>WBNH01010565.1:242493-293473 GCA_013401255.1 Urocolius indicus | reverse complement strand
GGGGTTTTGTGTTTTAGTTGGTATTAAATTGTTTTCTCTTTTTCTTCCCCAAGCCGAGTAGCCTGGTCTGTTTTGTCCTGCACCTTAAGCGGCAATTAAGCTCTCCCTGCCCTTTAGCAATCCTTAAGTCTGTGGTACTTGAGGCTAATCGTGGTCTTTTGTTCCCTGATGGGCCGAAACCACGACACCTGTCTTTCACCAATTCAGCTCAAAGAGATGTGCTGGTTGCGATCACTTGGACTTAGAGCTGCTGTGTTGCAAAGCATTGCTAAAACTATAGACAAAATGTAGAGTTTGGAGATCTGCCGAACTCAAAAGTCATGGAAAAAACAGAGCTGTACCACCCATAGCACCCCATCATTGTGGCAAGAGACGTACTGTCCTGGGAGAGGAGAGCTCAGTCTCCAGCATCCTTTGCATGTGATGAAAAGGAGCACTATGTAGGAAGGCATTCTATATCTGAACGACGTCTTATCTTCTCCTTTCAGGGCTTGATGGCCCCTGGTATGGATACAAGGTGAGCAAAATGTTGCAGCACATCCTGGTCAACCTGGAAGACCTGATATTTTGTTGACAATCGGTAAGCCTTCATCTGATTCAGTTTTCCCAATATGTAATGCTGAGTGCCACAAAACTAAGGAGGTTTTATAAAGCTCCCTCAGGCAAGTTGATGTTGTTTGCAGCCTACATGTGCTGGAAACATCAAACATGATGTTTAGAGGTAGAAAATGAGATTGAAACATAGTCTAGTCTTCCTCTGGACATGTATCTTTACACTAAAAGGCATATCCCAATATTCATGTTCTCACATGTCTGGACTTCTGTTTCCAACACTCAAGATTTCTTTTTGGTTTCCTTCCCCTCCCCACCCCGCCTTCGTTTTTTCACTTGTTTCTGAGTGCAAGAGTTTAGTGTGGACCAGTTTAGCATAACTGTAAGCCATTGCAGTTCTACTGAAACTTTTAGGACTGACAACAATCTTGCTTCTCTTTTTCTGCCAAACAAAATCAATTTTCCGAGGCTAAAAGTGAGCCAAAGTCTCCTGCTGCCTCTCAGGAGAGGAGCAGCCGGAACAGTTTTGTGGGCTGCAAGTCTGGTCACTGTACTTCACTCAGACATCTGTCCCCACTCTTCATTTCATTACCCTGTCTAATGAGTGATATCTCTGGGTGTAAAATACAACCAACCATGTGACAAGGTTGCCTCAAACATAAGTTTTGTCCCACAAGTGGGATAATTACATTTTCTTCTATGGAACCAATTAGAGGCTGATAACATTATCACAATTACATGATTAAATTTTTGCTTGCTGTCCTTTAGAATTAAATCCAATTCTCTTCAGACACTAAAAATCATGAGCTCAAGAAACGATGGTAGCAATGTTGAGGGATACATTGATCCTGTAGTTGACAAGAGACTGAGTGCCAGGTAGTTCAGGTCTTCTTCAGCTGGGAAATGTGAATTAGTCTGGAACTAAACAGGTGTATGGAAAAGGTGTGGAACATAAGCAAGTCAAATAAAGGCAATGTAATGGACTATTCTCCAGCATCATGGTTCCTGGCTGGAGATGCACTTTACATTTCAAGCTGCCTTTGTCATGGCATACCACAATCAAATCTCATCCTCAGGGCAGCTTAACTGGACTAAGGATCTATCTCAGTGTAGTTAGTCTCCTGAACTCAATTTATTTTGTTATATTGCTAATCTCTAAGTCTATTACACCCAGAAGCATTTAAGACTTAATTTACTAAGTGAATTGCAAGAGAGAAGAACAACAAAGGAAGGAGGGAAAAAAAAAATAAAGAAATAAAGTCCAAGCTCTCAAAGTGTGCTTTTGGGGACCAGAGGTATGTGAGATCTCTCAGCATAGCTTAATCCGAGTAGTTTCCTTCATATAACTCTGATGGGACATAAGTCTCTGGAAGTTTGAAAGAACATGTTGTCAGACTTGCATCCAGATCCTGGAGCCTGAGAGACTTATCTGGGCTCTGTGATGGCAATAACTGAGCACCTCAGCTTTATATATAAACAGATGCAGATAACTGTATTATTTCCAGATGAAACATGGAGGCACAGAGAACTAGGTAACCTCTGTTGGATTTATCCATATCCAATAGCAAATCTGTGACAGAGACAGAAAATAAGCCTGAAGTCCACATGGCCCACAGAAGCCTTCTTCTCATCTGTAATTTATCTTCCTGCTCTCAGTCCAGAATTTTGAAGGTTCAAACAATGAATGCAAAGAACTACCTCTCTTTACAATAAATGAAACACTGTTGCCTGAATTCTTCCAGGGTGGGATTAAAGCTCTGTGGTTTGTAGAGTACAGTTTTTCAGTGCCTCCTGTTTTGGAGCTTCAAGACTAAACAAACTTCACAATTCATACTTGACTGCTTGCTCATCATATAGAACTGCGGACCAGCCCAGTACATCACGTCGATAAGCTCCCCAGTGAACCTGGCTCTGAGATGGGTTTGCTGCCCTAAAGGACTTGCATCTGCTGTCATTCTCAACTGCTTCCCATGCGTCCCATGTTTACTCTAGCAGCAGATACCTTCAATGCCCAAATCTCATAAAACCTAGAGGTGGCCTCAAACCACATCAATTGGTTTTGGATCAAGATTTGAATTTCCAAGGATGTTTGAGTCCAAGACTTCTGTTATTTGGCTTGCTATCGACACGAAGTAACTCTAGAAATGTGCCTCTGGAAAACAGACAATTTCCAGTCATTCAAGAGAAGTTTTGGATTCATGAGTACCTCTGTTTCCTTATCCAGCACAAACACTGATATTCCAGTATTTCACTAACATCTCCAAATGCAGTGGGGTTTCTAGGTCTCAGCAGAGCACTGATAGGAATGAGCCTTTTTTTTTTTTCCTCTGAATTAAGATATGGTGTTCAAACCAAAAAAGAAAGAAAGAAAAATGCTCCTACATTACAGGCAGGTTTACTAAACATTTTCAAGGTTATAAGACAATCTGTTACAAAAGCTGAGAACAGGACCTGTAAATCCAATGTTTCATTAAGAGAGTGTAACATGTTAATAGAATAGAGGATATTGGCTGTTGGCAAATGCAATGAATCAATTTATTTTATTCCTGGGTACACGTTCATGTAAAATTGGGCTAACTTTCCTTTCTGTCAAATATAATACATACGGTTCTGGCAACATCTGTTTTGTTTTACTTGCTGGAGCTGTGGGACTCTACACTCAATAAGGTCTTTCTAATTCAAAGAATAAAAGCTCCCAGGAAATCTAGCCAGCAGCCCCTGTTTTTACAATAGATTGCTTGGCTTGTTGCAACCCGTTCAGCCAAACATTTTTTTTAAAGACTGAGAGCACTGTGTGAATATCAAGTACATGAACTATAATTAGCATCTTCACTTAGAAATCTCCTTCTAGGAGCTCTTATTTTGTTTGATCTTGTCTCAGATAAATAAAAGGAACAAAGTAGAAATGGCCTTTCACCCAATAATTAATCATTTGCCTCTGTTAACTATTCCTCCGTCAATGTTATTAAGTGCCAGCATCTGAGGGCAAATAGGCAACTGTGTAAAAAGGCTTAAGTGCCATTTGTCCCTACCTGCTAATGTTATTTTTCCCTTTGGAGTTGATCACTTAGTCTTATTGAGGTTTTTTTTTGTTTTGTTTTGTTTTTTTGGGTTTTTTTTGTTTATTTGTTTGGTTTGGTTTTATTGATGTTAGGAAGAGATTTTGTTCAATATGGTTAATACACACAGCTGGCCGATTCAACCCCAGCTCCATGACTATTTGAAGGCACTCAGCTATTGCAAACAAGTGTGGTTACAGATGCTCTGTTTGTTTCTCAGTGGTCAGAGTAACAAAGACAGCAATTGCAGAGCAATGATAATTGGCAATAGTTAATATGCGTATTGAATATCAGCAAGAAAGCTTCATACAGCCCTCATGAGGACTTGCAATGAATGATAAAATACTCCCTCCAAGAGCAAGCTTGGAAGATAAAGATGCAACTGATGAAGATGAAGAGACAGTCAATGGAGCTCAAGAAGGGTCTGGAGACAAGCTTGACAAGAAGTGGCTGAGGGCTGGGGAGATGTTTAGTCTGGAGAGGAGGAAGCTGAGAGGAGATGGGATCACTCTTAACAACTACCTGAAAGGAGGTTGAAGTCAGTCTCTTCTCCCAAGTACTGAATGGTAAGTCAAGAGGAAATGGACTCGACTTGCATCAGGGAGCTTTAGATCAGAGATTAAGAACTTTTTCACTGAGAAGATTGTTAGACACTATCACAGGCTCTCCATCCCTAAACATATTTAAAATCCATGTAAATGAGATGTTGAGGAACATTGTTTAGTGGTGAGCTTGGCAGTGTGAGGTCAGTGGTTCGACTTAGTGATCTTAAAGGTCATTTCCAACCAAAATGTTTCCATGATCACTATCTGA
Source organism: Urocolius indicus (assembly GCA_013401255.1). NCBI lineage: Eukaryota > Metazoa > Chordata > Aves > Coliiformes > Coliidae > Urocolius > Urocolius indicus. The sequence continues at coordinate 289,049 of WBNH01010565.1, read as the reverse complement.
TAGTACTCTTTCTGTCAGAGTAGTCAGATGCATGGCTTTATTTCTTATTCATCACCTGCTTCTCATGACATTTATTTTGTCTTTGCAGCAATCAGTTCAATTTTCTACATAGATGTCATTTCAGTGAAGGAAAACAGCAAAAGACCTGTTTCATTGATTCACCTCTGGGATATGGGTGAATCACTTCTGCAGGTGAGTTGAAAGATGGAGAATCTAGCCACTAATGCTTACAAATGCTTATGCAAAATGATTTTACCCTCATTCACACATCTAGCTGCATCTTCCACCTTATTGTGTGGTCTTACTTTGAGTGGATGGGTGCTTGTTTGCATCAGGTGGCCTAGCATCAGCCTTATTCTTCAGATTTCTAGTTAATGTGTAATGTCAACTTTTTGGGCAGCCTGTTAACAGTATAACAAATATACTCTGTACTTTTCACAGAATCAAAGATTGGTAGGGGTTGGAAGGGACCTTTAGAGATCACCTACTCCAGCCTCGCTACAGAAGCAGGTCCATGTAAGTCAGGTTGCACAGGAACATGTCGAGGTGGGTTTTGAAGATCTGCAAGGAAGGATGTTCCCCACCCTCCCTAGGCAGCCTGGGCCAGGGCTCCCTCACTTGAACAGTAAAGTAGTTTTTTCCCTTACTTGGAACTTTTTTGTGTTCCAGCTTTTGCCCATTATCCCTTGTCCTGTCAATAGATATGCTAGAAGAAAGAAATGCCCCAACCTCCTGACATCCACCATTTGTATACTTATAAATATTAACAACATCCCCCCTCGGTCTTCTCTCCTCCAGACTAAACAGCCCCAGGTCCCACACTTTCCTCATAAGGAAGATACTACAGTCCCCTGATCATCTTGCTGGCCCTGGCCTGGCCTCTCTCCAGCAGCTCCCTCTTGAGTTGAGGAACCCAGAACTGGACACAGGACTCCAGATGAGGCCTCACCAGGGGAGAAGACAGGGGGAGAAGAACCTCTCTTGATCTGCTGACCACATTCTTCTTGATGCATCCGAGGATACCATTGGCCTTCTTTTTCCCAAGGGCACATTGCTGGCTCATGATTAATTTATCATCAACTAGCACTCCCAGGTATCTCTCTGCAGAGCTGCTCTCCAGCAGGTCAATCTACAGCCTGTGCTGGTGCATTGGGTTGTTCCTTCCCAGGTGCTGAACTCTGCACTTGTCCTTGTTGAACCTCATGAGGTTCCTCTCAGCCCAACTCTCAAGCTGGTCAAGATCCTGCAGAGTGGCATCACAGCCTCTGGGGAATCAGACAGTGCTCCCAGTTTAGTGCCATCAGGGAACTTGCTGAGGGTCACTCTGTCCCATCATCCAGGTCTTTGATGAAGATATTGAACAAGACTGGCCCCAGAAACGATCCCTGTGGAACTCCCAGCCACAGGCCTCCAACTCAATTCTGTGCCCTTGATCACCATCCTCTGGGCTCTGTCATTCAACCAGTTCTTTATCTATATCACTGTCCACTCATCCAAGCCACACTGCCTGAGTTTTCTGTTGAGGATGTTATGGGAGACAGTGTCAAAAGCCTTGCTGAAGTCAAGGTAGATGCATCTGCTGCTCTCCCCTCACCTAGCCAGTCGGTTATGCGCTCACAGAAGGCATCAGGTTGGTGAAACAGGTTTTCCCCTTGGTGATTTCATGTTGACTTCCCCTGATAACCATCTTTTCCTTCATATGTTCAGTGATAACATTGAGGATGAGCTGTTCCATCACCTTTCCAGGGATGGAGGTGAGGCTGACCGGCCTGTAGTTTCCTGGATTGTCCTTCCTGCCCTTTTTGCAGACTGGAGTGACATTGTCCTTTCTCCAGTCCTCAGGTACAGTCCTCCTCTTTTTAGCAGAAAGAAAAATTAATTTAGGCTGTGTGCAAGACTACACAGCATGAATTTTGGGATTTGGAGAGGCCAATAGGCTTTCTTGATTATAATGCTTACAACTTTACTACAAAATAGCAGGGTTGAACAAGATTCTGACAATCATTGGGTATAATGGTGGAGATGGGGGTTGTGGCTCTTGACAATTATCAGTATTTTAGGCCCTTATCTTTTGAGATTAAATTGGACCCATATCCAGGTAAGGATCCAGTTATAAACCATCAATGTTCTCAGTGATTTGTATAATATTTAGGCTGGATTTATTGCTGAGTAGATCAACATTATTTACTAAAAATCCTTGCAAAAGTACGATCATAGTTGCTTCTTTGCTGTGAGCTATCCATAAATGGATGGGTTCCTTGAAATCTGCACACTGACAGAGCAGAAGAGAAAAGTGGTACAACAGGTGGAGTTTTGTGGACTGGTACAATGACCTTTGAATAAAAAGTGGCCAAGTCAGTAATGTAATGTCATACTAATGTAATTGAGGTTACAACCAGGCTATCAAGGCAAGGTCTTTCCCTCTACCTTGAAGCATTGGAGAGCAGAACCTGGCCCAGAGCCTGTAATCAGTTTGAACAACCTGTCAGGTGCTTTGGGATTTGGGGATGAAAGGTGCTATGTAAATGTCAGTCATCATTTGCCGGAGTACTACATCTAGGCTGAGAAGCACAGTCTGCCAGAGACACTTCAACAGGGTGTTAGGAGTGATCTTGAGAAACATATTGCACTAAATGTATGTTGAGCAGAATCATATAATACTCGTTACTATAAATCATCTGACACACTTTATCTCCCTGTTTATCTAATTTTCTCCCAAGTTTTCTTTATTATTTAAATAAATCAAACCAAATAGCCATGTACCAAGACATTTATTTATACAACACAGGTGCAATCTCAGCTCCCTAAAGCTTTATATAGAAAATAACAGAGCAGAGTGAATAATTTAAGCTGGATGGTTTATTTAGTTGTTGGTTACTCTTTTTGATGCATGAAATGTTTATGAGCCAATCACAACATTCTCACATGCATTCTTTATTTAAAACAATGTGTAAAGTAATGTATAGCTCACACAGAGACTGAAGAGGACATTCATTGCTGAGACTTCAAAACACACATTGCATCTATTACTTACACTAGCCACCTGGCTGTGTCACTGCTTCCTGATTGCATTACTTAATTAATTAACCAACAAAGCATGAATTTTGTGTATTGCACCCTTGCATATGGCTTGATGGTGGCTTTCAGGGATATTTGTTGCCTCAGAGGACATGAACCTAGACCCAGATAGACAAATTAGTTCCAGGAGATGAGATGGGCCATAACCAACTTTTATAAATGCATTTTTTTTTCCTTCAGTGAGTGTTTGTAACTTTATGTTCAAGGTTGGCTTTTCATCAGGCTAAAGCATCCTACAAGTAAGTGCAAAACCAAAGAATGGATTATCCTTCTACTTTCTTTGACACAAAACACCATTCTAAGGAGGTAACTGAACACAAATTCACTTCTATGAATACCTGCAGAATATTTTTCATGACATATGGCAGCAATGAAGAGATGCACCAATGAAGAGACTCCCTTTTACTTCTCTGAAGAGAGAATAGGTGGTAGAAAAGGGAGATATCAGGTAGCTGTGCAGAAAGAGGGTAGCAAGGCTCAGGAGGAATAGGAAGAGGCTTTTCTACTTCAAGTGATAATATATGGTGATACTATAAGGATCAAGGCTGTAGATCAGGTGAGGCTACTCTCTGCATGCTGTTCTCAACACAATTCTCCTCAGATGGCAATTCAGACTTCTCTTGACACTGTCTTCAGAAGGGGGCTGGGAAACCCAGGTTCAAGAGAGACTCTGTGAAGACATACTTAACTCTCATTGTTCTTCCTTCTGTGATCTGTTCAGTTCTTAATTTCCACTTTCCTCTTTTCCCTTTTAGCTTCTACTTCATCACAGCCAAATTAAAGTTAGGAGACCTTTGTGTGTATTTTAGTTCAGTTTTGAAGGTGGAACATGCAAAAACCTTTCACTTGTGACACACAAATCCAAATTTCCTTGATGTTATTGGCATGTTCTTACTACATTTTAATTTAAGTAAATGTAAAGTCAGGGATTTTTTTCCTCCTCTATATCATGTAAACAGCATCCAGGATCTAAGAATCACAGAGGTACATTCTGAGCAAAATTGTTTGGGAATAGGCCACCATGTAACTATCACTCTGTTTTCTACATTTGTTATTTTGTGTGTGTTTGCTTGCTGATGCAGAATGATTGTCTTCTATAAAAGAAGAAAAAAAAAATCCAACACATGGGAATGCTTACAAGCTAGAAAAAGGGAGATACAGGAAACAGTAGCTATTTTTGGAGTGGTCTTTTTGAAACAGACTTGTTTTGGTTTGATCTAGGAAGGTCAAGAAAGGCAAGAGAAAAACTAAAAATTTTGTGTAAGGTGGTTCTGTAGTTGGAAGTGCAATACTAAGAAAGGAGCTTATGCAATTTTGCATGTACCACAATTTTTAAGAAAGATGCTTTCCTATTTGAGGGCTGAAAATAGATTGCATTCTTGGGAAGCACTAATTTTTCATTTATTTTTTCTCCCTCTCTAAACACTCTTAGAATCAAGATTCAACTTTTCAACCTTGTGAACAGAGCTGAGAAGTTTTTGTTTGTTTGTTTGTTTGTTTGTTGTTTTAAATGAAAAGATACTTAAAATTAATTTAAAATATGGAAGTCACTCAGTAAATCTATATTCTCTAACACATATTCTGAATATAAAGCAACCATCTGAAAATTAACGGAAAACATGAGACATTTCTCTACCCACTAATCTTTGGTTTGAGTGTTTATCATATACTTTCAGGTTTAGAGAGCGTACAAGGCAGCAGACACCTTTATGAAATGATGGTGATATTGATGAGATATATTTGTGGCTTCAACCTGTTAGAAAGTGTGGGTGAAAGGCACTAGCTTTTCTTGGGGCATCTCCTAGTCAGTCTCAGTTGAGACCTTAGCTCTAAGCCTGAGCAATTTTTTGTCAGCAGTAAGCTTAAGTCTCCCTAGAAGATATTAAAAACATCTATTTCTTTGAATGTGTGCATGAGTATAACAGGGAGGTAAAAGGAAAATAAAAAGTTATTTGGTAAAGACAATGTAAATTGCTCAAAGGATAAATTTAAAGGAAGTTGGTCATAAATTCTCAAGTATTTTCAAAGTTTGGATGCAGCCATATGTTAGCAAAAAGAGTCCAAAATAAAGTCAGACTTTGGAAATGTCTTAAAAGCTTTCTTTCCACACAAAACATGAACTCATAAATTAACCACGGTTTTAGCTGAATATCTTGCCCACATCAATATGATCTTGTGTCACAACTAAGTGGTGTAAATTTGTATTAATCATAGCAGAAGGATGAAGCTAAATGCCAATATATTCACCCATAAACTCTAATACAATATATATGCAGCTCAGTGTTTTGCTTCAAAAATGTGCTGTCATATAGAGATAAAATCATGTGTTTCAAAAGGCAGACTTAAACACATGAACCTGCAGGAATTTGACCCAGCCTCTTCAGTCTGACTTTCTCTTCAGAATGCCTTCCCAGTTTAGCTCCCAATATCTATCATTAGCATCTTCCTTAAAACACTTTATTCTCTAACATCCTTCCCCATCAGAAGAAGGGGAGGGTGGCATAGCAGATGCTTCAAAGTGACCATGATGCTGACAGACCAAAGCATCATCCCCTCTATCTTGCTTTGTCATTTACTACTGTTAACAAATTGGTATCCACCTCCGTTCCAGGCTCTGTTCCTTCCATCATGAAAGAAGCTACATAGAGGTTTATGGCAATGCTTTTGCCCCTACTGCTGTCTCCAGAAAAGCTGTCCTTAAAGGAAAAGATGATAAGGCTTCTGGTCTCAGCCATGATTATCTTGTACTAATGTCGCCCACTTTCCCTGGAGTGAAGAACTTGTAACTATTACATGACTTTCATTTTTACATATGTAAGGAAAATGCCTTGATTCCCACAAGCTGTCAGTTAATGTTACCAATGCTTAACTGAGAGGCTGCAAGTATCGCCCACTCCTTAAAATGCTAATGATCTGCCTCAGATGTGTGATCACAGAAGCCCTTGAGCTAGGCTGTTTTGTAGTCCCCTTGTATTTTTAGCTTATAGCAATGATCTTGTGCTTTGTACTTCTGGGTTTGCTGGTTGTTTGTGGGGGGTTTAGAGATTTTTCATTTGGTTTTGTGTGTGTGTTTGTGTGAGTTGTTTCCTTTTTTTTAAACCTCCCATGTGCTCAATAGATTGACTAGGGAAAAAAAATTCACCTCTAAATGTGTCTAAGTCATAAATAGAAGGAAAAACTGGAATAAAATATCACAGGAAAGAAGAATAGCATATACTGCAGAGGCAGAGCTATACGACATCAGCTCTATTTAATCTTTCTCTTGCAGTGTCTAGTGTCACCGTGCACTCAGATCAATCTTTGAAAGTGTCTTACTGTGTTACTGAGAGGCAAAAAATCTGAAGTTCTGGAATTTCCAAATCTGTTTGAGATTCAAGTTCACCGTGCAACACTCAAGATCATGTCTACTCTTGGTAAGGAAGTTTAGTTTGATGGGGCTGAGGTTACAGAAGATAACATGTCCATCCATTTCCTTGTTTTCCAGACCTTTGTCCCCTAGAAATAACAGTCCCTTGGTAAATACGAAATATCTGGTTGCTACCTGATTGTGGGCTAGGTCCTGAGCAGCATGATCCTACAGAGACTCTCAGGAATTAAATGAAAATTAGATTCTGCACAAGCCTCAGTGCATTTGCAACCCAGGTCAGTGTTTGGACATCTGTTTAGAGAAAGTGGAAAGTCAAGTAAAATGTTGACTTGCTTGTCAGTAAAAAGTAGTAATTAATAATATCTAAATCAATAATCACATTCTAGGATGTTTTTAAGGGGGTTTGAATGGCCCTTATGTGTATCATTCTTCACATTATTTATATTTTTCTAAGCACAACACACATTCTATTGTTCTACCTGTCAGAATTTCTTAGGGAGCTGGTTCCTGTTGACCTTTTAATTTCCAATCCAAAACACCAAAATAACATTACTCTGTGGAAGATGCTAATATCACCTTGAGATGAGTATCTTTCCCTTTGCCCAGTGACTGACCCAGCTGGTCTACTGGTCACTATTCCAGTGATTTTTAGTTAACAATTATTTTTTTCTTCATGGCTATGCAGCTTTAAATAATAGGAGACTTGAAGTTTCAGAGCATCTATCCTCTTTAACTTTGTTTGAGGTTCAGTGCAGACTGTCCCATTGATGAAACACATTCAAGAAAACTGATTTTAAAAATTCTGCCAGAATAGTGTTTAATGGTGTTGGGATCTTGATCTTTTGAGACGTAGAAACCTAGTTGAGGGTCTGCTGAGACTCCAAGGACTTTGGGATGATATCTACACATGGAATTAAGCACCCTTCTTTCAGATCTCATTCTTATCCTAGAAAGTGGTGTTTAGGTTGCCTCTTTCTCGGGTAACTAATTGAGCATCCAGTGCTTTTCCCCTTTATTGGTTAGGAAAAGAGGTGCTAAAAGAATGTAGTCTATTCCTTAGAATTTTATGGTGTCATTTCAACAAAGTTGGATGTTAACTACTTGCATGAAACTCTTTTTAATGGAACACACTTTTGCCAGATGGGAGAAAATATGCCACTTGCTGCTATTTTATTTTTCTATGTTTCTCTCAGGCTCCATTCATATTACAGCCATAACCCAATCCCAAAACCCAATCACAACAAGGCTCCCATCTTATCCTATTGTGGCATGGTTAAGTCCGAAGCTGAAGAAGTCTAACCATTTCTCTGAAACAAGAAGGTTATTAGAGAGTACTTTAATAGGACCTGCAGCTCAAAGATTTAGCAAGACTGAAAGGAGTTAATGTTTCACCTGTCCTCCTGGTTCAATCATGTTGAACTATGTTTTCTGGCTGAGGCTAGCTGCATTTTAATCCAGGTTTTAAGTTCACATCTCTCAGCATGCATCTGTGGGAGCAATCATGTTCAAGTGAATGCTGTTCCTCACAATATTAAATGCTGAAGGATCAAGGGTTCAGCAAACATACTACTTGTCACTCTTTTTTCCCTTCAAGGGAGACAAAGCTGGGCTGTAAGCCCAATTTATAAAAACCCTGGCCAGCTACAGGCTTTGACAAAGGTGATGAAGTTGATGCAATTTTTCTCTCAAGACAGCAGAGTCACCTGAGACCAAGTGTGTCTCTGCCTCGAATTGGCTTACTGTTCTGGGATATGTGAAAGGTTTCATGAGGGGGTCACATATTTACTACCCTATTCTCAGCCCATTTTTGTCTGTAGCTTGCAGTGCCATCCTGGCTATGGTTGCAATGACTCAGCCCAGGGCTTGACTATCAGTAGTTATGAGCATCTGCTGCTTCCTGCAGTGAAATTTGCAGAAAGAGGTGCTGAGTTCTTAGGAGAGTGAGCCCTAAAAGGATTTTACCTCTCCTAGCTTTTCATTGCCCGAGGCAAAACAGTTGCCTAGAAATAGTTAATGGTGCTTCTTGCAAAGTCTCATTCTTCTTTTTAAGGGTCATGGTTATCTCCATTTTAAAGCTGAATTGAGATTTAAATTTAACTTCAAGTTATTGAGATGCAAATCACCCTGGTCTCATAAGTATTATATGTCTAAACTATATTTTTCATCATGAAACTCTCTCTTTTTTTTTTTTTAAATGTTTCCCTTTAAGTACATTTTTCCATTAAACTAAATATATGTTTAATTTTTTTTCTCCTCCAAAGGCGAAGTCCTTTCAACTCATGCCAGTGTTATTATTTCTCAGAACGAGTTTCATCTTGATCCATAAACATTTTATGCCAAGAATAATGCTGTTTTAAAGACAATAAGTGCCTATTTCTGCCTGAGGCCATCGGAAACCCCGTAAAGGAGGCAATAGGAATTAAAGACACTTAATCATATTTCCCCATTTTTAACTGCTATTTTTTTACACTCTGAAGCAGTTTTTCTATCCTTGCTGAGTCCTATTGAATGCCATAAATCTTAATTAAAGATGTAATGTTTTTCTTTATGAAATCTGAGCTGGGAAGAACATTTCTTATTTTTAAGACTAGCACTGTGTGCAGGCTCATAAAACAAACAAGACTTTTACACTCACAGGGTTTCAAAACCAGTTATTGCTGCCATCATGTTGAATTGGTTCCATAATTATTATTATTGTTGGGTTTGGTGTTTTTATGATTATTATTACTGCCCAAGCTTTGCATGTTCTATGCACAAGACATCATGGGGAAAATAATAACTTACACAATGTGCATAACAGTATGGAAAATGGAAGAAGGTTTCTAGTAATGTACCCATCAGCACGGGGATTTGTTTTTAATATATTCATTATAAGGTGGTGTGATTTTTGTTGCGGGTGGGTTTATTTTTTTGGTGCAAGAGCTCTTTCAGTTAGGTAGATTTAAAAATAACAGACCTTATTTGGTAGAAACTTACACCAGTTTATTGAAGCCAAGATAATGAAATTGCTTTACCTCTGATAGTATTATTTTCCCACTGTTCCACATGCTTTTCCTTTTGAGAGGAAGGAGGAGAGTAAAGTTTCACTCTCTTATTTTTATTGTTGAGAAGAAATAGATACTTCATAGCTCTCAAGATGAGACTGTATTTGGAACATCTTCCTGTGTCTGAACTGGAAAACACTGAAGAAAGGTTTTGATCTGAAGCCTATTACATTCAATGGGATGATTTGTATCGGCTCTTGGTAACAAGCAATATTTGCTGGTTTAATAGCACTCTCTGGAAGTATATCATTTGCCAGTCTTGTTCTGAGCACTAAGGCATCTTTATAGCCTACTCCAAAGTTAAAGAAAATCAACATGAATTTTCCCAGTAATTTCACCATCTTTTAAAACTAGGCTTCTTACAGACCAATTGAGACAGATACCATCACAGTGGACTTCCCTAGCAATGGGCATGGTAGGAAGCAGTTGACTACCAGGTTATGATGGCTTTCCAAGCACTTTTCACCAAAGAAACAAACTGATGCCATCAAAGAGGAAGCCATTAAACTTAAAAAATTACTGGTGTGGAGGAAGTAGCAGTCCTTCTATTCACAGCTTCTAGCCTGGTAGAGCTTAGGGAGTCCATTGACTTTCCATGGGGTAATTACAGACTTCATGTTTAAAGTTAGAGATGCATTTACATACTAAGAAACTCACAGTCCTGCTGATTGATAATGATATGTCAATTTAAATTTGGCTCTTGTACCTGGAGTTTTTCCAGTTAATATTTGTACGTCTCTGCAGTTAGGAAAATGGAACAAAACAAAGGCTCAAAATATTGCATGCCAGGGAGCAAGCTGTTGGTTACAGATGTGAGCTAGCATATGAAAATGTGATTCTTTGGTCATTAAGCACATGAATAATGTTGCTTTTGTGAGTAATTCTGCTAAATCAACAATGAAACGTTTATGTGAATAAACCTACCTATGGCTAGGTCTTTGTAGGGGTGCAACCCTAGGCTCTCACCTATTGCTGCAAGGTCAGGGTTTCCACAGCTGCCAAGTCAACCAATGAGACATCAGTGGCGTATGTTAGGTACTCATAGTTACTATTCCTTAACATAACATGACCTTTCTCAATGAAGCCTGAATCAAAAGGCCATTGATTCACTAGCTGTGAAGTGATATTTCCTCACTGTCATCTAATAATTAATGGTTTTGCCATAAATATTTATATGCCACCACTATTACGGTTTTGCCAGGAAAATCTCTCATTATTTTAGATTCACAACTCTGCTTTCAAGGTCATTTTGGAAGATAGCAAAAAAGAAAAGAAAATATGTTCCCATCTCTGACTAAGTTAGAATATCAGCTACATATTTTATTTTGTGTAGATTTCATGCTTGTGGCTGCAGTATCTCACTTCAACATGGGTACTGAATTTGAGAGAAAACCAGAAAACATTTATCTTATATTGTAAATCCATTGTTGTATGTGTTAGTTTCCATTTCAGACATGATAATAATGTTGTCAGAAGAACTATTCTGAATGTTCTTAATTAAGGACAATCTTTTTCATTCTTGTCCTGTTTCATAAATCATAAATGGACTATGAATGGGGAAAAAAAATCCCCATTTGGTAGCTTTCTTCTCAAGGTGGCATAGTTTTGGAGTTGAGGACCATTAAAGAAAGATGAAACTTTCTTCTGTGGATTCCCTGTTAAGTACTAACAGAAGAAAAGACCAGAAACATTCTCAAGTCATGGATGGCAGGAAGAAAACGTGGTTCTGATAGAGGTCATGTAATCAGGGAAGATGGTTTGAGGACAGCATCAATCAATATTTCCCAGGCTTTAAAAATCTAGATCAACTAGTCTGTTTGGACAAAAAACAAAAAACCCAACAAACCAAACAAAAAATCCAAGGATTATATGTGCAACATTACTCCAACAGGCTCTATTTATGACAAAATGTTTTCAGGAATAGGGTTTGACATTGGACATTCATTCACTGCTTTTTCTTGTTTACCTTGCTTTTTTGTTGTTGTTGCTTGCTTTTGCTCCTGAGATTCTGCTCCTGTGTGATCCTATAAGAATTTCAGCAGACATTTCACAGACACCATTCTGACACCTTTCAGACACTCAGCAGTCCATATACTACAGGCTCAGAAACACAAGACAAGACAATTTCTCCAGGCTCCAGCCAAATATATTTGCTATAATGTGATCTTGCAAGCTCCTGGGTCTACAAGTAATTTCATGTAGGTGAGCAGGGAACTGACATAGGTCATTTTGGGTTATTTTAGCTTAATGAATTTTTCAGTTCATGACATATCTTGTTGAAAGGCGATTAACTGTGTTTTTGATTGACTGCTAAGAAGTTATCCATTTTCTTGTTTAAGTTCCAAACATAAGTGGTGAGTACTGAGGCACTGTTCAAACTATCTTTTGAAGGAAGTTTAAAGATGCTTTTTTCTTCTATATGAACATTTTGTGTACAGCTCACAGGTTGAAAGGGTAAATATGACTTCTGGATTGGTACGAATATATACTTCATTCAAAACAGTGATGCAGTGATGCCATTGACGTCAGATGAATGTTCGATATCTGCTGAATAGTTGAATGTTTCTGATGAATGTCTGCAACTGATGAGGTTAGCTTTCCTCCTGGCAGTCTAGTGAGGAAATCAATGAGAGGGTTTTATTTTCTTTTTTGTTTATTTTTGATTTTTAATAAAATCTCTGTTTCTTTGCAGTTGTGAACCTGCTGTTGCTAGTCAAACCTGAAGAGAATGTTACTCTTTTCAGTGGGGCTTAGAATGGGCCTCCAAACTAGTATACATGGACAGGCCTATTTAGAGGAATTTAACATACTGCCTTGTACTTATTCTATGACTTAATAGAAGTTTTCTGCCTGTGAATCTGTTTCACATTACTTATCAAATTCACTGGCACTTAAAATATTCACGGACTACTTCAGAACTGAAAACACTGTCTAAATCATTCTAGGTATTAGAATTAGTTATTAAAAACCAAAATCTCCTCTCTGTTGTGACCTCAGAAGAGGTTCATAGGAATATACAATGTTGGACTTGCATCTGTTGTGGCCTGAAATATAAATGCAGGATTTGATCAGCCTTCACAGATAATGGGATTCAGATCAGCTGTGACTGATAGCTAAGGTTCATGGCTTAGGGCCAGCTTTACCATAACATTATGTTACTTTAAAAAAGACTTCCTAGGAATTTAATAGGCAAATTATAGCAAATAATTAGGAGTTCTTAGGTCCTTTTTTTTTTCCCAGTAGTTTTAAACAATGCAAGTACCTTAATTATGTGATTATTTATGCAATAAAATCTTTGTCTAAGTTAATGTTTTAATAAAGAAACATACATTTTCTGGTAACTAACCAATGAATAAAATTATGCATTCATACTGAGAAATGACTAGTCTGCCTTAGCCACAGAGATATTTTCACAAGCCTGTGAGCTATTTGTCTGCACTTGTGAAGGTAAGAAGCTCTGCCTCTAAATGAGCCAAAGGACAACTTTACCTCCTGGTGAAGGCAATGGAGGGGGTTGTTTACATGTGTGAGAAGGGGATTGTAATGCACAGCTGGGGAAGTGAGCAATCCCCAGCTGCACAAACAGGCAACTAGCTTTGCACGTGTATAAGTAGTGAACCTGATCTTCTAAGTCAGGCCCAGGAATGGGCTCTACATCTGAAAATCTAGACTGCTAAACAAAACTTTAAAAAGAGAGAAAAAAAAAAAGAGGAACCCACATACACCTACTGCACCCTACATAAGTGAGTAGGACTACGTTGTACAGAAAATGCCTCAGTTACAATAAAAATGCAGATTTTTGCCTTTAATTAACTTTGTTCATGAGTGTGTTCCTACTTTTTCAGGTCTCATTCCATTTCTTAACCAAATCGTGTCTTCTGGATAATACAATTTCAGAGTTCAATTTCAATTTTCAGAGTAAGTGAAAAAAAATATTCCAGGGGCTGGCTGAAACTCCAAACATTTTGGGCAGGTAAAGGCGACCAACAGCAACTGAAGCTGCTTCCAACAGGTAAAAAATTCCTTTTCAAGAAGCTAAAAATCTTTTAGACCTACTTTTCTTCCAAAATAGGTTTTGACTATGTACATTTTATTTATTTCTTCGTTTAGCAGAATGTAATGACAATAGTAACTCAAGTAGTGCGTGTACATGCATTGAATTTTTACTTTCTCTCTTTTGCTTCATCCAAAATTAACTATTTAGTGTTTCTAGCTAAAACGTTTTCAAGTCTTGTTCATTTCCATTTTTACAATTCTAGTGTGATTCAGAAAAGAGGAAATAAAAAGATTTTTACAATGTTAGAGCTACATACACATGTTACTTGTAACTCTACATGCTCTTCCTTTCATTGTGCTTCACCTGCTCACCGATGTTCATGGATGCCCTGCAGCAGCCTGGCACAGACAAGTAACCTTGACAGACAGTAGGAAGCTCTCTTGCTCCTAGTTCTGCTGCAGCCTCACTTTATGCTGTGAGATCCAGCTCTTCTGCGAGAAGAAGTGTTTAAAACAAGCTGTGGCCTCCGGCATTCAAAAAGACAAAAGTGGAGCTCAAGCCGTGTGGGAAAACTGCTGCCTGTCATTAATGAACATCATCTGTCTCCAGAGCAGCTTAATACCACACACCATGCCTTTCGGGACTGCGGATGTGACAGGAACTGTTGGGTTGGAGTTTCTTTTTTTCAAGCTACATGAATTGGAGTATTTATCTGTTTCGTGTTAGAGTGAAGCATCCAGTAAGCTGGGCGGACCCTTTCCTCCTGGTAGTTAGAATGCAGTGCAGCTGGGTGGAGCAGATTCATCTCATTAAGTGTGATGTGCAAGAGAGCTACAGTAAAGTGAGTGAACAAGGCTGAAGAAGTGTGACTTCTGGTGGTCCTGCTCTGGGGTGGTGTGTAGACCCTGAGGAAGAGAGCTCCATCCTGAAGATCAGAAATGAAGCTTCGGGCATTGAGCTGGGGGAAGAGCTGAACCCAGAAACATTTAATATATATTTTTACAAGCCGTGCTCGCTGCACAAATCATAGAAAACTCAGGTGTCCCCCTACCAGCTGTAGCCACTCCTGTCAGCCAGCATAGCACTCTATATTTTGAAGGCAGTAAGGCTTAGGCTCGCGACAGGAAATTGTCACAGATGTAATTATATGTACAGTATAGTTAAATTCCACTGCAATATGTATTACCACCCATCAGTTACAATAATCACTATGCAGATACAATCTGTTTCCTGATAAAAGGCAGAGGTTTGTGACACGATATGCACTGCACACACAGAGAAAGCCCTGCCTGGGCCTCAATGTGCTTTAATTGTTATTACTTGTGGCTGCATGGTACCTGGGGGATAATTATTCTCATATCGTCTGTTCTGAAAAGGCAGAAGACATTCAGGCAGATGAATTGGTAAAATGAGAACTAGCAAACTGGATGAGGGAAGAGTTTGCCTGCTTGTGTTCAGGTTATTATTACTGGTTGAAAGGGAATCTGTGAACTGGATAACAGAATAGTTCAGATTGGAATGGATTGCTAAGAGTTACCTACCTGAGCCTGTCCTGTTGCACAGAGTTATGCTGTTTCTGATATTAGACTCAACTTTGGGAGGTTTCTGCTAGCTCATTTCTCCAGGCCATTAAAATCTGAATAAGAGCTTTGTTCACCATCATATCATCCTCTCCCTTCAATTTGGTGTAATTCACAAACTTACTGAGGAGGCATCCCATCCCCTTGTCCATATTGTTAATAAAGAGCTTGAACAATATTGTCCCAGTAGCAGTCGCTGACATGTGTCACTAGCAGCTGACCACGGGCTGGACTTTATAGCCCTGAGAAGCCTGGTAGTACAGATAACTTTCCACACTCATCATAGAATGTAGAACAGCACGCCATCAATTTGTCTATTTGTGTGATGCATCATTTTGATTAACCTCGGTTTGCTCTCTTTATGGACATCTCTTCCATTGTTTGAAGTCACGCTTCAGTGTGACAGCTTAACACGCTGACACAGTTCAAGAATCCCAACCAAAAGCATTGCTCTAATTTAACTAAATCAGAGGCACATCATATTTTTTAGTGAAACAGAGGCAACCCAGCTTTTAGATCATCTTTCATCTTTCAGCTGCTGCCCCTTGCCTGGTGTGTAAATTAAGAGCTCTTGTGTTACCATTGATTTTCCTCCCCAGTACTAGGATCCCAAAGGGACACATCCTGCTGGGTTTATTCTTGAGGAAGCCCATTCCACTGCTGCACAAAGCTGGCATTGTCAGGAAGATTTAGCTCCTGATGATAAAACATCTTTCATTGTGAATTCTTCTCATCATAAGGAGCTTACAAATCCTAAATCACAGTGGGGCCACCTCTTCTTTTGCTCTCAGTGCACCATCGTAACTCTTCCACCTTAACTATCAGAGGAATGCTGTCTATGCCTCTTATCATGCCTGGGTCAAAGGTGAATATCTGAGCTTCTAGGTCACAGTGATACGATGTGCTGTGAAATATGGTAATAACAATCTTTCAGGAACCTCTGAGGCCATCCTGTAAATGTACAAACTCACTGCTGTGACTGTTTTTCGTCTTCCGCTGCAAACATGATCTTACCTTGAAAGAAGAGCTTAAAAATCCTCCTGAAATCAGCTTATGTTTTTGGGGTGGTAAGGGGGAAAAGGCAGGGGTTTAGTCATTGATAGTGTTGGGTAACAGCCGGGAGGAGAGTTTACGTAGCTATCTCTGGTCTGCAGTTGAGCAGACAAGCCTTGCTGGCTTGATGCAGGTTGCTAGTGTAAATAGACACTGATTACTCTTGGAGTCATTCAGTAACCTTTCAGCACCCCTTCACCTTAAAATAGAGCTCTTTGTTCATGGGAGAGAGCAAAATAAAATAAGAGTCTCATTCATGAGCTAAAAGCTTCTAAGCTTCTTCTAATTGTCAGTTATTATTCCCTGACATAAAGTTTTTTCACTTGCTGGTAGACTTTTGTCTTTCAGTCTAGTCCCTAGAATTTTTCTTTAAATAGGAAAAAGGGAAGGTGGAATACAACCAGGTTAACTCACAACCAGTGACCTCCACAGAGAACTGCATTTTTAAATAGTGCTTTCAATCTTTCTGGATCCTGGACAAATCTTGTGTATGGAGTGTCAAGGCAAATGAAATTAAGAAATAGAAGCTCTTTCCTGTGCTTGTGGCAGGCAGCAAAGGCTGGAGGAGCAGTTGAACACAATGCTTTTTATACTGCAGAGCATGGGAGGCAGTGTGCATGCATGGTAATTAGAGGAGAAAGGCCATCCACTGCTGATGTGTTCTGAACTTGTAGTAATCATAACTGAAATACAAAGCACTGTGAGATGGAGCATGATTCCCTGTCGCTGGAAGTGCAGAGGGAGTGTGGAGGCTTTCTTGCCTCTTGCTGCAGAGATCAGGAGACACAAAGGAGGGTTTTCCTCTGTACATTAAGGGAATGGGCAGAATCTGAATAGACTGTTGCTGCCGACAGCCCTGCTGAAGCAAATGCAGATCACTCTCTTAAAAACCTGTTGCAATTCCTTAACTGTAAAAGGAATTAAAATAGATACGTGCCTCACAGTAGTGCAGCAAATATGCTGTAATAATAATATTACATTAAATTTAGCAGCTACTCAGAAGCAGATAGCAGTCCCATTGTCACATTGTGCTCCAAGCCCTTTTGGTCTCTCACCTTGCTCTTTCCACTCCTCTTCTCCCGCCATATCTGGCTCCTCCTCCTTCACATGCTTAATATCCAGAAAACGTCCTCTCTAATTACTGTGGTTATGATTTGCAACCTGTCCAGCAGTGCCAGGAAGTGAAATGCAGCCTTTTCAAGTGTGGAGGAATCAATCTGTCTTCAGTCAAAACACAGAGATGTGCTTCCAGCTAATTTGGAGGTTCAGCAATGACAAGCCCCATGGGGCATAGATTTTAAGTGTGCAACAAAGTCAGAAACACACCCCATTGTGAGGGGAAAAGGGCTCTTATTGTTTTATTTTTCTCTTTTGTACTCAACTTATATGATCACAGCGACCTAGGGAGAAAAAAAGAAATGGAGGAGGGGAGCGTCCCTAGACAATTTTGAGGTCTGTTTTCAATCAAACTGATTTTTTTTCACCAAGGTCAGTGTACTCCTGCCCCCCGGCCTTCTTTCCTCCTCCTCTTTTCTGAGTTCTAACAACAAGTTATTTTTTTAAGGGTTTTGATAGGTTTTTCAGACTTTGAATTTTTCTGTTATAAAGTGCAATAGCATATACAAGAAATATGAGGAAAGGTGCAGTCCCTATCCCTGGAGGGATCCCAAAGCCATGTAGCAGTGGGGCTGAGGGACATGGGCTAGTGGTGGCTGTGACAGTGCTGGAGGAACAGTTAGACTCATATATATACTCATATACAATGAGCTTAAAGGTCTTTTCCAATCTCAATGATTCTATGAAATAATTTAATTTCTCCTTTTCCTTGTTACATTTTAAAAAATGAGGGAGGAAAGCAAAGACATGAAGAAGTTGATAGAAATTTTCCCTATTATTGGAATTTATAAGTACAAAACCTAAATTCTTTGGATCACACTCATATATATCCAGACACTAGGACTGGGTCAGCAATCCGCTCCTTGTCATGCAGCCACAAAATGTAACAGCTAGAGATCTATTCATGCAATTGGGAGGAGGTCACTCCCAGACACTTTTCCTCTAACAGTCAAGCAAAATGCTTGTGACGGGGCACTCATTTGCTTCAGTGCATGACGTTAAAGGAAAAAACTGAGTCCTATCTCTTGTTGAGATATATTCACCTGTCTTGCAGAGCAGAGAAGGTGTGAATACTTATTGAAAATACTGTGGATGAATGATCCCAAATCCACTTTTGTAAAGGGTAAGTGAAATGATGTGTAGCTGGTAAAAGAACTGTGAGTCTTCTTTATGTGTGTATAACCAACATTTCTATACATGAAGATTGTTTTTACCTTATGCTAATAATACCAAAACAGTTGTATGACTGTGAGAATGATATGTGTTTTATGCTGATTGTGATACTGGTCTGGATGGTATCTCTGAAATCTCGGGGCATATTTTGAACCAAAAAAGAAGTTCCCCGGATATTGAAGAAGTTATTGCAAAGGCAGTGGACATTTTTCGTGTTTAACTAGACTGTTCAACTGGTCTAAGTAAATTACTGCTGCACCTTATTTGTAATCATGAGCATGGACAAGATTACCTTGAACTAAAAATCAGTGATTATGAAATATTGCCCTATAAATTGCTGTACATATCATTTCAGATGTATAGATATAGATTTAATCATAGAGATACAAAAGGAAAGGAAATATCACTTCTCAAAGTAAAATGTAATAATGCTTCAAAGGAGGAAAAAAGGAATATTTTCAAGCTCCTTAATCTAATTAATAAAGTCAATGAAAAATTACGTGTGATCAACTGTAATCCCTACTAGAAGGTTGTGGCATCTCCCAATTGTGATAATTTTTTTGAGTTTCTGCCTCCAACAAATTACACTTGCGTTCACTGAGTGGAATATTTAGATACAATGTCAAGGTCCCTTCCACACCCTCTGTGATTCTGTGGGAATTATCTTTTTATTCTTGTTCTCAAGAAGCGTAAATAATTCTAAAGAGTGATTGCTCTTCACAGGGACTTGTCCTGAAGAGTGACCTAGGTGATATATATTTTAGAGAAAGGAAGAAAATTATATCTGAATGTTGTTGTTCTGACAGTAGTAGCCCTGAGGAGTATTTCCTCTTCAACTTGAAATACTTAAAAGATTTGTTTAAGCCGTGAAGCAGGAAGGATTGCTTTGGTATGGAAATAGGAAGAATTACACAGGATTCCCTTCTGAGTACGTTTGTTTTGAATGTAGAAAAAATTAATTTTGAGTTAAAACAAAAAGAGATAAAGACAAACCTTAATCAGACTGAAGCTGTGGGATTCTGGCGCTTAAACCAGCCCATACATTGAACTTAAAAAAACAGAGCAAAGAATGCTTCCAAATTTCACTTTCAGGTGAAAGAAAATGGAAACTGAAGCTGAGACATTCCTCTCAAATACAAGTTTGAACTGTGTTTCTATTCCATAAAAGCCAGTTTTCTCAGCAGTTGCTTTCTCCTGAGCTCACTCAGCTTTATTTATGACTGTAGCATTACAGAAGGAAAGAAAACTAAAACCCACACCAGAACAAGACTGCTGCTTAAGGGAAGAATTTTAAGACATTTAGCTATTTTTTAGTAATCAGAGTAACTTTAGTATGAACAGGTAAGCATCTGTTAGCGTTGAATTTCACTGAACAGCTTAATTAGCTCTTTATGTTACTTAATGTTATGATAAATGACTTACCAGAAGTTATTAATTAAAGTATTAAAGTCTCATTATTTGTTAGTAATGGGGCATATGGGGAGAGGAAAAGGAATAGAACTTTAACAAATTTCAGGGAACAGTGAGTAAATTGGATAAACAGAGGAAACATGCATCTGGCTGCTTCCATTTGTTGTATAAATCATCTCATAGTTTATACTTATTGCAGGAATCCTATAAATACTCATGTATGTCCAAATACTGCAAACTACTAGTACTGCTGGCTGGTGATTAAATTAAACCTTTCCATAGCCAACTTTAGGAAATTAGTCTTCCTCAAAGGGAGTCCTTGGCTCCTTGGTGTACATCTATCTGTATTAAACCCACTGTGGGAATGGTCATTTCACTTTGTGAAGGTTTTATAGTGAAGGCTGCAGGTGATTTGCTAATTACTGGACTGATTAAATGCTGTATGTCTTGAATTCTTGTGTGTTGTCTTAAAAGAGTGAAGGCTTGAACTTCTTCTGTCAAGGGTTGGTCTTCAAAACACTGTATTTATCCAGGACCTGAAACTTTGGATGAAGGTTACAGTTTCTCTCAGCTGCCTTGAGATATCTATAGTCCATGTGTGTCTGTCTGAGGTTTCTAGATTCCCATTATCTAGTCACTGAGTGCAATATGAAAGTAAGAGTGTAATTAATCTCACCAGAAATTATATCTAGATGTGGTCAGAGGAATTTCTACCTGCAGTGGAAACCTAGATAACTTGTACAGATGTTGATATTGTAGATATCTCCAGTCAGGAGGGAGGAATCTCACTGTGACTTTATGTGCCAATGTTTTCCCATGGTGTGTACAATAATCAAAGAACTCTTTTACATTGTAAATGTGGGTTCATTGAAAATGCATGGGAATAACTTAATCTAGCAGTGATGAAGACTTGAATTATTCTGTCAAGATCACCTTCCCAAAGGAGGAGTTGATGCTATGGAGGAAAATATCCATGTTGGATAGCTTTGCAACTTTTATGTTTAAAAGTTATCAAATAAGCTGATTAAATGTCTTTTAACCTTCAGTCCTTTTCCTTGAGGCAACTTGTATACTGAGATCATCTTGCCTTTTATGAGTGTTTTTTCCTTCAAAGTTCTGTCTAAGGACATTGCTTAGAAAGCATTAACTTATTGCCCTGATGAGGCTGAAGCAGCTACCATTACATACGAAAGCAGGCTGTCTGTGTGGCCACTGAGTGGTTTAGAATTTCCATCTGAGCTTCAAGCCAGGTGTGCAAAGAAGAGAAGCAGAGACAGATTCCCCTAGAATCCTGAAGGTACCCTCTGTTTTAATGAAATGAGTGAGTAGATGACCAAGGGATTCCGTAATTTCCTTGTACTACTAAGTGCAAATCAAATCTAAAGAAAATCTGAACTGATCTTCTAAGACTTCTGCTGAAGCTCACAGCAGGTTTCAAAGACACTATGAGAATTGTTCCTAATGAACAACAATCCTGAAAGCAAAATCAAAAGAATCAGCATAGGTTTTGGTCTTTGTCCAAAGAGAGACAGTTGTTTTGGTGCTTTTTCAACAATGAGATGAAAAGGAGAATTCTGTTGGACATTTCCTCCCCACCACAACATTTTAACGGCCTTGGGAAAAAAGCTAACAAGACCAACAACAGCTTGAATGCATTGATATTTGCAAAATGCCATAGGGTTTACATTTTGTCTAATTATGTAACATGTAAGCTAGGACAAGGAGGAACGCTGTGATCAGCTGTGGAAACATTTCCAGTCACTGAGAATAATTTTGGCTAGATCTCCTTCCAACAATCAGAAACTGTCATGTGCCAAGCTGAACTACTCTATTTGCTGACAAATTCCAAGGATATGAATATGGAAGTGAAAAAAGTGTGCACAGTAAAAGCACAAAGATGAGTTAATACTTGTGAAAAAAATCTTGAAGTCAGTGTTGAACATCACTGACAATATTACTTCCTGTTCAAAAGCGGCCACAATGTTAATAGAATACCAGAAACTACTAAAAAAGAAAAATGAATAAAAACACTAGTTATTGTATAGGTCCATGGATTTCCTATACTTTAAATTAGTCTCAGAATCAATATGGGAGAATATTTTGAAAGATACAGAAATGCAGACTGACTTCCATTTCAGGAGGTGCTACACTGTGGTTTTAACAGCTTCAAAATAAGACAACCGGAGTGGATGCTGGTTTAGGACTAATATCCATAAAATCATAAAAGTTTAATGGGGAAAGTACATAGTAAAGGATAATTAGTATTTTCACAGTTAAAAAATAGCCATCAGAGGGCATTGAATGAAGTTGTCAGGCCGTAGGTTTAAAGCCAGTCTGATGATGAATTACTTTGTAATAAAATGCATGGTTAAACTATTAACTCATTGCCAGAACATACTGTGGAGATCAGATATTAATTATTAAAGATAGTCATTGAGAAACAAGCTGCAGTTAAATTATGCTCTGACTGCCAGATCTAGACCTTTACTCCAAATGGAAAGAAGAAAATGTGGATATCCCAGCAGTCTAGATGTGGTAGGATTTAGTTGCTAGATGGTTGCAAAGGAACAAACGCAATACAGCAGTAAAAGTGATCAAAATGTATTTAGCTGAGGAAGAGGGTCTGAAGTAACACCTTGAGCAAATAAAAGGGAAAATAATATTTCTCTCATAAGTTATTGTCAATACTTTTATCTGTCTTTATGCCCTCAGTCAGAGAAAAAAGCTCATCAATGTATTCTTTTTTTAATTCTAATTTAAAGTGAGACTTTCAATAATTAATCTGGTTTGGAGGGTACACCACTTCTCTGGAGCTGTTTTGAGAAAAAAATGTGTCGACATTCTTTCAGTGGACCTCAATACCAAAGTATTTTTTTGGTGATTTTTTGAGTAGCCACAGACTCTAACTAGAGATTTTGGGGAGCTTGACATTCCCTGAAAAGTCAAGACTTAATGAGAACAGTTGTACAACTGTTCTGCCGGTCTACTCTGATTACGTAATGTCATAGTCTATGCCATAGTTAAAAGTCTTTGATCCCCTGTATCTTTTGATTGTGTTTATTAATTTTGTTGCTTTTCATCTGTGTCATTGAAATAAAGACAAGAACAGCTATAGGAGACTGCATTTCAGCACAAGCAGAGCAGAAGAGCACAAAATTTTTGTTGTTAGAAAGCCCAAAAATGTTGGGTGGATGTGAATAATAATGATTTATTGACAAGATACACTTTTAGCTCAGAAAGTGGTGAATTTTAAGATCATATGAAGCCTAAAGGAATGCATAATTATGAAAAAAAGTGGTATTGAAGAATATTTGTCAGAGGATTTTAAGAAATATCTTGCTGGGAATTTTAATATGTAGTGTATCTGGGAGAGAAAAGATGGGACTGAGACAAGCCATCTATGAACATGAAATAAATGTGGATCAAAACAACATTTTGTCAATGCCTCCAATAGAGACTATTGACACACGTGCTCATGTAGGCACATTCACGTGTGTAAAGAAGCAAGAAACACTGAATCGTTTCCTCTTTCAGTATAAAGAGACTCAACTAGACTACTCATCAAACTGCCAGGAAGAGGCTTTACCTCTTGTCTCCTCAGTTGTCTTATGGTTTTTGCTAATAATATGTCATTATCTGTAAAAGTTTTAAAAAAGAGGGACTGCTATTGACATCCCATCAGCCTGTCTTCAACACAAATTCTTTCACTTTCTTGTCACTTCTCCAACATGTGGAGCCCATGCTGTAGCTAGAGGATGCTTGAGATCACTGTCTTATAAGATGTGATGAATCCCAGAAAAGCTATGGATTATTGTAAATTCAATATGTCAGTGTATCATGGCCTGGAGTACTATGTGCTTCTGGTTATCTTTAACCAAAGGAGGTGATTCAAGTTCAAAAGTGATGCAGAGAAGTGCTTCGGGCCTAGTAAAAAAAACATGAAGGGTTCTCAGAAAGAAGAACTATTGAACAAGCAGAGAACAAATCTCATGGTATTCCTCAGCCCAATGTAAAAAAGGTGGCAGAGAAACAATTGCAGTCTCTAAGGAACAAAGACAGAAAACTGAAGACAACAGTTACACAGAAAATGTGTATGAGCAGGCCACATATCATTTTTGGATGGAAACAACTAAAACTACAGATATGGAGTTGAGGAGTACCTTCTAATAGGAGAAGAGTGGGATCCTTGCACCCTTAATCACCTATAGAGGTAGTTCCTGGCAATATGAAAACTGTGGCCTTTGTGACCAAGAATCACACAATCATAGAAACAGTCATAGAATCATAGAATGGTTTGGATTGGGAGGGATCTGGAGAAGCATGTAAAATCGTTTAGATCCAGCCCACTTGCCACGGACAGGGACACTTTCTGCTAGAACAGGTTGCTCAGGTTTTCTGCACTGGGCTGTAATTTATACTTTCTTTGCTCATGTTTGTGTTAAAATAGGAAAGAGGTCTGTTCTGCCTAGTAACAAACAACAAGACAAGAGCAAACGGCCTCAGATTGTGCCAGGGGAGGTTCAAACTGGATCTGAGGAGGAATTTCTTTCCTGAAAGGGTTGTTAGGCATTGGAACAGGCAGCCCAGGAAGGTGCTGGTGTCACTAGAGGGTTTTCAGAGACAGGTGGATGTTGCACTTAGGGAAATGGTCTAGTGGTTGATAGGACTGGGACAAAGGCTAGACTCCATGAGCTTAAAGGTCTCTTCCAGCTGAAATGATTCTATGATTCTATGATCCATAAGGCAAATTTACTGGACAAATATTCACTGCTTGTGTGCTTGTAGTCATAGAGACAACTTCATTGACCATATACAACAAGCATTATAGCTTATTACAACGAGTAGGTTCCTAGAGGAAGACATCTCTGGCCCAGGAGGAACTCCTCCACCCTGTCTTCATTCACATGTGACTGCTCTTGCACTGATTTGCTCCTGCTGAGCCTGTACTGGAATGAGAATACAAAAGTTATTTAGTTCACCTCAAAACTGGATCATACGACAAAACCCGTACAGAAATAGATCTATAAAAATATGCATTTCTAAGCAGCCAACCATAAAAAGTAATTAAAGAGGTAGTTTAAATAACAACAAAGTGTACAGAATTTTAAATAACCTGTCTGTGTGTATTGCTTTAGCTAAGCCATTCACAATAACTTGTTGGTTCTTTTAACTACATATTAAAACTTGCCTCTTCTGTGGAGTAAGCATTCATATAAGCACAGAGATCAAATTTGTTCTCCCCAAAACATTCACTTTGAACTTTAAACCCTGAGAGGACCAAAGGAGGACTGCAAATAATGTGAGCTGCAAGTTGACTTTCCATCCCAGCATATCTATTACTAGGCACTGTGTCTTCAGTATCCAAAGAGATGAAGGATACTACTCTGAAAGATCAGCCTCTGAAATGATCTCTAAGTACTGCATTCCTCTGCCCATACAGACATCATGAAGGTAACCTGCAGAAAGAAGCTGGAGATGTGTTGAACTTCTTGGCATTTGTAGGTGCTGCTCGCTGGAGCTCTTCACAACAGAGGAGGTGAGTCTCAGCTTCAGAATGGCCACAGTGACGTGAACAGATGGTAGCTGGTCGGGGTAGGTTCAAACAACAAATTTCCCTTTCATTTAACAATGTTCCATGGTCTCACACCCTCACAAGTAGTTAACTCATGGGTTAGATTCAGCCACCAAGATCAACAAAGCAGTAAATCAGTGAACCTCCATGAGAAACCATAGCTCCTAAGGAGTCCAAGACAAGGTATGGTCTGTTCACCTCCTTCATGCATTTGTCCTTGCTTTGCTTTTGTTTGCAGTTTTGGTTAAGCTGTTCTCCTGGCACCAGTTTCACACTATTTTTTGTTTTAATTTTTTTTTGTATGCCTCCTATTGATATATAATCAATGTTTTAACCTAATGATGTACTCTCTACTCTGGGCACTTTGGGCTTAATCTGGGATGTTTTGGTCAGACTGCAATTGCCACAAAGCCTTCCTCAATCTTTGCAGTCATAGAACTTGTCATTTTTTACAGCTAGTGCTGAGTCTCTGGTGGTTGTAATCCATAGCAATGCACCTGGATGCAATCGCACTTGGGTAACTAAACGTGACTGATGTATTTCACTTAGTCGGGACTCCACTTGTTTCATTGTAAGGATTAGAGAGTGATTCAGCATTCATGAGAAAATGTGGAAACAAAAGGTTAGTTGAACAGTACTAGAAGTGAAGCCATATTGGGAGCAATTGAAGGAGGAAATGGTCTGGATTTATTGTCTGCATTAAAGATATTGTGAGTCCCATGGATACCAGGAGTGTTATGGAGACACAGCTAATAGGATTTTTATTGGATTATTGTCGGGTTGTTGCACCTGCTTCTGAAGGGGATGGTGCAGTTGTTTTTTCTGGCACAATCTTCAGACAAGGAAGCAGAAAGGAGCCATGGGAGGGGGAAGCTCAAATATTCATTTTAAACGAAACTTTTACAGTTGCCTGAAAGCCATTTCAAGAAAGCCACCAGTGAACATTCCCTGTCCCTTTGCGAACTTCTCATGTATGGAAATACATTGCTGAAATGAATGAAGACAACGAATGAAGACCTAACTTAGAAGTCTCTGCTCTTCATAGTCCAGAACTAAGTTAGAATTAATTTTCATCAGCTTGAAGAAAGGTCGCTTTTTTTTTTCAATTACTTTTTAAGACTGTAATTTTTATTACTGACACATTGCTGTTTCTTCATGATAAAGTTTAGCAAACCTTTTGGCCTTCCATTTTCCCTGTCTCTGGTGTGTTAGGTACCAATACTTTCCTCTACTGTAGCCTCCTTTGAAGCCTTGAGTTCTCACTGCATCTGTAAGTACTACAAGATTTTGATAAAGGTTTAAAGCCCTTTCTAGTCAGCTCCTGCAGATCTCACACATGGTTTACCTCTATTGTTCACACTCAGCAAATGATTTCATGTCTCCCTGTTTTTCTTTTTATGTGTTCCAAGCAACCAGAACAGAGAACTGAGCTGAGAGAGAAAGAAAAAAAAAAGTTTCTACACCAGTTCATTTCCATTTTCACCTCCAGTTTCTTAGAAAGAAGAAACTTAGGAGCATTCTAAATTCAGATCTCAAATTAAACATGTCTACTGTTGATTTAAGAGTGTCTTATTATATTTTAAGTAGGTTTAAATGAATAATTTGTAACAACGAATTGTATGAATTGTATCTCCTTTCTTTGTTCAGGAGTTACTTGCAATGAGAGTCAAAGTATTCCATCCAGGATGTACTCCAAAGCACTCTGTAGTTAATGGAAGGAAATCATATAACAATCATAGAATCATTATGGTTGGAAAAGACCTTTAAAATCATCAGGTTCAACCACTAACCTAACATTGCCAAGCCCATCACTAAACTAAACCATAACTCTCAATAATTCATCCATGTATCTTTTGAATATCTCTAGGGATGGTGACTCCACCATCTCAGGACACTCTCCAGCACTTTCACATCTTTATTGTAGTGAGAGGCTCAGAACTGAACACAGCACTCAAGTTGTAGCCCCACTAGGGCCGAGGACAAGGGGATAAACACTTTCTGATCATACTGTTTCTGATACAGTTTTCCATCCATCCCAGAGTAGGTCCATCCAAGCCATGGGCAGCCAGTTTCTCCAGAATGTTGTGGAAGACTGTGTTGAAGACCTTATTGAAGTCCAGGAAGAACGCATCCACAGATTTTCCCATCTACTCAGGGGATTGTCTTGTCATAGAAGGAGATCAGGTTGGTCAAGCAGAACCTGCTCTTCACAGAGTCTCAGAATCTGAAGGGCTGGAAGGGACCTCAAAAGCTCATCCAGTCCAACTGCCCTGCCAGAGTAGGACCACCTAAAGTAGGTCACACAGGAACTCATCCAGGTGGGTTTTGAATGTCCCCAGAGAACGAGACTCAACAACCTATCTGATGTTTGCTTTCCTCCAATCCTCAGGCACCTCTCCTGATCTCTATGACTTATTGGACATAATGAAGAGTGATTTAGCAATGACTTCTGCCAGCTCCCTTAGCACCTGCAGATGCACTCGGTTGAGACCCATGGATTTATATACATCCAGATTGCTCAAATGATCCTTAACCTGGTCCTCATCAACTAAACAAAACTCCTCCTTTAACCTTCATTTCCTTCATGTTGGCTGGGCGGGAACCCTTGGATTGTGTTGTATGTGCTTCAGGATAGAGCTCAGGATAATCTGTCTCATAACATTCCCTGGCCTTGAGATCAAATCAATGCTTTCTGGATTAAGATGCAAAACATATGTCATTGGATAATGTTTTGTCTAGGTTTCCTTTAGAAAGCACCTAATGGAATTTTCTACTAGTATATTGTTTTAGAAAATATTTTTGCTGGTTGACATTTTTAGGTAGAAAAAGGAGATTGTGAATCTCTGAATTCAGTGACTTTAACCTCCAAATGAATATTGACCTCTTATTTACAGTTAATACTATCATCAAGTGTTAAAGTTTGTGTCTTCTCTATATCTTCTCTGGCGTTATTTACTTACCTACATACTAATCTTTTCTTCCAACAAACTGACCTTAAAGATGTTTGTAGCTACTTCTAGTAATATTTTGTCACTGATTTCTTTAACAGAAATTCCTAATATTTTTATTGTCATAGAATCATTTACTTCCTCTTTTTTAAAAAATTATTTTTATTTTTAAACAATGTTTTTAGCATTTTGGTCCATTATACTTTACTTACTGCATAGCAACCCATTCTGCAGTCTTCATATTTTCATTCTTTTACTTCCTTTTGTTTCATGCATTATTAGACGAGCAGCCAACATAATATGGTATGCTGTGTCCTAAAGAATGACTAATTTCCAATTCTGACAATGAGTTTAAAGGAAACCCATGGATGAAAGGGAAATGCTATGATTTGAAATATGATTTGCATTGAAACAGGTATGATTTCAATTCCAGGCTGCATTTTAAGGTTGTATTATGTCTTTGATTAGGTCTTCATCTCCAAGATGTATTTTACTAACAGCAACACTTTGTTGGAGATGTAATATAAGAATTTAAATGGATAGTAAAAAGATATGAGTAATTCCTTAGATAAGGCAAATATTTCCAAAATTCTGCTTGCATTTTAACTTTGTTGTCTCGTTAAAACATTAGTGCTAATTCAGGATCAATCAAATGAAATCTATACTGACACATTGCTAGGTTTTACCTAACATTGTATTGGTCATTGGCAAGTAACTGTCCCAAATACTCCAATTGAACAAATGGGAAGTAAATATTATGGGGCAATTCTTAAAACACAGTTGGTGATCTTAGTTTGGAGGGTAAAATAAGGATTTAGACTCTTCATGACATCTTCCTCCTTGATGGAGTGGGGTCATGAGTGTGTTTAATTTTCTAGTTCAGGTGAACTCCACAGTACTTTCTTTATTGTTGTCATTTATAGTGTAAGCACTTCCTTTATTGTTGTCATTTATAGTGCAAGCACTTCATGCAAGCAATGGACTTTCTCCACAACTTATGTGAGGCACCTACTCACATTTCTGTTCCTTTGTAATGGCTCATAATAATTAAAATTTAGAAATACCCCACATACTTTATAACTTGGCTTTGTCCTAGTGAATTTGCACCCAAATAATGCTGAAGCGTAAAATTTATCAGAAAAAGTTTAGAAGGGGAAATGTCTACTTTGAAATACTGTCAAGGAATTTAAACTACCATTTACACACTTGATTTTATGACATTTTGATCTACACATGATGTTTATACTCTTATAAGAATAGATTTTTGTAATAATGAAAGTGCAAGAAGACAATCTCACTATAATGTAAGTAGAATAATTGCCTTCTACAGTTGCCTAATGAATATAAAGGTAGTCAGAAATTACTAGCTGAGGGATCTAACTCTGAGGTTTTTAAAGCTAGATAAGGCAAATTCTAACCTTAACATTCTTCTGCCTCAGTTCTTCCTCTTGGAAAATGCACAGAATCTGAAATCTGTATTTATTATCTCACTAACATGCACCTAATATTTAAGGGGTGAGCTAGAAGATCTGATGGTAGAAGGCAGTTTAGAGCTAATTAGACAAGCAAGAAATTTGTTTCCATTTTACTAGAGGAAAAGTGGTTGACTAGATAAGAAGGAAGAGGGTAAGGTACTGAATTATCCTTCAAGTGGGGCTATTTAGTCTAGATAAGGAGAGATTGTGAAGGGATGTCATTAACACAAATATCTAAATGATGGGTGTCAGGAGGTTGGCACATCACTGTTTTCTATTGTATCTAGCAACAGGACAAGGGGTAATGGGTTGAAATTGGAACAAAAAAAGTTCCATTTAAGCATAAGAAAAAACTATTTTGCTGTGAGGGGAATGGAGCCCTGGCCCAGGCTGCCCAGGGAGGTTGTGGAGTCTCCTTCCTTGGAGGTCTTCAAGACCTGTCTGAATGTGTTCCTGTGTGACCTGACCTAGAAGCCCCTGCTTCTGCAGGGGGATTGAGCTGGATGATCTCTAAAGGTCCTCTCCAACTCCTACCATTCTATGATTCTATGAAATTACCTAGCTTCTTGGGTTATGAGATGATTAGGATATGGATTCTAGCTTTTAACATGCCATCTAACTCATGCAACATTTAAACGGGAAATGGCCACATTTAAATGGGAAATGTTAAGATATGTCTGTAAGCACTCAATTAGATGGTTCTGGGACAAGTTCATGGAGTTTCTTTACCTCCAAAGATGTATTTGCTAAGGCTGACACTAGTGTGGATATATCTGTATTTCACTTAGTGTGCATACACCCTCTGTGTCTCCAGGCACTTCATCAAGGTAAATAGTACCAGAAAAAGCAGCAAAGGGATGGAGAGGGATATATATCACAGTAATGGAAACTTGGCTCAAAAGATTTTAAGAGAAAAGAAAGATTGGTAGTACTCCATGCAGTGACCTAGCTCTGATTGTGTGTGAAGTTACTGTCTGTAAAATCTGCCAGTTTAATATCCCCAGAGAATGGTTAATTTTATTTATTGGCCATTCTGGAATCTCCTACAAAAAAACCCCACAAAACCAGGAAAATTCTTCCAAAGTGTCAGCTCTGGTCAGGGACATAATGTTATAAACTGAAAATGCAGTACTAGAGACACAGTCATTGTGAAGAACATGCCACCTTGTATTGCTATAAATGAGATTAAAAAGAAAAGTTTAGTTTGGGCTAAAACTTTTCCCCTTAACTTTCTAGTTTTCAAGCTGAAGTTCAAAAGTTTTGTTGGTTACATTCCTGTAATTCCAAATACAAGCAAAAAAGCTACTACTAGAAAGCTTTGACTCATAACACTCACTAATATTGCTCCTGAGAGAATAGTAGGGTTGTTAACAAAAACACAGTCATCATGTCTATGATCCTCTATGACATCAGCCCAAGCTTTGTAAAAGAGTGTTCCTCCCACAAGGCTTGTGAGCTCATTCAGTTTTCTGCCAGTTTCCAGGATCAAACCCATAGTTCAAAGGATTGATCTTGTTGGCTGACGATTCTAAGTGCTCCTGTTCCTAGGTGAGAATGGCCAAATGTCTTGCACCTTTCAGACATCATACAGGATACGCTTTGAGGGACGACACTTGTAAAGCCTCATAAGAGAAAAAACAAGGAAAAAAACCACTATACATGCATGACATTGATTGATTTCACCCCATCTGATACTTAAAAAAGATACATTAACAGTGCAGTTTACTTCATCCCTGTGGATGCCTGTGAGACTTTGGTTGTGTTTTCCTCCATGATGACAGACGAAGCTTGGATGTCAAGCTCTGAATTTGACTACCATATATAGAAAACAAAGTTATGTGAGATGAATCCTAGCCCATAAGCAATACTTCATTTAGCTACTAGGGTGGAAGGAGAAGTTTTTTTTATTACATGTCTTCATGTAATCTATTTATTTGTTTTGCAAATGACTGGGTTTAGCAGGTATACATAAGAGCAAGAAAAAGGTTCTTGATGATTATCATAAATTACATATATCATATAAACGATCGAGAACTGTCTTTTAAATTTGCAAAAATGGCAAACTGAATGGTCTTTTCAGTTACTCACCCTTCCAAGGACATAGCCTGTCATGCACTGTTGAGTCAGACAGGAAACCAGCTGGCCAGTGGTGACTGTGATGACATATTCTCATTTTAAGACCAGGACATAAGGTAACAAACTGCTCCAACTACTAACCACCTCAGTTTCACATGGGCTGTTGAAATACAGTACAGATATGAGGTGGATTTGAACAGGTATTTTAATTAAAAAGAAAGAAATTTCTCTCTTATCTTTGACATTATCAGATGTGAAAATTCAATTGACAGTGTAAGATAGTTCTTAGAAAATAAAATTTCATTAAGAAATCATCATGCTGAGATTATATATGCTGGAAGGTCCAAAATGGTTAGTGAAATCAGAAAACATAGGAAAAGTGTTTACAGATCTGAGTCCAATTGTTAAAGGTTAAATGTGACACCACTTTTGAGAACAAAGGTCATGGACATAGCTAATGCACATTGACATAAAGACATAATTTACAAAACATTGGTATTTCCTCATTTTGTTATATAAGAAACAACCACTCCTCTAATTGTTTTAATTTTAGTATTGTTAGAATAGTTCACACCTGAATTTTACATGACATGTCTGACTCACAGGCGGTATAAGAGATACTCAAACTTATGGAAAACTTACGAAAAGAAACATATGGAGAAGACGTTTTAAGGATCAAACTACAATCTGTCTTGTATATCAGATTTGAATAAACCTCTGAACTTTTAATAACATCACTAACTTTAAACTGTTTAGCAGTTTCTCTGAGATTTTTTTTTATTCTTTGCGTATGATTAAAAAACATCTATGTAACTATGCATGTTATTAAAATTTTATCATGGCATCTAATGTATAGTCATAAATATTAGTCTCTTTCACTGACAGTTTATTCAGTTACAACACTCAATGACAGTTTATTCAATTACTATTAAAAAGTCAAAGAGGATAGTTTTTAGCCACCTCATTTTGGTCTTAAGGGCAAAAATCCCAATATTTTCCTTTATGAAGGAGGAAAAAAGCATTTGCCTGTTTCAAAGAAATAGGTCTCATGATGAAATTTTTGCTTTTCTGAAATTGACCCTGAAATTCTCTGAGGTCATCTGTATATTTTTTCCTAGTGATCACATGAAATCTTGGCCTTCAAAATAAGAACATTCTTGTTAAAACGGTTGCTTAAACTGTCATATGTGTTACTTTATTGGAGATGTCACTATCATTGAGCAATTATTCGATAAATAGTACTAAAACTGTCTGTACACTTTGTGAGATCACTTGTTCAGCAAACCCCTTGAGTTTTGTCAATGGATATATTCACAGAACAATGTAAGAGAAACTCTACAGTGAAGTTTTATTTTGGAGCAATAGATGAAATAGCTCAAATGAGCAGAGAAGCTACCTGGATTTTATTTTGTTGTTTAAAGGCTAACTTGAACATGAACTGAATTTTAGGTTTAAAAAGTTTTGGTTGACTCATCTTTCCTTTCCACATCACCATTGTTTTTCACTTCACTCTGCTTCTTGGTTTCACTGAAGAGTAAAAACACATGCAAGCTAAACCATGCAAAAGCCTTCACATTCTCTTTGAAAAGATAGGACTTAATTTTGAAAAATTAAAAGCTCAGCTAGAGAATAGTTTTTCTCTATTTCAATCAGCCTTTTGCCAGACACATTTATTCTTCTGCCTCCTACTTACATGTTCAAGGAAGTACTATCCATAGGGTTATTTTCTCTCCCCAAGTTTTGACTTCTGCTAGGATGATCCCTTTTCTTTCCATCTTCAATTAGAAAGAATGGATATAAGCTTAGCTCTGCAGCCATGTGTTTTATAAATGCACGTGCATTTACATGCACTCCTTGCAAAATGTGCTTTGACAGCCCCCCACTAAGGCTTTTCGCAGACTAAGGAATCATAAGCAGCTTTGGTCTGCTTGACTCTGCAGGTTCATCATTTATGATGTTCAAAACATGCACATGGCCAATTTGAGTTTATCTAAACACTTAAGAAGAAACTCCTCAATTAAAGATCACACTAAGTGACACTGACAGTAACTCTCTTACCAATATGGTGTGGCTAAATCATCATCAGATGCCAGAAGTCCTCTTCCCTTCACAAAATAAATCAGAGAGCATTGTATTTGAAGCAGTTCTTAGAACTCATTTTTCACAACCTTGAAAGGAAATAGTGGTTTACCATCAAATGTTCCACCAAGATTTCAGTACAGAGTTTTGTTTGGGATGTAATTTCTGAATGCCTCAGTTTCAATGGAAAGAAAAATATATAGAAAAAGGAACGATACCATGTTTTTTTCAGTATCAATCACGTAAAATGCTTTATCATTTTAGTAAGTGATGCCATATAATCTTTGTGTCACATCAAACATCAAAACAATAAATTCACTGGGGGATATTTACAAGGGTATCCAGGCTGAATTGAGATGTCTTCCAGTCTTTTTTCTAAATTGTCACATTTACTGCCTGCTGTAGAAAGGGGAAGCCACCAATTGATTTCTAATTCTGCAAACCCCAGGGTGTAAATGTGATTAGCGGTAATTGGAGAAGTTCAGCAACTGTTAATTTCTCCTCTCTTTGTTGTTTTTCCTATTTAAAATATTAACGAAATACGTATGTAGGCCAAAACTGACTCCGATGCAGCTGAACAAAGGATACATATTTAATCAGAGCTGTGGGATCCCGATGCGGTTGTCTGAAACAAATGTGACATGTGCTTCCTCTCAAAAAAAGTCAGGCAGCTAATAAACAGCATCAGTATTTTGTTGTAATGTTCATTGTCTACATGATGTCGCATTTAATGGCTTTACACTGTGTAAAAAAGCCAGAAGTACACTGCTAAATTTGTCTTTCCCAGTTGGCTGTCCCTAAGGAGATTATAATGCAAGCGGTGGCTTTGTTTGTTGCATGCATAAGTGTGCACATGTTCCTAAGTTTGAAGCTGTAAAGGAAGGTGGTGAGAAGAGACATTAACCCGTGCAAGGCTTAATGTCTCATTAGAAAGAAGCAATTTTACTGGAACATCAAGTAATGATGAAAAAACAGGTTTTGATCTCTAACTGCAAATCCTAATTGTTTAGTATTTTGTTTATATCTCAGTTGTTTGAGGTTTTTTTTGCTTGTTTGTTTGTTTTTGGAATTTTTAAATTTTTTTCTATATAAAATTCTCCCTCAAATGTAGGTACATAGGTCTGGTAATATTTTTACCACGGGAGTGACTTTTATTTTTCAGCTCTAGAAAAGAACCTGTGTTTACCTTTAGTCCCTAGTATTAAATATTTTTCTTTGTTAACCTAAAACCAGAAAGGTCATGTGCACAATAGCGTGTAGTCCTACTCAAAATGGTTTGAATATCTCAGGAAGCTAGCTGGAAGCCTTAGTTAACTTGGTATAGATATCTCACTCTTAGATGGCTAAAGCTAAATTAGATGGATTTAATTTCAACTCATTTGAGGCAAGAATCTTACCTAGGAGTGCCTGAAGAAGAGTTCAATGAGTAAATACACATGTTAACTGGCAAAGGCAAAAAGAATGCTCTGTGGGAACAATTCTTCAGAGAAATGCTCTGAGAGCATCTCCCCTGTTGAGTAATGGTAGGATTGTATCTGGGTTTATAATTTGGAAAGCTAAAGACCATAATAATGGGAGATACCTACTTCCATTTACTGAAAGGCTAGAAGATTGTTGCAGGTAGATATATTAATGGTGGGAGATCCCCTTTCTGATAATCCCAAAGATTATTCCTTAGCAGGTTTTACTCCTATAGGAGGAGAAGGGAACGGAATGGTGATGTATAATTTGGGAATTTCTGGGTGTTCAAATGCAGAAAGTACCATACAGAGAATCTTCCAGTTTGAGAGTATCTTTCCCTCTTGGACTGACCTAGTAGTTAACACCTTGTAACCAGAGTAAGCCCTATAAGTTTCATGTCTACCTAGTGCTTGTTATCTGCTCTGCTCTGTTGGGAGATAACGAAGCTTGAGATATAGAGCATAGGTGTCACCTTGAGCTCAGACAGGATGGCCATAGACAATATCAAGATTCAGCTGACAAATGAAGGAGCATAGATCTGCATCATATTATGAGATGGAATAGATATTTCCAGACTCCAGTTCTGCCATTTCTTGATAATTTATAAATTTAATTTGTTGTTTACTCTATATTTCTATCACTGGAAAACAGAACCTTGACTTCATTTGCAAAGAAAAGTCAAGAGACTTCTTTTCTTTTTGCTTACTTTAAGGATCCCATGTATCATTAGGAGAATGTATCTTCTGTTTTTCAGTATTTTGAATTGTGTTTGGCATTACTGGTCTATTTTGATTTTGTAGCCCAACCTTGACTTCAAAATATGTAGCTATTGTTAAAACCATTTAAAATATATAATCAGACATATTACTATAGTAGTAATAATATACAATAACATTATACACTAATCATATGATAATAACATATTTGACTGTGCAATATACAGTTTAATATATTATTTTATTGATTTAGAAGTGATATTATTTACACACACACACACACACATATGTAACCACACATGAATACATACACATATTTGCTGCAATTTCCATAAAACAAATAGCTGGGGAACTAAATAGCTACGGGTGAGACTGCTTTGCCTTCTCTAGTATAAATTTCAATGCTTGCTATTATTTATTTAATGATTAATATTTTTAAGACACTTCTGTAAGTGTAATAGAACAAATTTTTCCTCTGTTTTCTCTGGATTACATCCCAGATACAGAGAACCACCATCATACTGAAAGCCAGAAACTGGAAAAGTGCTCTCTTATTGTTTTCTTATCTGCTATGAAGTAAGACGGAGTTGTGTGTGAGTTTTGTTTCCTCTGCTGGCTACTGTTAAAAACAAGTTTTGATGAGATGTTTTCCTCCAATGACACACTACACAGTCCTATTCTGTGTATGGTACACCAGGACTTCAGCTCTGCAGGAAAATTTCAAGCACTTCTGGCACTTCTTTTCCTATTGTACACCTTTCCTTAGTCCCCCAAATGGTTACAACTTACACAAACCCATCTGGGACCTGAGCCATGTTTCAGAACTACATGTTTCTCTCTGCTGACAACTGGAATGACTCTGTTTAATAGAATCATAGAATCAT
Source organism: Urocolius indicus (assembly GCA_013401255.1). Taxonomy (NCBI): domain Eukaryota; kingdom Metazoa; phylum Chordata; class Aves; order Coliiformes; family Coliidae; genus Urocolius; species Urocolius indicus. The sequence continues at coordinate 252,020 of WBNH01010565.1, read as the reverse complement.
AGAATGGTAGGGTTGGAAGGGACCTTTAGAGATCATCTAGGCCAACCTCCCTGTAGAAGCAGGTCAATACATTTAAAATAAAGTGACAATAAAGTGAGTCAAAGAGAGACTGTAGTCAGAGAAAGAAATATACTCTTAGCCCCACTCTCTGCAAGCCAGCTGCAGATTTTCTTCCAGAAATATTTTCTAGAAGTGGTGTACTATTCACTTCATTAAAGGATGGATCTAGAGGCCAGAGAATACATGCCACAGTATCTTTATGCATGCAATAAGAAGAGATAAGCATCTCCAGAGTTTGAGTCAAATTACAGGACTCACATCTTTCTCACTGATCCTTGATTCGTGACGGAAGCCTAAGACAAGAAGGGGTTGGACTCAACTTGCTTAGCTTCAGATAACTAAGACACCTTTAGGTACTTACATATGGGCTTACCCCTTCTGGGTTGCACTGACACTTCAAAGAAGGCTTCTCAGTATAGTCAGTGGAGTCATTATTTGCCTCATGAGATATATATGAAGATACCGTCACATGGAGAATTTTGCAGGCATCATTGACTGCATGGACTATATGTACTGGGCAACTGGCTTAGATGTGAATAGCTACACTGTAGCTACTTGAGGAGGGAGAAAAGAATCTGACACAAAGCTCCCACATCCTAAATGTGTTGGTTTTTTTTCAAAGTAGAACTCATTGTCATTAATTTTTTTTAAACTCTACTTCTTTCAATTAAATTAAAAATGCAATAAAATAAAAAATAAATGTTAAAAGCAAAACCAAAACCCATTCGGCTATTCAATTTATCATCTTTTTCAGTTTTAGTAGAAGGAGAAGAAGCAGAATGCAGAGAAAAAAGGAAGTATTTTTCACAGAAGAGTTTGAAAGAAACAACAGTTAAGCTGGTTCTTTGATCAGGAGAAAAGTAGAGCTCTTTGCTGGATACTGTAGTAGTGATGTAAATGAAGTTCAATGAAGTGAAATTATAATAAATCCCACTCTTTGTAGAACAGTACCCAGATGGAAAATATATAGACATTCCACATGAAATGCTGGCCTTGTTACATTCCCAAGAAAAATCCATAGCTAAATAGTTTCCGGAGTCAGAGATTTGAATTTTTCTGCTGCCTCCTTTTATGTATCCATCTCTCCTCTGACATTAGCCATTATACTCCCTCACTCAGTCCTCTGCCTCCCTCCATTGTGTTTCCTTTCAGGGAGTGCTCTTACTAAGACTTTTTGTCATGTTAACCTTTGGCTTGTTTGGAGATGTCTCATAAGAACTCATTTTTCTCCTTGGTAATGAAAAAATCAGTTCTAAACAGAAAGCATGCAAAAAATAAAGATGCTGAGAGCTGTTCATACTTGAGTCTATACTGTCAAACAAAAGAAGTCAAGCACCAATTTCTTGCCCAGAGACTAACAATTGCTGATTCACATCCATATTGCTGCTTAGAGATATCTGTCTTACAGGATTGCCTTGCAGAGTTCATTGGCATGGTCCAAAGCCAAGATAAAAGATTGATGGCTTTAGTTCTTCTGTGTCTTTTTTGATTTATTTCATGTTAAAGATGAATCCTGTGTTTCCTACTCAAACCAGCTGTAAAGCTATGAAGATTACCATGGATTTTTAAACCTAGGTTGTAGACAGATGAACAATTCTTGGTTACAATACTGTCCACTAATCACCATAATAAATCTGAACACACCTCTTTTCCTTATGAGTCACCAATATACTGTCATTTCTGGGTTTAGGCAGCTATTTAGATACCGCAGAGACAAGTTCTATATAGATTTATGTGCAAATAATTTTAGAAGTTTGCACTTCTCCAAGCATTTGGCTCATATTTTTGGTCTGAGTGTTCAAAAAAAAAATGATCTTCAAAGCTGGTAGAAAATGACTGTTCCTCCACAAAGAAAGTCTTGGTGGAAAACAAATGGCGTGTCTTTTATCCAAGATTAGCAAGATGAGAGGAAACTTTTACTTTAGAGCTCTTCGGCTCCTATTACAACTAGTCAGTGTTTTTATTCCTCAATTTGCCTATTTTCTCTCTTCTTACAGCCTGCTCCACCCATACTTTCTCTCTAGAATAACCATAAAATTGCATTTACAGCTAATTTACTATGCTCAGAAATGCAATTTAGATTCTTTAAGTGAGGCTGCCTATTTCTAAAAAGAAAGGTCTCTCACTGCTTCTTTTTTTTTTTTTTTTTTTTTTTTTACCTGGCATACATCTAATCCTGCTCCTCCAGAACGGTAAGTATGATAAATGCGTTAAAAACATTCACATCAAAAACATTCACATCAAAAACATGTGATATGAGTTGTTATTTTGACTTCTGTTGACACCTCCTGTTCTCTTTCACCCAGATGTTTCCATGAAGGAGCACAAAACTTTTCCTTTTTTTTTTTTTTTTATTTTTATATTTTTTCCTGTGAGTAGAAACAGGCATTTCTCTTTTTAGTGAAACTGAATGTCTTTCCTTCCTCCATTACTCTGTGTGTCTGTGCTTTTATGTAGGTGTACATTTCTTTAGGGGAATTCTCTTCAAGACCCGGGGAGACTTTCTGTTTAAATGTGTCTTTGATTCACAAGGAATTAGCTGTAGTTTTTCAATCCATGCAAACCCTAAATGCATTTGCAGATATTTAGCTTAAACAGATTTCTCCCCATCCAGAGAGGTCAGATTGTTACAAGTAAAAAGTCAATATTTTGTAGGCCAGAAGATGCATTTCTTTTATGGCTTTTAACTCTCAGAGTATTAAAGGTGTCTAAACGTCTAAGTGCTATTGAAGGAACTGATGTTTAAACACCCGCAAAAGGACAATTCTAGTGATTATTTAAATTACAACAGTAACTCAAGTAATCCAAGACCCTGTGCCCTGTGGGACACCCAGACACGACTTTGAAGCTCAGGGTCTTGCTATCAGGTGCTAACAAAAGGGATGCTTAGGAAAGCTGTTGCAGCCATCAGCAAGAAATTGCCTAAATTAGCCATAGGAGAGGACTGTCCTTAAGAACATGTAATCCATCAGGCACCTGACTATGGACCTGAAAGCAAAGTCTGTTTTTATTCAGCATGACTGTCTCCTGAAGTCAGAGTGCCAGTCCGAGCACTTGGACAAAAGTGCCCTTAAAACAGTCAATTGAATCTGACTGAGGGTGTTTATTTAGCAGCTAAACTCTTCCTGTACCTGATCTGAAGAAAGGATGGTCTTTGTCTCAGTGGAGTTCTCTACCCATGAAAATACTTCAAGTCTGTGACATATCCACAGGTAAAAACTAGAGGCACAATTTTGCAGTTCTACAGGATCATTGTACCAATCTAGTTAAACCAGATTATTTTACCTAGTGTTTCCTGTGCCAACATCTTAAATTAGAGCAATCATACTTTAGAAAAAAAACAAAACCAGACTAGATTTAAAGACTCTCATGATGGTAAATCCACCACATCCATTGGCAAAGCTGTTCCAGTGATTAATTGCCCCCACTGTTTAAAAAAATTACATCTTGCTTCCTGTTTGAATTTTCCAGTGCTACTTCAATTGTTTCGGTCACAAGTTTCTTAACTTCTGGGTTCTGGCCACAACAGGAAACACAAGTGCCAAAATACCATGAAAAATATATTTTTGTCTTGTTTTTCCTCTGTCAGAAAGAGAAGGAAGCAATGAAACTAGTGAAAAGAAACTAGAGGTTAGCTTAGTCTGGACACATCTTCATCTCTTAAGAATCTGAAGAGGAATAATTTAAACCAATTGCTTGTTATCAAATGTGTCTCAGCTGTTTTTCTCCAAAGTTTCTGAATCCCACTAGGTAAAGCAGCTCATCCCAGCTGTATTACGGAGACTGGCATTCCAATAACATTAGCAACTGTACAAATGCTTATGTGCTTTCCCACTGCTGTTGAGAAACGTGGCAAGTCTCATAAGGCTGGGATTAATGAGAATTCCACCACTTTTTTATTTGAATCTATTTGGTGCACCTTGTTGTCTTGCAATTTTTAGCTATTAATGTACCTACTCTCTTCTTATCTGATTGCAGGGAGGCTAGCTCTGCTCTGGGTGTATTAATCTGTGGTTTCTGACTTTCTGCCTGTGCGTTTCTCTGCAGCAGCTGGCAGGAAACATGCAGCAAGGGCACTTAGTGCACCCAGGGAGAGTGAAGCATGTGTTTACATCTCTTCCAGAGCCAGGGTCAGAGTGGAGGTACTGAACTAGATCATTTGTTTTATTCTGGTTTCTTAACATCAAGATCTGAGCTTAGCTTGTCCTCCAACAAACAATGTAGTGTCAACTTGGATTTAAGGGAAAAATTCTGGTCATATGTAACATCATCCGCAACATTTGAATCGTTAGTGAGATGAAAATTCTTGAGGTTTCTTACAACTTTCTTTCCTCATTCCTTTCCTTTTATTGTGCTGCTTTAATAGCAGGACGAATGTGTGTTGAGTATTTCAGATTACACATGGTTCTACCATTAAGCACCTGGATTTGAAGCAGTTTCTTCCCTGAGGATTTAAATAAATACATTGCCCTAGTTTCAGGATCCGGGTTACTACAAGTTAGTCATGTACCACAGGAATGTTAGCTCAAAGAAAACTGTAGCTGTTTGTACTGCAAATTGCACTCTCTTGCCAGTCATAATAAAAGAAATCAGCTTGTATTTCTTTAATGACAAAGCCTCCTTGTGTATTAATTTGGTTCTACATGACAATACATCTTGTCAGAGCGGCCCAACAAATGACAACATACACTAAGAAAATTGTCAGTAAAGTAATTTATGTCAGGAGGTTGATGATCTTGCATGTCTTTACTTCTACTTAGAAGCAAGGGACAGGAAGGCTCCCTAGAAATGAACATACAAAAAATAATTTGTTTGCAAAATCAGTTCTAAAATAAACTCAGATTGCCAGTGTCTTTTACAAAATACAATCTAGTACTCATATTATATGCTGTGATACTAATATATAGACTTTGATTACTGGGCAAATACCTGTTTGCATCTTTGGTTTAGATCTATTGTGTTACCGAGCTGGGATGTGCACTGTGAGGGACTGTATTCCTCCAGAAATATGGAAGAGCTTTTTTTTTAGTAATCCATACGTGTTATGATAGTCTAGCAGACAAAGAAAGGCTCAGTAAACTGGATACTGGAATGACAACAGTTCCAATAGGAGGTAAAATGGGAATACAAAATACAATCTGGGTTGAAATCTGATGTTCAGTTTGGTATTTAGTCCGAATTATTGCAACAGTGTAGTTTGCCAACAATTAATTGATGACCTATCAGTTTGCTCTCTAAATTCACAACTGGTTATTTTATATATATATATACATATTTTATAAGTCTTTTCACAGACGGGAAGAATGTAACTTATCTAAACTAGGAATCTCTGGGTAATGCTAAGTAGTTAGGTAAGTTTATGCCATAGGTTAATCATGATGATTATAATAGCCCTTTCCAACCTGAAAACTAGCAAATTTCAGAAGATATTATTTCAATTCCTTTTAAATAAGATGAGCTAGAATACACCTGTTGTTCATATACATTTGTTCATACAGGAAAACGTGTAGCAAATGAACTGGTAACTATACTGCTGTAGAAAACACTTTTAACATCTTTTTTTTGATAAAGATGATTCATCAGGAATTGTTTGCAAATCTTTGGGATTTGAAAAGTGGTGTCTTTGTGTCAGAAAAAGCAAACAAAAATCCAGTGCTAGTTCTGATCAGCTTTATGTTATAAACATTTCTATTCTGAGGACCAGGTTGTGAAAAGAAAAAAAGAAAATAACCCTAAGCATTGCAATAAGGAGTGTGACTTCAACTATGAGCCCTGTAGTCGCCCTGAAAACAGACTGTGGAGTGGAAGGTGGGGCCATCCCAATAGCAGATTAGCTGCACAGGCACCTTTTATATCACTAAATTTCTCAGAGGGCAGATTTCATGTCGCGTTGCTCAATGGTTCTAGCCAACAGGTTTTCCACACAGCCCATTTTGTCAACTGTCAGGCTCAGAGCAATCAAAACATTTGTCCTACATGAGCTTTAAATTTTCATCTGCTTCGAGTTACAGATGAACTTAAGTACCTCAAAGGTGTGTGGTTTAAATGCACATATCCACACTAAGAAATCCTGATGGTGAGTTCTTGCATTAATAACTAACTATTGGTATCTCAGACACACCATAATGCTTAGAAATGACCTTGCATTGGAGGCTGTGACGAAATCTCAGTTGCTAGTGTGTTGTTTTGGCTTTAAAAACAATAATACAGCAAACACTAGAAACATATAGCCAGAGACAAATATTCAAAAGAGAGGAGAGTCCCCTCAGCTCTCTGGCCCCGGAAAAGCCCCTGGTTTTCTTACATGCCAGCCTCTTGCAGTATGTCCATCACTGTGCTCTGGCTGTCAGAGCTCACTTGTGGGAAATTTTCAAGTCATGTTTGTTTGGTTTTCCTCTTCCTGTTTGACTAGTATCCTTAAATAATGTGGTTACTTCAACACAGCTTGTTTTTTGACTGGGGCACAGGGCATATTTTTCTAGCAGATAAAAAACTTCCCACAATTTGCCTTGTGTTATTTCCCCTTTTGAAGGGAAAGCTGATAAATTCAGGGTAATATGTAATAGATGCTTTCCTGTTTTTACTTATTGCTCTGTCAGGCTTGTCAGACAGAAATTTATTAGCTCCTTTTGAGGCTGTAATGCTTAAACAAGAGAGAAAGCAGCACACTCACCCTAAAGAGCAAGTGTGAATTACAATGCTTGTGTTGTATCCTGATCCATAGACGAGCTTTGGAGCTGGACAGTAGGTCTTTTCCAGGTCAATAGACTTTTGCCTACATACCTATCTTCATTTTTAATGTTTACTCTCTCATTTCTCCTCTGTGCTATCCACACCTTCTGTGTAACTGGTAAACTGGAAGAGGAAAGGAGAAATAGCTTAGGTCTTAATTTCATCCACCTAAAAGTAAGCCAGCACCAAATTACTTCACTGTAATAAATAGAGTGAAGAGATCTCCATGAACTGAGGTACCATATCTATTTATCTATTTTTGAACAGAGCAGAGTATCCTCTAGATCTTCTTGTCCCTTCTTTGCATGTAAGGAAAGTCTAACTGACTGAATTACCACAACTGAAGTAGTATAGGTTAAGGAGGTGAATGCCTCAGTTCCAGTGGTTACCACGGAGAGAAGCCTCAGCAAGAATCCGGGAATCAAGGCTATATCTGCAAGTTATCCTACCAGTGTTAGTGACATTCACACATCTTTCCTCCTCCCTCTACTTATTTTACTGTTCATATCAGTGTCTGAGGGATATATTACCTTCAGCTGATCAAGACTGACTTCACCTTAGGAATCAGTGACTGCATTTATCCCACAAGAACTGCTAAAGTCTAGTGAAGTATTAGTGTTTGGTTATTTTGATTGTTTGTTTTTCTGGAATCAAAATCCTTTTTTTTTATAGAGGGAGGGTGTGTTTCCTGGATGGAAGGTTGATGTGATAATGGATTGGGGACAAGGAACGGCAATAGTTTTTGTGGCACACAGGGTACATGACATGAAGTGTTGATAGGAGAGTACAGGATACTACAGATCTCTTCATTTTCTGGTAAGCCAGCTTCTGAATACTCTCAGACTCTACAGAGGAGTTAGTGAGTTGACTAAAGATGGCAGAAAATCTGCCTTGCTGAGCTGAGTCATAAACAATCTTGCAGGAGTCGGAAGCACTTGAGTTAATTTTTCCCTTTTACCCAAATATAGGGAAAAACACTACTGTTCCCTTGCACTTCACAGCAGGAATCAAAATGTTTCCTTATCTCGAGTTTCTAAGTCATTTCAGACTGCTGCAGTCAGAAGGAAGCACTGGTCCTGCAGAGCAGAGTTGCAGATGGCACTGATGTGCTGTCACACTCGTACCCGTTGGAGCAGTGTCAGTGGAAACAAAAACCTGGCTATGACAATAGTGCTAGCAGCTGGGTGGGGACTGAGGAGTTGATATACTGGGTACTTTCTGTGGTTGGAAAGCAATCTATTTTCTGTGCTACCCAAATAACACTTACCTAGAGCTTCAGAGCTTGTACATTGCATGGAAATCAACTTCCTTCTATTGATTTTTGCAGTCCAGGATTGTGCCCTACTAGTGTAAATTATCAGATACGTCCTTTCTTCCAGCCTGTAGATCAACAGAGGTGAGTCACACACCATAAACTGCATTGCACACATGAATTTTGTGTCACTTTTGGGATAGGATGGGATAAAGAGAAAGCAAAATAATAATGGCCAGTAAAGTCAAAGATCTCTTGTTATTGATCTCTTTGCTTTAACATTGAGTGTTAGCAAATGAGAAGGAAAAGTCTAAAAAGTGGGGTAACACCAAAGTGTCTGCAAAGTGATCTTTCCTTAGTAACTCCAAAGTCTTGTTTTTGGATCAGATAAATGAGTTCCAGCCTCTGTAAGTCATGGTAGGAACTGGGTGAAAGGCATCACCTAGGACACTTCTCTGGATCGAAAATATATGTGTTACACTCCACCCAAGCATCTGTCCACCTGTGACATCACACCGTTTTGGAAACTAAAGTAATTTATTCTCACAGTTCATTATTTCTTCTCAACAATGTGAGTGCATCCAGAGTGAAGATTATTTTGTTCAAAACCTTTTGCTGTCTTGATTTCAATCAGTTTAGGTATTTGTTCCACTTTCTTGACAGTAGATCCCAACAGCATTTGCCCTGTCCTCTAAGAACTTTTTGAAAATCCAGGCAATGTAATTTGCTTTGTTATTTTACGTAGTCATTTGTTACTATATTCCCTGTGCCATTACCGTCCTAAATACCTGTCCATGAAGTAATTACTCTCAAGTGTTCTAAGGTGGAGAATTCCAGCTTTGAAATATAAAACATCTATAGGAATTCTTATAAATAAAAGACATAATTGCAGGAAAAACATACATTTATCCTGAAAGTGAGGAAAAAAACTGGAGGCACAATTTTGCAGTTCTACAGAAGGAGGAAGTTCTTCAATGCCACCATAATAAACTTCAAAGCATATTAAAATTTAATTCCTTCCCTATATCCAAGCGTGAAATTAACATATTCTGTCACTTCATACATAAAATAATCAATGACCAACTGATCAACGGCATGGAATAGAGTTGGAGTCCTGTGGCCAGTGGAGTTCCACAGGGATGGGTTCTGGAGCCAGTCTTGTTCAATATCTTCATCAACAGCCCAGATGAGGGGACAGAGTGACCCTCAGCAAGTTGGCTGATGGCACCAAATTGGGATGACTGGCTGATTCACCAGAGGCTGTGCTGCAGTTCAACAGGATCTCGACCAGTTTGAGACTTGGGAAACTTATGAGGTTCAACAAGGACAAGTGCAGAGTTCTGCATCTGGGGAGGAACAACCCCATGCACCAGGACAGGCTAAGGATTGACCTGCTGGAGAGCAGCTCTGCAGAGAGAGACCTAAGACTGCTGATTGATAATAAACTAACCTGTCATGGTTTAGCAAGGAGTTGCTTTTGCTT
>WBNH01010565.1:183830-242091 GCA_013401255.1 Urocolius indicus | reverse complement strand
ATTCTGTGTTGTTTTGTTTTGGTTCTGTTTTGGGGTTTTATGTTTTAGTTGGTATTAAATTATTGTCTGTTTTCTTCCCCAAGCCGAGTAGCCTGGTCTGTTTTGTCCTGCACCTTAAGCAGAAATTAAGCTCTCCCTGCCCTTTAGCAATCCTTAAGTCTTCGGTACTTGAGGCTAATCGTTGTCTTTTGTTCCCTGATGGGCCTAAACCATGACATAACCATGAGCCAGCAATGTACCCTCACGGCCAAGAAGACCAATGGCATCCTGGGATGCACCAAGAAGCGTGTGAACAGCCGGTTGAGGGAGATTCTGCTACCCCTCTACTCTGCCCTGGTGAGGCCTCATCTGGAGTCCTGTGTTCAGTTCTGGGCTCCTCAGATCAAGAGGAACTGAGAATTTCTGGAGAGAGGCCAGCAGAGGACCACCAAGATGATCAGGGGACTGGATCTTCTTCCTTATAAGGAAAGGCTGTGGGAACTGAGGCTGTTCAGGTAAGAGAAGAGGAGACTGGGGGGGATCTGATTAATATTTACAATTATTTAAATGGTGGACATCAGAAGGTTGAGGCATCTCTTTCCTGCTGTATCTAGTGACAGCACACGGGGTAATGGGATGAAGCTGGAACAAAAAGTTCCATTTAAACATAACAAAAATCTATTTAACTGTTCAGGTGAGCGAGCCCTAGGAGGATGCCCAGGCTGCCCAGGGAGGATATGGAGTCTCTTTCTGTGGAGTCTCTTTCTCTGGAGATTTTCAAGACCAGTCCGGATGTGTTCCTGTGCAATCTGAAATAGGTGAACCTGCTTTAGCAAGACAGTTGGACCAGATGATCTCAAAAGGTGCCTTCCAACCCTACCAATCCATGATTCTGTGAAAATGAAAATACTTTCCCATTGAAAGCAGGAAAGATCTTTGCTTCTTGTTCAGTGCTTAAGAGGTTCAATTATGGAAACATTATGCATTCTGCAATTTGAAAAGGATCTAGTTCCTTCTGGTGCTCTATGTTATTAAATCTACATTAAAGGGACAAGGCTTGCAGAAAAAGTGAAGTCATATATCTCAATAGAATAGAACCATAATCCATTTCTATCACACGTGTTTTCCAAATTACAGCTCTTCATAGTTTTAATTGAAGGTTGTATTATTCTACTTGGCTAACACAAACTAATTTCTACTGGTTTTCCACCAGCAGTTCCTAAGTTACCATAAACATAAAGCTTACCTAAGATTTTATGAATATATTTTTTTTTCAATTTAGTGGCCAATAGAAAAACAGCCAATCAAAACACTTCCTTTTCACAGAATCAATCACAGAATGGTATGGGTTGGAAGGGACCTATAGAGGTCATCTAGTCCAACTCTCCTGCAGAAGCAGGTCCACTCAGATCAGGTCACACATTCACACATCTAGATGGATTTTGAAGGCCTCCAGAGACCCCACAACTCCCCTGGCCGGCCTGTGCCAAGACTCCATCACCCTCACAGTGAAAGAATTTTTCCTTATATTTGAATGGAACTTTTTGTGATTCATTTTTTTTTTCCATTACATCTTGCCCTGTCACTAGATACAAGAGACAAAAGTGAGTCCCAAGAATGATTCCTCTGACAAGGCTTCTTGACCAAGCAGCGTCCATGTCAGTGGCATCACCACATCCCACCTGCTGGGTATGAAATCCAGCCACCTCCCTAAAAAGAATTCCGCCCCCCCCACCTCCCTAGGGCTGTCAGCCCCTGAGATGATTCTTAGAGGGGGAAGTCCCAGTGCTGCCCACCCCTCAGACTGGCCTCCTTCCTATCTCCTTTTTCCTCCCTTTAGGCCTAAATTAAATGTTTCATGTGATTTAAACTGCACAAATTCCTTTATTCTTTTCATGTGTTTAGCAATATGCCATTCTGAAATGCATGTAAGAAAACACTTTGTTTTGAACGATTAAATGTTTTAAGCAGACATTTATCACTTTCCACACTGAACGTAGAAGAATTTCTTAACACAGAATTGATGCCATGAAGAAGCCAGTCAGGACTCAATAGCCAATGTGACTATGATGCAGGGATTCTGTAGTGCAGCACTGGAGAACACGGGTGATTTCTCCACCAAACGTGCCCACTCCAGCCTTTGGAGTTTCAGTTTATATTTACAGTAAACATGAATATCCATCACATTTCCAGGAAAGGGCCCAGCCATATTCCCTTCTTGGTCCACCCCAGTCGGGCTTCTTCCGCTGCTCTCTTGCTTCCTTCAGTGGTCATGAAGGATCGCTGTTGGATTCAGATCCAAACTTTCCTTGCCATGTGTCTTTACTGCTGGGTCCTTGGACAGGATGAAAACTGGCCTAAAACCTCTGCGGTCCCAGGTTTGTTTAGGGCTAGGCAGGTCTTGTACAGTGGTGTACAATGTCCAATTGTTCAGGTGGAGAACTGACGTAAGAGCTTCAGCATAATAATTTTGCTTAGGTACGTAACAGCCTTGAAGCTATCAGGGCAGAGCAATAGTTATGTGGCAAGAAACAGCTGTGTCTTTCTAAAAGCTCTGTTTGTGGGCTTATAAGAGCAGAGACTTCATAAAACTGTATGTGTGGTTTTCTAACTAATATTGCAAGTTTTAATAAGAAAGCTTGCATAACCTAAACTTATTTATCTATCTATGAATCAGAATTGGGGTGTTTATGGAGATACATGACACATGGATGGATATCAGACAATGATTATAAAGTAAACAAGGAAGGTTTTGACTTGATAAAAATAAAATATTTCTCAACAGAAAAACAGTGAAACTTTGGAAAAAGTTTGCCAAAGAAGACTTGAAATCTTGGTCCTTAAGAGTTTTGAAGACCAAACTAGACGAAGCTCCAGGGAATGGGTCTGAATTAAATACTAACCCTACTTTGAGAAGGAGGTTGTACCAAAGATATCCCAGGGTTCTTTCTACCTAAAATATCCTATGGTTTTATTAATTTGGCAGAAACAAATAATTTTAATTAACTCAAATCTGTCTTGTTCAAATCTGTCTTATTCAACCAAAGACATCTCATTTAGAGGTGTTCAGCTGTGCTCTCATGACTTTAACCTGAAATATAACAAGGAACACTATAATGAACTTGCTGATTAGTAACAGCACAGCAGGAGAGAACATCAGAATTGTTAGGACTGAATTTGCTACTTGAATTTTTCTTTTGTTCCAGAGTTCATGTCTTAGAGGATTCTTCAGCAAATAGTAGGGGAGAAACAGTCACAAATGTTCAAGGTGGAGGTTCTTCTTCCAGAAAGGGGACGTTATTTTTAGGTAGTTGCACTGGAATGAATATACTACAGCTCTAACAGTGAATAATCTTCTCTTGCATGTAATTAAAACTGGCTAAAGCAACTAAATGTAGATTTTTCTTTTATTTAGTAAGAAAATGGCACCCATTGTTTTTGGTCTCAGGAACAATTGTTGCAATTACAATTGTAATTTTTCTGAAGTACATTTTCTGGACCACAGTTGTCCCTTCATAGATTACTACTAAAAAAAAAAAAAGATGAATATTATTGTGTTTTCATGCACAGAAACAGAGTTGCCTATATGAGCTTTTGGAACAGTCACTATCTACTTGGGCAGCTTTGGTTATTGTGTCAGAAAATGAGGTTAGATAACTGACATTTGGTGGAGAATACTTCCCAAACCACATTGTGTAAGAGCTGAGGCCTTGGCTTCTCATTCAATTTATTCTTGAGTGGTACAAGTAGGTTCTGGATTGATCTTCAGACAGGATGAGACAAAATATGTCATGATGATTTCCTTCTCCTTGTCAGTCCTAATTTAAAAAAATTATACTACTTTAAAGATTTTGATTCCAGTAAGGAAAAAACAAAATCATTTGATAGAATTAATTCTATGTTTTTGACCAGCAGTAATCAGTCTACTCGCAAAATCTGGAAGAAAAGGTCAGTAGTTGCAAGCTAGGCTTCTACTCATAGTATGTCTCTTTATCCTCCCACAAGAAAGTATTTTGTGAGATCTCTGAGGTTTATTCAGAGATAGCAAGACAATGTTGACCAAGCTAGCAAGTTTATGGTTTATGATTATAGCTATGATTATGCTGTGCTATTTTACACATAACTAAAACAGAGTTTGCTCAATGGTGCATGAGCATAGCTGGGAAGTTTTCAGGGACCATAGGATACTTTGTGACATGATATGGATGACAGGCCTAGGATCAGTGTTGATTTGGGAAACAGGTTGCATGATGACAAGCTGGTGTTTCCTTATTAAACTCTAAGCCCTATAAAGTGAGCATGAACCATTTACTACATCCTGTGCAAGACCCCTGTGTTTTGTATGCAGAGTTGATGTCTAATTGTGTGCTTAGACCATGATGGTTCATCAGGGAGGAACTAAGGCCATTTGGTTGTTACCTACCTACTCGCATTGGAATGGGCATTCCTGAATATTTTGGTGCAAATAAGCAACAATAAGAACATAAGGAAGGACAAGGAGCTGGGAAAAACCTGTACCCAGAGACACATTACAGGAACAGAGAATTACTTTGCATTATCTGATGCTTTTTCATTACTTCCTGCAGTGTGATATGACTGGATGAATCATCACAGCAGCATGGATTAAATTTAGAATATCTTTGAAATAATGACCCTTCAATGCCTACGCTAAATGGCCTCTGTTTTCTAACTGAAAGGGTGGTGATTCAAACCGTAAAAGACGAGAGAATTTAACTTTTGGCTTAATACAGAGTCATCAGGGTGAAATCATGATGTTCAGGAGAGAACCATCTACCAGTCTCATTGGGCAGTAAATTCTTAGAAACCATACCATATAAAGCAGGAGTTAGAGTTTTCTTCTATCTTCTGAGACAAATGCAGAAGCAGTCATGCTTTCTAATATATTCCTGTAACTGTAAACTAATTATTATGGACAATAATTGCAGTGATAGAGTCAGTTACAGTTCTCGTCACTGCATTTTCATTAGCTAGCTTGCATTTATTAATGATGCTAGCCATTAGCATAGCATATATGAGCTATTGGAGATCTCAGGGGGATGATATGCACATAAATTGCAGGGAAAATTTCAAACAATTTTCTTGTACGCTCTCCATTTACATCCTCATGCACTCACCCAGCCTAAAGTTATGTTTTAATGATGGGGAGCTATACCTGGCAGCCAAGTACCTATGGAACTGGAAAGACCAGAAAAGGGCGTCAAAGAAAGCTGTCTTTTGGCAGATGATGTCAGCCACTAAGAACCTTACAAAGCTTATGATCAGAGTTCCCTGCCAGTGAGTCCTGAAAAAGACCAGCTGTCGACCATGAAAAGGAAAATGGCTCCTGGAATGCTGTCTGAGAGCTGAAAACTGCAGTGGTCTTGGGAGATGCAGACCTTGGAGCCTTGTATTTGTTCAAGCACCTGCAGAACGTCATCAAAGAGAAAAGAAAAAAAATTAGGGAAGGGGGAAAAAAAAGAAATAATATTAAAAGGTTGTTAGGACTTGCCTGGGACTTGGGGGAGCATGAAATATCTTCCAGAATGGATCACTCTGATAATGAAACTTTAGAACCTGATTAAAGCTCACAGCAGTGGGGAGAGGCAGCTCTATCAGCTCACAGCTGCGGCCGAGACTGGGAGGAAGGAGAGTTCTGCCTTAAAATCCACCCAGGGAGAACACAATGCATAGAACATCTGGCACACTGAAGGAATTAAAAGGGTTGGCTAAAGCAGTGAGTAGGGGAATGCACCTGGTAAGACCCAAGTGGAATTAAGCCAAAGCACCATACAATGTATACCCAGTTACACTACTGGTCCAGCTCCCTTTAGATTGGGATCCCACAGAACAACAAAAGGACAAAAATGCGTTTTCACGGACACTACTGTCTGTGAGGGAAGGGAGGACTCAGAAACCAGGTGACTTTCAAAGACAAATAGTTCACAGAAAATATTAAATAAGAAGTCTAGAGGGTAAAATCCTAATAATGCAAAATCAGGAGAGCAAGAAAAACAAAACTACTACAAAAATAGAGATAGCCTACCTTTCCTGAAATAAATAAAAGCCTATGACCCTTTGGAAAGAGAGTGCAACAGGATGAAAAAATCCTGAGGGGAAGAATGTTTGATCTTTTCTCCCTCTTTTTATTTTTTCACTTGCATGTCAGAATGCTTGCAAGACTTGTGGGCGTCTGAGGAAGGACAGGAAGGAGAACTACAGGCAACATGCAGAACTCATGGAGATTTCTGAGGCATGTTTAGAAGGCAAGAATTTCCTGAAAAGTACAGTTTTGGAGAGAAATAGATGACATTCTAGAGGGAATTTGAACATTCTGAGTCACTTCTAAGCATTTGTGTTTATGTACTAGGTAGCTACGTCTGTTTAGAATGACAATGGCAATCATTAAGTCTCATCAAGTCCCTAGTCTGGATAATTGAGGAAAAGCTTTGAAGATTCAGGATTCAACCTCCTTTGTGGTAAATAAGGTTAAATCCTAACAGGATTGATTCAGGGAAATCTTAGGATGGTTTTCAAGATCTTATTGTTTTTGGAACAACCAGAAATTTGGAAAGCTCTCCAAAGCAGCTATCAGAGAATTTAGTTCATTTGGAGCAGAGTTCAATTGGTCCAGACAAAAATTGTCTTAGAAGTTTGGAAGAAAATTGTATTACTCTTCTGTGACATAAAACTAGTCAAATGATGGATAGTGGCAGGGCAAACTTGTGGGAAAGGCAATTTCACCTCAAAAAAACCCTTTCCCCAGACTGCTGTCTGGGGCCCCTGTTTTCCTCCCTCTACCCTACCTAAGAACATAATACAATTTAAAAGAAATCTAAACAATCAGAGTGAGATTTGGCTGGGAATGCTGAGAGCTGGCAAGGTCCTGCTGCCTTCCTAACTGCAGTGTTTTGTGATCAGTAAAGCTAGTCTCTCTAGGAAAAAAAAGACAAAATGTGGAAGTGCATGAATCCCACACTCAAAGCAGTAAAAACAAAACATTACAGAAGTTAGACTGTATGATTTTCCTTTCCCTTGTACACTTCACCTCCATTCCCTGACTTAAAGTAGACAGAGGAAAGCTGCAAAGAAGTGAGACCAGGTATTAAGCGAGCTCTGAGATTTGTAGGCAAAATAAACAGTGAACAGCAAAAGAAATAACTATAGAAATATGTGGTGACTTGGGACCAGGGAGATGGGGAGGTGGAACCCAAATAGATTAGAAGGGTCACAATGGACTTATCTAAATTTATTTAGGATACATTATTGTGTTCTGTGTCCCAGATCCTGAATAATTGTATTTCATACATGCTTTGCAAGAGAGAATCCCTCACCTTTCAGTTCAAGCAGACAAAACAGAGCAAGGTGGAGAGGAAAAAAACAAATAGTAAAGGTATTTGTGGCCAATTACTGTTCGGCAGGCAAAACATTCTAGCTCTGCATTGATGAAAATTCGATTTTGAGAATATAGTGCTCTACTTATAGCATAGATCGTTGTATTGAGCAGTGCAGTCTCCGTGCACAAGTGTTCTAACTTCCCAGAGGTCCCTATCAGCAAGACAAGTGTACAAACTTATCTATTGTATCTTCTTTCCTGTTTCTATGTTATTTTAATTTATGTACCAGTCAGGTTAAAATAAATTTAAACCCAGGAGAATGAGTACTCACGGGGATGGCTCTTAGCTCTGCTTTAACAATTTGTCATCTTAGTTTTTGGAGGGTGCTTTTACTACAGCTGATGACACGTATGTCTGAAGGACTTTGTGAAACAAAAGAAAACCACATACAGCTCATGCAAAGAAGGACAAGCATTGTTATGCTCATTTTGCTTTCAACATTTATTTTCCTATTTGGAAAAATCTGCACACTAAACCCAGTGAAACTCTATTTCCATTTGGTACAAACCATTGCAGATTCATGAAATGGATGGACTTTACACCTGTTGAGGGTCTACCACAAAGAACAGAAACTTAAGAAACCTTACTCTGACCAGGAAAGTTGGCAAAGAAGTGTAGTGTTATTGTCAAGACCCTCTCCTATCAAGTGCGCATGTGCTGTTAAGTAAGAAATATGAGTTTCCCTTCGAGGAAAGAGAAGTAGGTTTGACCAAGAAACTCTAATGAAGAAAGCCAGGAAGTTGTCAAAGCTGGGAAAAAGATGTGAAGTAGTCACCAACAACTTAGTGATGACTCTTTAGAAACAAGTTCATTTGAAAGGGCAAATTTCAGTTTTTCTGTGTTCTCATGACTCGCAAAACTCATGCGAAATCTCTGTTATATTAAATGGGAAGGTTTCATTCAATTAGAGGGTTGATGATGTTCCTACCAGCTCTTTACTTCATTAAATCAAAAACACTGTGGAAGATGATTTTGACTAAACCCCTAGGTTAGAAGTACCAACTATGGAGCCTGATGAAGGAAGAAATTTTAGAATCAGAACAGCCTAATAAAGCAGAGAGCATCTGAGTCCCGCAGATTGTTGTGAGCCCTAGTACTGCTTTGCTATGTGACCTTGGAATAGTTTCCTCTTCTCTCTCTGCCTTACTTCTGTGCTTCCACTTCTGATGCACACCTTCTGTAACTGTCCTCTTTACCAAGGTAGGAAAAGTCTAATGTAAAGCAAAAAAGCAAACCAGCCCTTTCCATTGCTGCTCAATAACCTTGCAACTTTAGATGATGCCAGAGATTTAGAATCAAAATGTATAGCCTAAAACTTATGTTAGTTAGCTGAACCACATCAATATTTAAAATTATCCACTCTTTAAAAAGGCAGAACAAAGTCTTATGAGATAGATCTGAATAATCTGTAAAAACAGGATATCTACACCCAAAACTACAGCCAGCATCTGAAAAATCAGAGCCCAAGGTTCATCTTTGTGTTCTAGGCACGAGAAAACACAAAAGCTCAGTGACACACTTTCAAATATGATGACAGACCACCAGAACAACTGCCTGCAGCATCTAGTCTTTGGGTTCTCTGTGACTCACAGCAGAGGATAAAAAACAGCCCCAATTTTGACTGAAAGCTAAAAAAAATGGAAGCTGACAAGAAATGATGGTCAATGTGTGGAGTGTGATTTTAACAGTTCCTCTGGTGGGGACCTAACAGCCTCTGTGAAGGTGAGGACACATGCAAGAAAACATCCTTGAGGACTTCTGGAAACATGAGTTGCACCAGGCAAAGATATTTTCATCTCTACAGCAGGGTTCTCCTTTTGATACACTCTGAACACTCCATTTCCTTTTATTGTGTGACCTGATCTAGGTGGACCTGCTTCTGCAGAGGGGTTGGACTAGATGATCTCTAAAGGTCCCTTCCAACCCTTGTATTCCATCATTCTATAATTCTATGATCTCATTTGCCTTCTCATGAACAACACGGGGATTCGGCCGAGCACTGAGTACCATGAGATAATATGATGGACATCAATAAACTATGTTGACGATAGCATGGTCAGACATTTTGTGTGAAGCATCTGGGAGAGCTATTTTGTTGAACAAAGTGTATAAGCGTGGCACAGCCTACATATAATTAACCACAGGGATGAAATCTTCAGACCTGTGGAGGATTTCTGTTCTTGCAGCTTTGCTTTGCTTTGCTTTGCTAGTGGGAAAAATAAGAAATTGACCAGAACTGGAAAGACTAATTTCTGATGCAGACAAAATGTCAAAACACCAGTAACTGTTGTATTTTAGAAACAAACCTGTTACACTTCTTTGATCAGTGGCTAGTTAGAATAGTACTGTATATCTGTATATCTTCTTCTGACAAACAATTTCCTGTGCCAATATTAGAGTCCTCTGATATGCACATTAAATCTAAATTAGTGTATTAAATGTCTTAAACCTCATGCAACTGTCAGCTAATCTGACATTTATCTCACATAGCTGATACACTGCCACCCACCTCTTCAGCAGAATCCCAGCTGTGTTACACTTTTAGTATGGGGAATAAATGTGTATTATACCATGCACGACAAAAATTTTTACGGATGAATACATATAACTGGAGTTGACTATACCACAGATTCAATGATTATATTCAGGATGATCAACTGGGATTCTGATATGGGTCAACATTTTGACTGTGTCTAAGCCTGCATGCTCCAGTATCTGAGTGCAAATTGCTTGATAAGGAAGTATTATCACTGAAAACTCCACTTCTATGGACCTGACAACAGTATGTTGTATCTGAGTCAGTTTCTGTCCAATGTGGTAGAGGTATCATTGTGTGCAACTATACTTGCAGAACTGTATGGATTAACTAACGGAAATTTGAATACAGCCATCACTTTGAGTGCCTGGAAGTAGCACTAAACTAAAGTGGCAACCAAAGGCCAAATAAGAATTAATTTCTGTATCTGGATAAATTTGATTTGAACTGTGCTGAAACTTAGTTTGACAAAATGAAAGCTTTAAGCAGGCAACACATGGGACACTGGGATAGAGACTGGAACGTATCTTTATAGCTGCTGAAAAGTATGTGGTCTGAGTGAAATTATCCTGCAGGTTTACCTTAGGCAGCTCACCATGCATTTTGTCTCAGTTTTCCACTCTTTACTGAGGACTGTTATGCTGTCATTTATTGTAAATCACTTTAAAAAAGTAAAATTGTAAAATTTACTGTATAAATATGGATGAAAAATGCTACAGCTTTTACAGACTTCAGATGATGTGAATAACAGCTGAACATAGATCCCTTTGTAAACTTAAGGACAATATCTCTTCAGGATTTCTCTTATCTACTCTGAATTGTCTGAGTCAGGTAGAAAGTCAGTGGCACTACAGTAACAAAAGATATGACCACAGATGAGCATGATAGGCCTTTAAGAGAGATATCACTGTCCAAATAATCTTCTGACACTGGCTAGAAACCCGAGAAGACCAATGGCAGTCAGAAGCTACTCTAACTGGAACAAAGAAGAGAAAGTGTGATATTTACAGTGAGATTGCCTGAGTTACTTTTTACAAGCTGATGCTACAACAAAGTATACACATCTTGCATACAGTAGCTGAAAGTATTCAGTTATTTTGGATACAATCTAAGGAGGTACAGGAAAGGCCATCTTAGTGACTGCCCAGCGAAACAGAAGAAACTGTCTTTTGCAAGTCAGATGGGAAAGACGGTACCTTTGCTCATAAATGCCCCTACCTCCCAGTCTCTGTATGTCTTAGCATCAGGATAATTTCTGCTAAAGCTAAGAGCATGAATGTCTGTTGACCACCACAGTCTATGTAATATTACTTTACCATTGGATGTAGATTAGAGATCATAGGAGAGATAAAGCATTTGTCCAGATTAATACTGAAAATTCAGCTATTAGTATTAACAATTAAAAACCATAATTTATTGTAGCCTAACTGAAAAGGACATCAGAGTTTTCTGAGCATATTTCCTCCAATAGGAGAGGAACCCAAATCACAATTGCAGAATAAGTAGTGGGAAGATGTGTTCACTGGGACAATGCCAGAAAATACTTTCAGCCTGTCTCTGTTGACAACCATGGGACACAGACTATCCATGCACAAAATTTGTGTACTCCCTTCCTTAGAAAAAAAAATATCATTAGGAAAATAGAGAATTGCTGAAAAGGCTTTAAAACAGTGGCACATATATTCTCACTCTCTCCTTCCCTCTCTTGTCCCAAAGAGACCTTGGTAACACATCCCTCAGTTTTCTTCCAGAGGAACATCCTTCAGTTTAAGTACTACATCAAGGGTAAAACTCACTGTCTTGCTGACACATTCCTTTGGATGATTTATGAACTGTCTGAACTACAGTGGTTCAGCTCTTGACCTTCACCTGTACTTGAGGAGTTCCTCTGAGGATGCTGGAAGTTGCAGAAGTTACTATCACAGCACTGAAGCCTCCTGTGAGTTTTGGTCTTTGGCAAACTGCAACTAAGAAAGGGAACAACACTAGTACTGTCAAATGCTACCTCTTATTTCATAGCAATATACCCATATTTCAGAGCATTCCTTCATGACTATCACTTTTCCAGTGGCCCCATCAATCACTGCATGAGAGGCTGGAAGCAGAGTCTCCCTAGAGCTGTCTGAAGTACATCCTGTTCCTTGCTGAAACATACAAGAGTTTTACTCAGCCATGTGACCATCAGGCTTTTGTTGGTAAGAAAAAGTTTTCCCATCCCATTCTGAACCCTTTAACTACTAAATTTCAAGATAACAAAAGAGTCTAAACTCAATTTTTTCACTCAGTGATCTAAAAAGTTCTAAAGCACTTTCCAAATGACAGCAACACACAATGTGTCATTAATCACAGCTGACAAGTTCTCCTGAGCAGCTCCTGATTGATCCTGATGTTGTCAAACTTTCTTTTTCTTTTGACGGCTCTCTGATTGGCATCTCTCTTTAGTGCTTTTGTGACCTTTCTGCTGTATTGATCCACACAAATCACAGTGAAATGAGCAGTTTCATGATGTGGTAAAGTTGATAAGAACAGGTCGGATGGTTACCAGGACTTCCACACATCAGTGTTTAATTGGTTGATTAGTGGTAGCACAGAGGAAGAGCTAAAGACATCAAAATTAGGAAATGATAAGGTCTAAATCGAGACATTCTTACAGTCTCTTTTTATGGCTCCCATTGAAGTCCCTTGTCTTCATAGGCTGATTATTAATGTAAATAGACTTTGTAATGCACACAAAGATAATTTTCAAACAAGAAGCTTATTGAAAGATCTGATGGTTGCATGCAATGGGTTTCATGGTGCCAGTTCTGTGTAGCCAGGTCTTGGCATCAGAATTTGCTCTTCCTTCAATACAACCTTCACACATTGGTTAGCCCCAAGAGGTGAGAATCCCCACCAGCAAGGAAGAAGAATGCTTTGCAGTTCTATGGTCAAGACAGTGCATGCATGGCTGCACATCTTCTGGATATCACATGACACACTGCAGCAAAAGTACTAGATGGGCAATTTTCTCCAGCATAAATCTTCCTGAGACCCAGACATGCACAAATATGTGGTAGATTAGTAAAACCTTTACACAAACTGATAAATGTGATGCAGAAATGCATGGACTGGAATGTGGGGATGTGTGGCAATGTGAGCTAGGATGAGTGCTGCCTGCAACTGAAGGCACAAAAACCTCAAGCAAAAGGAAATATTCCTGAATCAACTGGTAGAGCACAGACAGTCTTGCTTTGTTCCGTTTTTCTCCTTTTGTTCTCATGCATCAGTCCAGAAGATGTGCAGTTCAAAGGGATATATTAAGCAGAGAGAAGAGGATAGGTATATGAACACTCAACTTTCACTTCATTTAATCTCTTCTTTCCAGTGCATTTAATACAGAAAACACGTGAACACACAGTTGAGTGTATCACTTTCTTGAAAAGCAAAGTACTTTATATTTTATTAGAGATGACCAGGGCTGTTTAGTTTCCACACAATTTTAAAAAATACACTGAAATATTTCTTCATGGGAAATCTGAAAATTCTGAGGAAAAGAGAAACTGAGAATACCGAGAAGAAATTTTTTGTTCCTGTTATATACTCTACCCTAACTATGCNTTAAATTATCACAATTATCACAGTCAACTGGTTCCATTTTCTCAGAAAACATTTTCAGTGGGAAGTAGGCTGATGTTTTATAGAACAGATCTCAAAAGTATGAATTTTGGAAGGTGTATTTGTGTCAATAGTGCTCCTAGGGTGGTCAGACAACATTCTAGCAATCTCCTGGTGAAGGTATGAAAGCCCATCGTTCCTTTATGCTCCTACAATGATATCTTCAGCTGATATTGTTCTTACTTTGTCTTGCACAGATGTAAGACCTGCTGTTATCACTCTCACAGTATAAGGAACATGTAGTGGACTCTAACTACTGCATGTGGCTGTAGACTGCTAATTTATTGGACTTTTCTGTTTGGGGTTTTGCTGGATGCTCCATGGAGTTTAACATTATGAGATGACATTTTCAACACAATCTAATGTCCTAGGGCAGAAAAAAGTCCACAGTCAGAGGAGGGAGTGCAGTAGTTTAGTTAAGATTTATAGGCTGAGTTTTAAAAAGTAATAAAGAGTAATGTAATAACATGTAGCACGTAGAAGCCTGGAAGCAAAACTACCCTGATGTCTTTACTACTAACTCTAATTATGTTCTACTATTAAGTAACGCGATTATAAACTGTATCATAGATAAAAGAGTTTTGATTGTTTTTCTTTCCTATTTTCAGTCATTTAATATTCAGGTTTGGTCCTCCTATGGACAAGAAATGTGTTTCTCTTACTTTTGATTTTGAGTAGCACCTGACACAAAGAAATTCAAGGTGGGATCTTTTGGGGTGGTAGCAGCAGGAGAAGTGACAGACATCTCAGTGATCTGCACAATCACATACACATCTGATTATCTCAGGTGCAATGCAGCAGTTACTTGGATGGACTGCTGCCAGTTTTGCTTTAGGAAAGGGGTCCACTCATTCAAGCACATACAGTTCACTGACATTTCATGGCGATGACAACTCTAAAATATTCTTCTAACTAACTCTTCTGAGGAGATTGTTTTAGTACCATTTGGTAAATGCAACATCCAAGACTTCTGCAATTGCAACTTTTGCTTTTCTTCTCCAGTTATGTGGCAACGCCTGTACATTGCAGTGGATTACTCCTGAAAAATGCACAATAGCTGCTCTGTGTAGGTAGGGTTGTCAATTTACTTATTTTTTCTTGAAAGTCGATATTTTTTTTCTTAAATGCAGCACTTCAGATTAGTAGCAAATTTTGAGTTTTAAACAGAGAAGCAGAAGCAGAATAAACAGACTTTTTATTGCTTTTTTCCCCTCTTTTTGACCTGTGCAGGATAGCTAACTTTCCAGCCATTATTTATCAGATCCTCCTTTTTTTTTTTGTTCTTTTTGCTGACAATCAACTCACATTCAAACCAAAGAAACAAATGAGAGATGGGCATTATTAGTAGTATTAAAATAAGCAAGACTTTTAAATAAACAATGACATAATATTAAAATGAAACTCTGCTACCCCACAAAGCTTTTGGGGCTTCAGGTATGAAAAAAGGGTCAGGTACCCTAGAAATTGATAAGGTAGGATGCACTGAACCTGAAGTTGGTTGTTTCTATTGTAGCCCTGAAAAAGAGCTTGTGTGCCTGCGAACTGTCTCAGTGTTTCTTGACCTAATTGATTACAAAAACTAAAATATCTTTTCTTCCTGCCTATTTTGCTTCTTTTATTGTACATACTGACATTAGTCAGATTTCTACTGAAAAGGTCAATAAATTGAAATTAATAAGTGCTTTTAAATATCTTGAAATTATTATATCAATATGGAAAGAATCTTTGCCATTTACCCTTTATATTTCCAAAACAGTTCCAATCTAGATTTTGATTATGCCACTCATCTACAAAGTAGAAAAATTAGATTACAAAATTACAACCAAACAAGGTTTAACAAAATCTTTCCAAATACAAAATATCTTACACTTTTTGCTTTGACTTTATTTGAATTCAACCTGTGCATTTCCATACCTTAATATGGCTTAACTGCACATAGGCAAATGAGACCACCCAGAGTGGAGTGATTTATTACAATGATAAAACAAGAAATTCCAGACTTGAATAGGGTTATGTAACACATAGGTTAGAGAAGTGACCAAAATCCAAGTTTTTAAATATTAAACTCTGTGTGGTATGAGATTTATAGCAGTTTGGCATTCTTTGTAAATAACTTTGTACATTCTCTTTACTAACTTTAGCTTGATGCCAAATATCAAAGCAACACAATTTGTAGAGTTAATCAGCTAAGGAAGAAAGTGATGGACACAATGAGATGAAAACACCAGAGAAGAGGAGGATCACAGAGGAAAAGAAAGTAGTTTTGAATGAGTTAATATCAGGAAAGGTTTTCTTCTGGGACAGGTGCTTAGACTGCATGGCAATGTGTGTACAATGACAGCCCAAAATAGGTGTGGACTCAGAGTGGCTGAAAGCCTTTCCAGTATTCTGTGTGACTTCCTGTCACCTTTCTGCCTTTCTTTTTCTTTCATTTGCAGTTGTCTTTAAGTTGCTCTTTGTTCTTAGCTCTTTCTGAGCATTTCATATCTTCTCAAAAGTGATAGAGAGAAATCTTATTAAAATTACTTTCAACTTACGTTTCTTTCTGGTTTTCCCTTTAAAGACCCGTACCTACCTTTTGTCCCTTCCTATCATTAGGTGTCCCCCATAGTCGTGAAGGAGAAGCTGTGACAGGATCTGCCATTTTCTGATCAGGAGCAGTGTCAGAATACCCTTAGTCCTCAGCATTAGATATGCTGGACAAGAGCAGGAATTCACTCATCCTTCCTCTATATATGCTTAATAATGGGATGCGATGATTACCTAACGTGAGTGACCGAGGATTCAAACACATCTTAGCTATTACTAGGATTTTCAGTGTAGAGTACTTCAGATCTATTATATGGAAATTCTCATAAAATGTGATTTGAAAATTCAAAGATTAGGGTTCTTCTTAGTGGTGCAGGTGAGAAGGAAAAGGAAAAACTGGATACTCTAAGAATTTATGCATCTGTCCTTCCAGATGTAGCCATCTATCTGCTATGGAACTTCTCAATCTGTCATTTCACTTCCATTTCTGTAAATCTTTCTATGCATAAGATAGGCATAATTTTGGACCTCATTTCCTTTGGAGTGCTCTGAAGATATGTGGGTAAAGTAAATCAGGTTATACAACTATACACAAGGAAGAGGCAAGAGAGAAAATCACAGCAGTACTTTCTATGAAAATGTCAGAGCATGTCTCTGGTTCTAAGCTTCTTTTCGTTGTGTTTCTGCCTCCTGTCAGGAAGATTTCTCCTGTTGAAGGATCAGAGCTATGTGTTGATTTACAATTTGCTAGAAAAGCTTTGTCTGAAGCTCTGTAGAGTTTATGTTATCTGGTCTTATGCCTCTGAAGATACCGGCTTGTGTAAATATAGAAATAAAGCTGAGGTTAAAACAAGCTGAAGTTGAAATTAGATACAAGACACACATATATGCTCTTGTACACAACCCACACAGTTTGTTTTCAACAAACTGCTTGGTGAAAGAGAGCTATCTCCATGTTGGAGTGGCTTTAAATGTGGAAGATATTTTAATAAAACATAATTAATCAGGCTCCTTGATGTGTGAAGAAGTGTGCAGTTTTGTGGCATGCATTACGTATGTCTGATTTTGTGGTTTAATGGTCAATATCCTTCTTAAAAATGTATTCCTTTAGCCCATTATGGGGCAGAAGTTTGGAATTGGTATGTTTCCCCAAACACTTAAGAAAATCAGTTCTGCCATAATGAAATATACAAAATAGGGCAGCAAAAAGCTACAAAATATCACCAGATCTGTCCTTAGAATGGCACTGGTAGTAAAAAAAATGAAAACAGTATTTCCCCTTTTCCTTCTTCTCTTTGCAACAGAAAAAGGAAGAAAATAAGTAAGGTGGAGTCTGACTTCAGCCCACTGGCTAAGGCAGAATTCCCAGAGAAGACCTAGATGTTGAGGGCAAATTGTTTATTTTGTACTAAGTAATTATTAGATAAAGAAGATGACATAAGAAACTGAGAGATGGAAATACCACCACTAGTGCAGTTAGTAATTCTGCTCTAGCCAGGTTTTGAAACAAGTTTCCCTGGACAGTTAAGAGTAGATAAAAAAACTAATTAATCTCTAATGTTTTTAAGTAAGGAAGATGCAGAGGAGAAACAAAGTAGAAGCCTTTAAACTCTAGATGGTGAAACAGAGTATAGTTAGGCATAGTTAAGGAATCTGTAAGTCCCAGTTACTGGCCTTGAAAAGCAACTAAAAAGGATCACACAGTAAGTACTGTGCAACTGATGGAGAAGGGTAGTAGTTTATAGGAAGGACTTTGTTCTCTTTTAGCTCAGCAACACACATTTGAAAAACTAAACAGGCTTTTTGTTTCACCTTCTTGGGGAATCTTACTATGTAAAATGGTTCTAGATAGTCATTTGGTAGGGCTTCTGCCATGACCCTATAAACCCATGCATGTGGTACGTATAACTCCTTCATGTCCATAGATATATCCACACGTGGTAAAATTAGGCTGTTCTTTACATCAGTGTTTCTGTGCCCCTCCAACACATTAACCCTTGCATCTCTGCTGCCACAAGGGTCTCCATCTTCTGCCTCCACTGAGGCAGCACACCCAAGGGTGCTGTCAGTGGATCATCTTTCAGATATCATGCTGTCTCCAGGCTTATCTCTGCCAAACCTGGCTTTGCCCCTTTCCATCTTCAAATCTAGTTTAAAACTCTGCCAATGAGCCGTGCTAACTGTTGACCTAGTATTGTTTTCCCTCTTTGTGGCAGGTGTATCTCATCTTTTTGATGGTGTCCTGTAAACTGTTCCATGAAGAAAAACTCCAAAGTTTTGGTGGTAGGACCAGGCTTGGAGCTAGGTATTAGTTTTCTTCCTCCAGATAGTTACTTCATATTTCCCCATAACCAAAGAGATGTCGAGATGTTTTCCCCATAACCAAATGTTGATGAAAATGGTGTGATGAGAGGCATAGCTGCACTCTCTAATGTATCTTGTAAGTCAAGAGGAGCCTTGCGCTGGGTAATACTCAGTGTGGTGTGGAGAGAAGCAGTCAGAAAGTTTGTTGCCTTTCAGATTCTTAACTGTGGGGTCAAGGTAGCAGAAGGATCCAGGATCTGCAGAAGACTACCTTAAGTAATATCAGTTCTTAAGAAATATGAATATTTGAGATTAAAATCCCTCAGAATTCCCTGAATTTGGCTTCCTTCAATTCAGAACATTGGTAAAGCCAGGCTAAGGACTTTGGACTCTTCTGCATGTCTTTGGCACACTCTAAAAATTCAGAAGGTTCACTAATGAGTTCTCTCTTACATCCTGTCTATGCAAATCTGTCCTCTTTGCTATGTTTAGAGAAAAGAATCAGTCTTCAGACTAACACATTTTCCCCTGGCACGATTATACAGTTTTGCTCATCTTCAAAACATATGAATTTGATTTTCCCTGATTAGATGGAAAAGTTTATTGAAGTTATTTAAACTCAGTACAACAATATGACACTTCCACTCCTCTCTGTCATCAAAACAGGAATGAAGATGTTAGTTTGGGGAGCAATCAGGCAATCTAAATTATTCAGATCTGAAAGTTTTGAGTTAAAACAGTTTTATAAATTCATTTGTAACTGGATTACAACAGGCTCAATGCACGTCTGTCTAATGAAGCTCCTGCTGAAAATCTCAGCTGGAAATTCAGGGAATCAAGTCTATCCATCATCTCAAAGTCATGATTATTTCATAAGCAACACTCAGTGTTCAGTCAAGTCTTTAACTCATTATTTGAGTTACCATCATTTAACTATATAGGCATCTTTTAGAAGCATGCCTGCTGAACTTGGTGAAGCTAAACCCCATTAGCAGAACAAACAGAACAGAAGCTTGTGTCCTGACATCACGATGAGGTGTACTTAATATTCACAAAGGATACAGGTGGAGATCTCTCATCACATATTGGACCATATCCAAAGCCTCTAGGAAGAATATTAATAAGTCCTTCTCTTGCTTTTTTGTTGGAGGAATAGCTCAATTAGTTTCAGTCTGCTGTCTTTCCCTTATCTATTAAACATTTGAGTGGTTATATTTTGTTTCTAAAAGTGCATGTGGAAAGATATGCATTAACAAGGTAACAGTACACAAGGGAGCCTATGGGCACCCTTTCCAAAGCTTCTTGAGCTGCCAAAGACTTCTATCCAGTTGCCTTTTGTCTTCTGTCCTGGTACATTGAGAACTGTCAGATGAAACTGTTTGGAAAGCCCAGAGCCTCAACCCAGTGCCACCCCAGTCAGCTTTGTGTGGCGTGTGCTATGGGTGGAATGAAATGAAAGTACTTTACATGTACTTTGAATGATGAAAAGGGATAAATTGAGACTTGAAATGGAGAGACAGAATATTGGCAGGGAATATCAACAATGTGGGAGACTGCAGCTCCACCAAGGAAAACAGAGGTAAGAAGTCTAAAATGGTTAAATCTGACAGGAAACACAGAGAAAGATCACGTCTTTTTGAACTGTGCCCAAAACAATTTCATTAATTGTAATATATCCCTGGGCCTGTAAAAAAAAAAAAAAAAAAGGATTGTCTGTTAGGCTTTTGCGTTTTGATTTCCACTTCTACTGAGTCATGAAGGAGACTTGGGTGATTAACAATACAGAATCATAATTTATGGTGTATGGATGTTCACAAACACCTTCTAGAGTTCAGTGAACAGGTCAATTAATACCACCTATCATCTCTTTAAAGTGGATTAATCATCTATGAGGGCTAATACTGTACATATTTCAAACTATAATTACCTAATGTGATGCTCTAACAAGGTTCATTTTCTATCATATCTTCTACGATAAATTTTTCCTATGTGATATATATAACATGATTTGACATTTGAAAAATCTTATAGACTGCCATAATCTTCTAGAATACATAATAAAAAAGAGACTTGAACACATGTAAAAATATCAAAAGAATGTAGTTTCAGTTGGCCAGATACATTCAATTAATATATGACGGCTTCCATTAAAAAATAATCACAGTACCTGTCAGAAAAGGTTTGCTGAGTTCTACATTAAAATAGTGTAGATTTTCCTATGTAGAAAAAAATGTAACTTCCATTCAGCTTGAAGAAAAAAAAAACCCAAAAGCAACCCACCACAACCTCACGACTTTGTGGTTTGCAGAAATAACACTACAGAACTCCTTCTACAAAACACAAGACTATTCAACTGAGGCTACAGAAAAAAATTAACACCATCTGTTATCAGGATGGAGCTTATAACACAAGCAAGGAATTCTTTTTCTAGGCAGAAGGAAGGATACCTTGTACTGCAATAACAATATCACTATGCTCACTGGAAATGAATATTCTAAATATTCGAAATATTCTGTTTGAGGTAGCTCTGGTATGAGGCTAGGGATGGGCCTTGAGTAATCTCTCATTCCTGCTCAGAAAATACAGTGCTAGGGAGTGAAAAAGTCTGAAATGCTACTGAGACTTCTTGCATGGGGGATTGAGCCTTATTTGTGCTCTATTCTAACAATTTCTCAGGCAGAGTACTGAGCATGTGAATGTGAATGTGAATGATTTATGATGCAGTGTGGCTTGGCTGCAGTGTTTCTCATCAGAACAGAATTGAAGCAGGAATGTCACCATCACTGATGGAGTGTTCCTTTGCCAAGGCTCCTGAGTTCAGGACAGACTCAAGTCTCTCAATTAATAATCTAGAACTCTTCTAGTTAGACCATCTTTTTTTTTTTTTTTTTTTTTTTTTTTTTGTCCTAGGATTGTATCTTCCCATTTTAAAGTGCTTTATGAATTGCAACAGTCTGAAAATCTTCTTGTAGCACTGATATCTCAAATGTACTTCTTCATTCTGTGACTGTTGCATGTAAAATGCTTTCCATTGAAACAGAAGCCAGAAATTTCTCTTTTCCCTCCAAGGAAAATACTGTAACCTTTCATCTCCTTTTGGACCAAGAATATGTTTTCAGATGGGTTGGAAATGTCTCTACTCAGAACAGTTAGCAGCTGCCAGGGACATCTATCCCAAAGAGCAGACTAGTATAGGCAGAGGCAGGGACTAAGTCTAGGACTCCCACTTGTCACTTTAAGTCTTTAAATCACAAGTTATTCTATTCCCTTCTTCCCTACATTTTTTGAGAGAAAAGACAGGTGTCTTGTTCAATTGTTTGAAGGAAAGATCAGAGACATTTGCCTACAGAAGAAAATCGAACGTTGGCTTCCCTAAGAGCAGAAGTGTCTTCCTTCAAATATAGAGAAAATCTTCTAAGAGAGAGAATTTGAGACTTGCTACCTACTCAATATGTAGAAACATCATTCTGAAGCTCTAAGACACTTTTTCCTCAGCTTGATGGCTGATTTAAATCTCCTTCTAGAGTGTTTTAACTCTCTTTCTTTACTGCATATTGATCACTGTGAACTTGCTCTGTGTTATAAATCCCAGCCTGCAGAAAATTATATCAGACACTGTAATATTTAGTGGACAGGGAAGACAAAAGGCAATGGAAGGGAAATTGGACATTCAACCTCCCATCTGATACTTTCATGTCTCCCAGAGCTATGCCAGAGAGACATTCAGGGAAGCACCCATCTCCTAGTTCACGTATGTTAGATAATCACATTCAACACATAATATGGATGGGAACGTGGACTTAGCTGACTTGCTCCAACACAACAGGGAAAGTAAATGACACCATAGGATCTGAACTCTCTTCTTTCACTGAATGAGGGAGAATATTAGAAAGTTCTGTTACCACTGTCTACCTATGGCAAAAATGAGTTGTGCTTGAATTAATGACTCGTGTATTTATTGGCTATTAACAGAATATATATAAAGAAGAAATGTTTTACACTGAGGGTGGTAAAACCCTGGCATGGGCTTCCCAGAGTCAATGCCCCCTCCCTGGAAACATTCCAGGTGAGATTGGACAGGCCTCTGAGCAAATTGATGTAGTTTGAGATCATGCCTGCTCATGCTCCTGCTCATGGCACTGGAGTTGGACAAAATGGCCTTTAAATATCCCTTCCAACACAAACTATTTTATGGTTCTGTGTTTCTACAGTTTTAGGATTCTATAACTCTATGTGAAGATTATATTACAAAAGACAGTAAAGATATCAGTATTACAACAATGAAGCATGGTGAATGACATAATTGAAATTCCAGAAAGTTTGGTTTTTTTAGCAATTCAAAATGTGAAATGTAATTTATTTTTTGTTTTCCATAACAATATAATAATCACATCATTAATTTATTTTGTTTGTGTGCTTTTGTAAACAGCTCCTTAATGCTGAAGAAATAATACCTGATCACACAACAGTGTTGTGTGTCACAACAGCACCTTTCTTGTGTACCATGTTGGTGACATTTATTCTCTGAGTTCCCAAAATGGAACACAAACATTCACATAACTTGAAGAATATTATTGTTGTGAACCAGGGTCTAGTATCCTTTGAATTGAATATAAAAGTAAAATGAGAGTCTTCCATCTATTGGCTAGAGAGTGCAGTGGTTTCTGTAATAACTGGGCTCCCACTTAGTGGGACTAGTGATAATTTGTTGCTAAGTACTGGTCTGGAAATCAAAATAAATCATGTCAACATACAGGGCATCTTCATCTGACAGAGTCACACCTACAGTGAGCATTTCAGTGTTATCTTCAGTGCAAGAATCAATTGAATTACACACCTGCACTACCAGACTGGTAGCATTTTAAACCGAGGCCAGCACTAAGTGCAGAGCAAACACCCACCCTGAAAGCGATCCTAAGAGGTAAACAGACTGGATCAAGTAGGCTGAATCCAAGCTGCTGAACAGCTTGCTTTGACACGCAGGGTCCTTCACTGTGAAAAGAAGATTCCTATTGAAATTGTTGATAACTTTCAAGTATCTCTAGTGCCTCTCTGCCTAGGGAGGGGACTTAACCTTTGGATTGCAGTGACACCCTCAAGAAGAAAGGCTCTGAAACTGGAAGGAGAGATCAGAGTTGAGAAAAAGCCACTTATGTCAGTAAAAATGGCTGAGTAAATGAGAGGGAAAATTTGTGCTCTTTGGGGGAAAACAAAACAAAACAAAAAGAACTTGAACATATGGTTCCAAATCTGTGAATTTGCACATACTCTATCTCTACACTAGCAAATAGTCTTTTTAACACCCAAGGATGTTGCTGGTACACAGTACCTTTGCAGAACTGAGTCACAGTATCACAGAATCACAGAATCTTAAGGGCTGGAAGGGATCTTGAGAGATCATCCAGTCTAACACGCCTGCCAGAGAAGGATCACCTATAGGATGTCACACAGGAACTTATCCAGGTGAGTTTTAAATGTCTCCAGTTTGTAATGTTTTTATATGGTTCAGACCAAAGCCCATGAGCCATCTTGATGAGCTTATAAAATATCTCTGTTTTTACTTTCTTCCTCTTAACAGAAATTTAAATTTTTCCATTTGTTTATAGCATCTTCACTACTTGATCCAGGGTAAAAAACCAAAATTTTGCAGTTTTAAAAATCTATTCATTGTACTTGACTTCAT
This sequence comes from Urocolius indicus, assembly GCA_013401255.1. Classification (NCBI taxonomy): domain Eukaryota; kingdom Metazoa; phylum Chordata; class Aves; order Coliiformes; family Coliidae; genus Urocolius; species Urocolius indicus. The sequence continues at coordinate 218,012 of WBNH01010565.1, read as the reverse complement.
ATTTTTTCTATGTTTCTTCAGCCTTCCTTCAAGGAATAAACTCCTAGTGTTTCTCCTGGTGTATTTTTTTTCCTTTTTTATTTGAAAATCTGGTGTCACAGGTGAAAAAAATGGCTGAAATTGTGAATAAAGATGTTAAAGAAGTGGCTATACACATATAGATATATATATTCACACATACACGCACATGTACATGTTTTCAAATGTGTGTACACATGTGCAAATGTGTACACATATGTGTGGGCGATGTCCAAAGTTACCTTTTGAATTCATAAGCAGAGGATTGGTACTTAATAGCTACACCTGGTACAAGCTAGCTGTAAATTTTAGTAAGAGACTAAAGAAAAGTGGCATTTCTTGTGTCCTCCAGTATATTAGGAGATGTGAGTTAGATCCACCAGTTTTGGAGACTGACATATGATTCAGTTCACACTGGCTGTTTGGATTGGGAAAGCTAGATGCAGTGGTGGGGTAACCATCCCTGGAGGTGTCTCAAAGCTGTGTAGCTGTGGACCTGAGGGACATGGGCTAGTGGTGGCTGTGGCAGTGCTGGGGGAACAACTAGTTTCAATGATCTTCAAGATCTTTTCCAACCTAAATGATTTTATGACTAAAGGGAGATTCAGGTTGTTCTTTTTGTTTTACTTCCATAACTTGAGGTTTACTTTGGTCGATCCTTCTCCACACACTCCATGCCTATTCCCATTAAATATTTAAACAGCAGCTGGATACAACCTGAGTTCAGTTGATATATCACTTTGCTAGATTTTACTAACCACACACTGAGCATCTGGTGCCTTCTGTAGTTGATAGTGATGTAGGACAAACTGACCTTTAGAGGACTGGCCACCTTGTCTCTAGATGGTAGAAGACAATCAATTTAAATGAGATACTAGCTGAGAATCAGATAAAGTAGGTACTGGCTTCATAAATGACCTCTGGTAAATAAAAGGAAATCAGTCGGTCTGTAGAAAAGGAATAGCAATAGCCTACAAGATGTAACAAGTTGTCAGTGAAAAAGAAGAGTGAAAATTAGTCCAGATCCACAGTCAGAACAGTATCTTGACAACTAGGAAGAAAAAATACTGCCATTTTATACCTACAATTAGGTTATTTATGTGACATTCCCCACACATTTCCCTATGTTTGCAGAGAATTATTTTTTCCTAGTAATTAGAGATTCCCTGTAGTCTTCTGTTCCTCACTGTTTAATGTGACACTGTATCGATTAGGTTTCTGGAGCATACCACTCCAGACATATTTATACGGTTGTTTCAAATGATTTACAATAACTAATGTTGTAACAGGAATATAATTTTTGAAATATAATGCCAGTCAATAGCAGTAAAGGTTCTGCTAATGGCTAGAACTCTTTATAACATGGGAATAAGTTTGCACTAACAACTTGTCACCTGAAGGCCCTATCTTCAGGTTGATTTAAGCTGACATAGGACCAAATTTCAGTGCTCAGTGTAGCCTATAGAGTTATCTCAACTGAAAGCCCATCTGCCCTGATTACTCTAATAGCAAAGCTGGATAGCAGACAAGAAAGATCTCTGCAAAACAGAGAATTGTTCTGAAGTTTGTCCTGGTACAGGGAACCAAAGCTCTTGCTTTCTCTCTTTCTAGGGAATTCCCTCCAACTACAGAAACAATTTGGATCAACAAGTATTGATTTATGTCTATGAAACATTGCCTCTCACAATCGAAGTGAGGGAGATTAAGCTGATTTTAATCCAATATTGAAATAAACTTTCTGGAGAGCTTTGAAATTTTATAAGAGTTTTTAAGAATCTAATACCTCTATTGGAATTATACTGTCCTAAGTCCTGCAATACTTACACACAGGATAGACAATGATAGCTTTAGCTTTCAAATAGACTTATAAAAAAAAATACAGATATGGAATTATCGAAAGTTAATGAGGGATTTCATCCCAGAATCTGGAATGGCATAAGTATCCAATGCTTTTTCCAATAAGTGAATTCTGCTTGTAGGGATATTAACATAAGAAGAAGTAACTATATCATTTAATTGTTAAGGTTTTATCTATGAAATCAACATGGAGACAAGAAATATATTGTTTTTTACCTGAATACCAGCTCATTTGAAAATATCAGGGCACTAACTTTTTTTTTCTCCTTTTTTGTGTAAATATGCAATTTCTAGTTCTCAAAATTCACAAGAAAGAACTATACCTTGGCCTATTTTCAGCTTCTCAGTACATTCCATAACAGCTGTAGAATGGGTTACTTTTTTTCTTTTTACAATTTTTTTCTTTGTACAAACTTCACTGTGTAGGGGTTGTTGTTTACCTAAAAGATTTTTTTCCCAAGAGACAAAATTTCTCTAAACAGCAGTCTGAAGTGTTTTGTGGGATTTCAAAGCAATAGCTTAAGTGGTGGACCTTTTACTTCAAAAATGTTGTATGCAAAAGGACAGACTTTACAATATCTCAACTTTCTTCATGAGACTAGCATGTGTGACACTGTTGTGAGTGTTTGTTACAGGCCACCAGATCAGGATGGGGAGGTTGATGAGGCCTTCTACAGGCATCTGGGAGCAGTCTCAAAATCACAGGCCTTGATTCTCACAGGGAATTTCAGCTCACCAGACATGTACTGGAAGATCTACACAGCTGACTACTTACAGTCGAGGAGATTCCTTCAGTGCATAGATGATAACTTCTTGATGCAAATGGCGGATGTGCCAACTAGGAGAGGAGCAACAATGGATCTTATGAACAAGCAGGGTCTGGTTGAAGCAGTAAAGGTTGAGTGCAGCCTTGGCTTCAGCGACCACGGGAGAGCAGCAAAACTGAGAAAGTATGGGCTGGATGATCAGGTGGCTATTTAACGGGTTGAAGGAAGAAGGCAGAGGGTTGTGATCAAGGAGACAGGTCTAGTTGAGGCCTGTATCTAGTAGAGTCCCTCAAGGGTCAGTGCTGGGACCAGGACTATTCAATATGTTCATTAATGACCTTGATGTGAGAACAGAGGGCACTGTCAGCAAGTTTACTGATGCTACTAAATTGAGAGGAATGGCTGACACACCAGAAGGCTGTGCTGCCATTCAATGAGACCTGGACAGGCTTGGAGGGCTGGGCAGAGAGAAATCTGATGAAATTCAACAAGAGCAAGTGTAGAGTCTTGCACCTGGAAATAATTACCTCATGTGCCAGTACAGTCTGGGGAGTGAAATGTTAGAGAATAGCGTAGGGGAAAGGAACCTTGGGGTCTTGGTGGGCAGCAGGATGAGCATGAGCCATGCTTCATGGCCAAGGACTGTGGGCAGTAGTTTGAGAGAGGTTCTACTCCCCCTCTACTCTGCTCTTGTGAGACCAAATGTGGAATCTTGTGTGTAGTTCTGGGCCCCTCAGTTCCAGAAGGACAGGAAACTGCTGGACAGAGTTTAGTGCAGGGCCACAAAGATAATGGAGTGGAGTATCTCCCTTATGATGAAAGGCTGAGGGAGCTGGTTCTCTTCAGCTTGGAGAAGAAGAGACTGAGGGGTGATCTCTTTAAATCTCAATTACAAATACAGAAAGGACAATTGTCAGGTGGATAGAGGCAGGCTGTTCTTAATGACGTCCAGTGACAGAACAAGGGGCAATGAGTGCAAACTGGAAGATAAGAGGTTCAAAAAAACCTAAGGAAGAATTTCTTCACTGTGACAGTGATGGAGCACTGGATGGGGCTGCCCAGATGGGTTGTGGAGTCTCCTTCTCTGGAGACATACAAAACCCATTTGGACGAGTTCCTGTGTGACTTGCTCTAGGTGATCCTTCTCTGGCAGGAGGGTTGGACTAGATGATCTTTTGAGGTCCCTTCCAAGATTCTGGAATTCCAAGATTCTATCCCTTTTAAGATTCTGTGATTCTGTGAAGAGTAAAGCTTTAAAGCCCATGTGAAGCCACAGTGTTCAGGAAAACCTGATCTGTCAAAAGAATTTTCCTCCTCTTATCATAGGCTCTTTCATTCAGAACTGTTTAACCTACTTGATTATAAACATTGAAAACTCTAAAGTCTGACTTAAAATTCCAAATTTATTTCTTGCTGTCAATGGGTTAGAGGACTGGATGCATTTAGGAACCTATAACTGGGTGATAAAGACCAAAAAAGTTACTTTATTTTGTTAAATACATTCAAAAAGTACTGCACTCCTTCAAAAGGTCTGAAGTCATAAAGTGCCAGTTTCTTGCGAGAATGTAAAACCTGAAGAAACTTTTAAGATTTGTAAAATATTCATAATAGCTAAATAAGCAATGCAATTCTTCAGAGTTTGCAAAATTCGTGATCTCTAATTTAAGATCAAAGCCCTAAAAGGAAGAAAATATTTTTCTAATATATTTCAATACATGAATAACATAGCCACAACATATCCAAATTTTTAGAGGGAAGTACAGATTCAAAGATATATATGGAGACAAATAAGTGATAAGTAAACAAAGACAAATTTTCAAAATGCAAATAAAATTCAAAGACTGTGAAATAAAAAAATATATTGTGGAAGTAAAAATATCAAAGCAGTTTTTTAGATGGAGCTTCATTTATCTGTCAAGCAAATCTATTGTAGGAACTGACCAAAAATCTAGTGTGAATATACAGAGAGATGTATTTGCTTCCAACCATGATAATAACAGACCACAAGTTGATTGCTATGAGTTTAAATGTTTTGCAAGATAGTATATTATTACCCCTTCCTTGGATTCTTAGCCACTATCTAAAGGTATTATGAAAAATACTTTAAAAAGATAGTAAAAGGCTTTGGTAAAAAGCTTTTGTAAAAGGCTTAGGAATCAAGTTCTGATAGCTTTCACACCATTAAATTAAAAGGCACCATTCTGGAAATTTCTGTGAGCCAAAATATTAAGAAAATGCTTGGGCTTGGGCTTCTCTATCATGAAATCATTCATGTAAAAAGCAGGGAAGCTGAACATTCTTGTAAAAGTCAGACAAAGGATCACATGAATGAAAATATTTCAGCTGCTTCATTGCAGATTTGTTTTAATACAGCGGGTAGAAAACAAGAAATGTGTAAAAGAAACAAAGCACGTCTCCACAAATTTCTGAGACAAAGAAAGGAAAAGTGTTTGCAAAATGACACGGAAGAGTCGTTGGAGAAACCAGGGGATCAGATAGAGTCAAAGAAAAAGACTGTGCAGACTGTTACAGCAGCTGAATTTATATGATGATTGTCTAGGAGAGGAAGACTACTAGCTCACAGAATGGCCAAGAAATACTGATGTTTGCTTATATTACTAATACCTATTCCTTCATTGCAGAATGACAATAAAAGAGGAAAGTGGCTCCTGAAGAGGATTAAATTATAGTATATCAACCCATGGAATACATCAGTCTATATCCAACTTAGCTATTAAAGTCCATGTGAAAGAAACACACTCAAAGACAGGGACTTCTCTATTCCGCTCATAGACTTTTCACTATCACTCCTCAGTATAAAGAGTAAAGGTTTCATAGAATCATAGTCTTATAGAATGGTAGAGTTGGAAGGGACCTTTAGAGATCATCTAGTCCAACCCCCTCTGCAGAAGTAGGTTCACCTAGATCAGGTCACATTAGGAACATGTCCAGACAGGTCTTAAAGACCTCCAGGGAAGGAGAGTCCACAATCCCTCTGGGCAGCCTGGGTCAGGGCTCCCTCACCTTCACAGTGAAATAGTTTATTCTTATATTTAAATGGAACTTTTCATGTTCCAGTTTCATCCCATTACCCTTTGTCCTGTTACTAGCTGCTATAGAAAAAAAGAGATGCCTTAACTTCCTGACACGCACCATTTAGATATTTGTAAATGTTAATAAGATCTCCCCTCAGTCTCCTTTTCTTCAGACTAAACAGCCCCATTTCCCTCAGCCTTTCCTCATAAGGAAGATGCTCCAGTCCCTTGATCATCTTGGTGGCCTTGTGCTGGACTCTCTCCACAAGTTCTCTGTCCCTCTTGAGCAGGGGGGGCCAGAACTATACACAGGACTCCAGATGAAGCCTCACTAGGGCAGAATAGAGAGGCAGAAGAACCTCCTTTGACCTGCTGATCACACTCTTTTTGATGCATCCCAGGATACCATTGGCCTTCTTGGCCACAAGGGCACATTGCTGGTTCATGGTTAGCTTAGTTTAGCTTTAGTTTAGTTAATATCATCTCCATAAAATTCCTATGTACCTTTAACAAGTACAAAGTTCTATTGGGCTGTTGATTTTAGTTATAAAATTACAGTGTGTATTTCTCCACTCCCACAATTTTTATATATATTTCAGCCGTTGTGGTTTTGGGATATTAGGCAATAAACTGAAGTTGACCAAAGCCAATAGATATCAATAAATATTAGTAAATGAATTTTTTTTTCAATGACAATGGGAAGTTAATGTTGAGTTCTACGAAGTCAAGTTACATTTCTAACTGAGCTCCAAGAAAATCATAGGTATAAGGAATACTAGGAGGAATCTTGAGATGAGGTGGACTGGATTAGTGTTTTTTTAAGAAAAATTCAGAATTAAGAAAATTTTTTAAACAGACAATATGGTTAAACACTTGCATTACAGAAAGGAAATACTGACTGCTATTTATACAATTTTACTTATAGATTTCTCATGCTACGTGGAGAAACAGGTTTTTTTCTTTTTTTTCTAAATTGCATTGTCTGTTAATCTATATGAGGAAATTCTTAATCCTCTTGAAAAGTTTTCAAATAATAGATAGAAAATGAAGTAACAGGATGTTTCCCAGTGCAACTGTTGTTCAGAAAAATGTCCGAAGTAATCTCATTATTTCCAGTACGAATACGTCTCCATTTAGATAATTTAATCAATTGAATATCTCCAAAACCCCTCAAAAAAAAAAAAACCCAACAAAAAAAAAAACCCCAACCAAACCACTCAAAACAGAAACAGAAAAACAAAACAAAACAAAACAAAACAAAACAAAACAAAACAAAAGGTTCATCCTATTTGGAATAATCTTACTAGCCTCAACACGTTTTGTATCAGTTCTCTACAGGTTCAGCAAAACCTCTTAGACTCATCAGTAGACTAATTTTCTTCTCTAACAGGGTTGTTAAACACTAGCAGAAGTGAGGAACAGAAGAGTACAGGGAATCTCTAATTACAAGGAAAATCTCCCCAGGGAGATGGGGGAGTCCCCATCCGTGGAGATATTGCAAAGCTGTGTAGCTGGGGTGTTGTGGGATATGGGTTAGTGGTGGGCTTGGCAGTGTAAGGGGAAGGGTTGTACTTGATGAGGTAATGATTCTAAGTAGGGTTTGCTTATAATAAGAAATTGAATATTATTAGGATAGTTTGTCTCAGTAAGAAAGGACATCAGAACATAATACCAAATCAATGGCATAGAGAAGATTAAAAACTTGCTGTGATTGTTTTTCTAATGCAGAGGAGACAGAACTGCTAAGTGTGGCTTTTGCCAAACACAGTACATGGTTAACTTGCATCTTACAACATGAAGTGCTTGCAGATATAAACAGAAATATTACCTAATTCTTACAGAACACTTTTCATCAATATATCTCAAAAGTGATTAAAAAATGATATAACATTGTCTGTTAAACTGCTAGAAACAGAAGCATGGAGAAGTGAAGTAACTCACACAACAAAGATTTTCTTCTCATCCAGCTAGTGTTCAGTCCTGTAGGCTGCATTGCTTCCCTGAGCCCATGGATGCCATTTCTTAAGAAATGAGAAGGATGCAAGTACAAAGAATGACCACAGTAAATAAACTGAGCAGATGCTGTAACTGGTTGCAAAGCAGCCTTTAAAAGGATGCTTCCAAACAGTAAGAGGCACCTCCCAGTAAGACACACTGAATAAACCTAACATTGCATCACAGCGCAAGCTTTCTTATGGAAGGCAAACCCTTTCTGGGGAGTGTGAGTGTTCAGAACATATGCTCAGTCTACATCAAGACATTATACTAAAGGTTATACTACGAAGGGTCTTTGTCAGACAGTTTAATGTCCACTTTAGCCCCTGGGCTTAGTCAGAGGAGAATACAGGCATATCTGAGAATTCAAATGTTTAATTAATGTCCCTGATTTAAGAATCTTCCAGACACCATCGGAGAAAAGCACCAGATAGAAAGTTGTAGCTGGAAGTTAGCTTGAATTTGTCTTTGTGTCTTTATTGATCTTTCTTAAAAATATTGATGTGCAGATACTGGTCTTGTCTTCAGAAACAGAGAGACACTGATAGCAATCCTGAGGACCTCATCCAAGATAGTGTTACCTGGTGCTTTGTGGTTGTCAGGCAGGTTTGAGCTGAATACAAAGTTGTGCATACAAGCAATCTATTAATGCATGCAAATACCTTGTTAGTGCTCCAGATGATTATTTCCCTGTGTAATTCCTGCAGTAAAGCAGAACATATTATACCCAAGTATTTTTATACATGCAGTTCTAAAAGGCTGAAACTTATCAAGTAACATTTTTCTTCTCCAAGAATGACAGAACTGAAGAACAGCAGAAGTAGCAGCTGTATAATCATCCACTAGAGGCCAAGGACACCTGGTCTGAAAGGCCAGAGATCTTGCAATTAAGCAAAATCTACTCAGGACAGGGAAAGTTTCTTCTTGATTCTCAGCAGGTAAAGGTTGATACACACCAAGGAATACTAGAGCTTCAACCCTTGCAAATACTCTGAATATTTTATCTAAATACACACCAGACCCTTTGTAATCTGAAATTCTTGGCTTTAATAATAGACTAGGGAATCATTGCCACCAACTTCAGAACACTGTATGGAAATGCACTTTCTTCAACATATTTTAGATTCAAAGTCCATCTTCAGTGAATATTGCCTTAGTCTCATATTAAAGAGGAAGAGAGAGTGGATATGCAAGTAAAGGCTTGAATTGTCTCTATTTACATATTTGCTCAGGAATGCAGCCTTGACCCTAATTTGGGTTTTTATGTTTTAATTATCAGTACATACCCCTGATTCACAACCCAAGGATATCTTTCCAATTTAAAAATGAAATGGATGAAAATGTATATAGGTTGCAGTGGCCCAGTTTCAGCTCAGTTTTCTACAGATTGCTTTAGTAAATATTGCAAGGAATACATTATTTTAATTATTTCTCAGATTGATTTCTACTGAAGTTCAGAGTTGGAGTCTGCTCTGTATTCATCATCTTTATAAATGAGGACATAATAAACAATAAAATAACAAACAATAAAATACTTTATAGCAGTTGTTTAATTATCACATCTGGTTTTTTTTCACCTTGCACAAAGCAGGTATCAATAATTCATGTCTGAGTGAAAGCACTTCTATGAAAGTTTATATTTGTCATACCATTAGCAATAGATCACTTTTAAGCAAGTTTAGAGTCTCCCTTTCTATTTAATGATCTTGGTTGCTATCTCCATTTCTATAAAAAAAGATTTATTTTTAAAAAAGCAGCACACCTTATGCAACTCAAACAACACAACTCATGAAGGAGAATATATTTCAAGTCCAATTGCATTGCCTGCATTTGCAAACAGATCTCATGTGTAAACCAAAAACAAAACATAGCAGCATTTTAGAAGACAAACTCCTGTTTTGTGGAATTAGACACTAGATATTGTAAAAGGCTCATACTTCACCCCTTGATCACTTTGAGAAAAGTTTAAAACCTGGAATTAGATCTATGTAGCTACAATACACAAGAGAGTTACTGGAAGGAGAGGTGTGATATAGAATTGCAGGATAGTTTTGGTTGGAAAAGACCTTTAAGATCATGGAGTCCAACCACTCATCTCACTTTGCCAAGTCCACCACTAAACAGTGTCCCTCAGCACTTCATCTATGTGTCTTTTAAATATCTCACAGTAGAAGACTGAGGGGGTGGGTGTCAGGAGACTGGGCTGCACTTTTTTCTATAGTAGCTAGCAACAGGACAAGGAGTAATGGGATGAAACTGGAACATGAAAAGTTCCATTTAAATATAAGAATAAACTATTTCACTGTGAAGGTGAGGAAGCCCTGGCCCAGGCTGTCCAGAGGGATTGTGGACTCTCCTTCCCTGGAGGTCTTTAAGACCTGCCTGGACATGTTCATATGCGACCTGATCTAGGTTGACCTGCTTCTGCAGGAGTGTTGGACTAGATGATCTCTAAAGGTGCCTTCCAACCCTACCATTCTATGATTCTATGATTCTATGATCTCCAGGGATGTGGACTCCATGACCTCCTTGGGCAGCCTGTGCTACTATTTAGCAAAGCTCTCAAGGAAAAAATTCTTTCAATCTCTAATCTAAGCCTCCTCTAGCACAATTTGAGGCCATTTTCTCTTGTCCTATCACCTGTCACTTGACAGAAAAGGCTGATCTCCACCTTGCTACAGCCTTTGGTGAGGGAGTTATAGAGAGTGATCATGTCTCTGCTTAGCCTCCTTTTCTCTAGGCAAAATAACCCCCGGTTCCCTTAGTTGTTCCTCATAAGACTTGTGCTCTAGACCCTTCACAAGCTTTATTGTCTTTCTTTGGACACACTCCAGAACTTCAATATCTTTCTTGCAGAAAAGTCCAGAGCCATAAATGAACATGATTGACATCATGCAACCTGATCCTAATCACATTGAGCATTTATATCCTGGCCATGAGTTGTTTATATGGTGCCTGGCAGATATATATTCTTCGATACAGTGTGTGAAGCCAGAGGAATGAGAGCAGCCTCTACTTGATGCCAGTGTTGGGCCAGAAGCAGGTAACAGATGCCTGGCTCTGGCTGTCAGATAACTACCTCCCTCTGGTCTGAGTTCAGAATTCAGATATTGTTAAAAGGTGGGTGTTTACATCTCTTCCAAAGATATGAGTGAGGATAGAGCTTTTATTTTAAACCAAGACTTCTAGAGAAGTTCATGCAGCTCTTCTGTATATTGATGTCAAAGACCACCTGGAGGAATAGATCCCATTCTTGAATCTGTGAGCTGAGCAGAGCCAGACTGTCATCTCCTTTCACCCACGAGACTGGACTAAAAAGCTATGGCACTGGCTAAATAAAGATCAATCATCAGCTCTTTTCTGAAACTTGTTGGACTAGAAGATCTTTCAAGGTCCTTTTCAACCGTCAAGATTCTCTGATTCTGTGTGACGTTTGTAATTGTTGAGCTAGAGAGAGATGAACTCAAGCATGAATGAGTGTGTCAAAGCATGTTTGCTCTATTTGTTATCATACCCATCCATCTCATTTTCTAATGTGCTCTTGGAAGTGAGAATATGTAGAAAAGAGAATGTAGAAAGATAGAGGAATTGTACCCTGACAAGGAGTCCAGTGTTTATGAGGGGATGGATTTCAGCATGGAATGTGAAAAACTGGGTATATGTGTATATTACAGAATGCATATTGCCAGTGGATCAGAAAGTGCTATTGGATCTCTCCGTTATGAAAGGGTGGGAGTATTATCTATGCAAATATGCAGACACTATAAAAAGTGCTTATATGTGGAAGAACTGTGAGTAATGAATTCTATCTATTTTGATCAAGTGTATATTTGTAGCAGGTGATGACATTATTTCAAATTCAGCAGGTTCAGAAGATTTAATGGGTTTTTTAACCATTCCTCTCCAGATTTGATGAAGCTTTTGCAGAATTGTTGATCGTACTCCTGATAATTTTGTTTGAAACTTGAAAAAAAACATGCTAGCAAGTATAATATTCCCTAGAGGCACTGTTTCTCCTGGAGGTGATAGTTCAAATGCAGAATGTTGATGACTGTTAAAATGGTGCATTGACTAAGGAAACAGAATGGTCTATATTGATAGTAAAGATTTAGACATCAGAAATTTTAAGATATAGGTTTTTTATTTTGGTAGTTCGTAGATGCAATAACTATGACTGAATTCCTCATGACCCTGATACTCTGCAGTTGTGGCATAAATAACTCATATCCCTCCAAATGACTGAGGAACCAGATCATTTAAAGCCGAATGTTAAAAACAAAATTATCTGCTTGTAATATGGGAAACACAATGAAAATTACCTACAGCTCAAAGACTGACAGAGATGGAAACAGAAGAGTTTTCTCATGTATAGGCATAATACTTTTAATAACACCTTCCTCTGTCTTCCCTGTCTTTCTGTTGAGGCATATTATAAAAAATAAATGCTTGGAGTTTGTTTGGTTTTACATATTCTTTGACATAGCAGTACTTGAACACATTTAGTATAAGCTCACCCACAGTGCAGTGGTTTGAGTTTGCCACTCCTTTTAATCAAGTTGTTGGTAAGCTTCAGGAGAATACTAGACTTCTTAGAAATTATTTGGTGCACTTGCCTTAAACAAATTTTTGCCTTTTGTTTTATCTTTATTTTGCTTCAGGTGTTTTGAGTCTTTTCTGGCAGGCTTATTGCCTTTGGGATTGTTCTTTACTTCCTGTGGAAAATTCACGTAGTTTGTTTTGGTGCCTTTCTTTTCTCCAAATAAAAGTGTGTCTGAATACCCTAGTGAGACTTTTTCAGGTCAGATTTCTGTGCCACATATGAAAATAAAATTGCTTCCCACCAAAATAATTAAGTGCAAATTGGTCACTGTTTCATCTCTATGCAGTAATAAAGCTTGCAATACCCATATTTTAGACTACACCTCCCTGACAGCCATTAGGAGTTGCATACAAGCAGGAAAAATGACATTACAATCCTTCTTGTCTAAATATGTATTATAAATAGAGTTTATAATAGTGTGCACGTAATACTAATGAGCAGCCAGTGCTCAGATTTGTTAAAGGGGAATAAACTTAAGAGTCTATAATCTATGGCGGGTATTGCCCAGTGTTTTACAAAGTTCAAAAAATAAATGTCTTCTCTGCTAAAGACAAACAGAAAATAGATGCAAATTCACTTTTGTTCATGGTAGGGAAAATATTCCTCAAAAATCACTTAAATATCTTTTACTTTATCATAGCTGTATGAATATGGAGAAATGGCGAAGTTAATTCTATCTGTTCAGGTAAGATTCTTGGAATTTGCTGTAACACACTGGGACCAAAATATCTGATTCTTAGTGCAATATATGTATATGTGTTGAAAATGAGATTTGTGGATGCCTCACAAAGAATATCTCTTTAATTTTGTAAACAATGTGCCATATCTCTTGAGTTAATGAATACCAGAGCTGAATTAGTACATGTTCTTTTTAGACAATCTTATAATCTGTGGCTTAAAGGAGATAATAGCCTGTCTCAAAGGCATACATTCAATTTCAATCTACAAGAGGAGGATAAATAGACTTTAGTAGGCAATATTTTTCCTAATTTTAAAGACTTCAACATTTCTATCTGTTTGACACTCAGGGCACGTGTTACATTTCAAGCCCCAGTTCTTGTTCTGGCTCATGATCTGGGAACAGTTTGTCCTCCATATTCAAAACCATGGCATGATTTCCACTTCATTGGGATACCATTTTATTAGGCCATGTGTTACATGTTGCAGTGGTGTGGAAATTTCAAGGACTACTACACTGAAGAACAATACATGTTAGAAGGTGTTATTCATCATATATTCCTGTGTGGTCAAAGTGAGATTTCAGAAGTTTTGGTAAGATAAAAAAAAAACTTAGCTGCTCACATTTCTGCTGATTTTTTTTGTGAGGAAAGCACTTGTATTCCTCTTTGAAGTACCAATGTGGAATATTGCCAAATACAAGCCCTTTCAAATATCTAACAGGACGATTTCCTGTGGAAGTAAAAGTGACTCCAAATTAACTATCACATGCACCTGCTTTCTTTCCCTGGGGATAACAAAATATAATGTCTTTGTGTGGTTCAAAGAGTCTGAATAATTTATTTTGGAGACATTCTTTTATGAAAAGTTTCTTCCTTTATACAATAAAACAGTTTTCATGACAATAGAACATCTCCATTCCCTGAGCCAGTCCTCTTCTGGGATTACAGCATTTTAAAGGAAAAAAGACTGGAGAATGAGTGACTTACACTGCATCCCTCTGTGGTTCAGATCTCATGACAAAATAATTTCTTCCCAGATGTAGTGGGTTTTGTTTTTTCATTGCCTCACCTCAAAATCCTTGTCTGTATCAAAAACTTTGCAAAGCAGAGGATACGCTTCTTCGGGACTTTCAGATAGCTGAAAATCTCCCGCTCTGTCCTCAGAAAGCATGTGCAAGCAATTCAAACACCCTCTGTCCACGTATGTGTCATAGTACCATTTCCCCAGCTGCAGCAAACAGTCACAATGTCATGTAGTTTAAGGAAGTCAGTCAAACGAGAAAAAAAAAAAAAAAAGAAAAATCATAAATAGTTAATTGAAATCGAGACTTTGCAGAAACCTGTTTTGAAAACACCCTTTCCTCAGGAGAAGAACCATTTCCCAGACTCTCTAACAAGTAGAAGTGTCTAGTTAATATCTGCCACCAAAGCCAAGATAAACAAAAGTCTCAGAGTGCTTTTCATCGGGGTCTAAAAGTAACCCACATTCAGCTATATCTGAAGGATTTACTCCATGGGCAAAATATTTCCCTTAGTTCATTTTCTTCTCTGGATTATACTTAGCAACTGCCTTGTGAGTCCTTATTCCTCCTCTTCTCTATATGCCCTCCAAGTTGGTTTCCAGAGATATCAGTGGGCACCAACTGACCTTGGTGAATGTTTCCTGCTACTTGCCAAGGATCAAGACCCCTTTTCTGTTGAGATGGGCTTCTTAGGGCAAGGGAAGCTCAGATTATTTTCCTTCTCATAGTTTTCTGTCAGACACAGCTATCTCAACAGAAAACATTTTATACTGTTTCCATGGAAAAGAGTTTTCCATGAGGACAGCAGTAACCTAGAGAAAGAAATCAGCACAGAACTTTAAAAATTCACTTTAATTTTCCTTTTTGCTTGATTTTTTTTGTGTTTAGATTTTACATCATTTGGTAGGTAAACAGCAGTTCCAGTGTTGTTTATGGTGTCACAACATGACATACCGATAACTGTAGTGCACAAAACGATATGCCATAGAATACTGCGAAATAATATAATCAGGAAAGACTTGTTCTAACATGCTTGAATTTGATGGAAAATCTCATTTTTGATAGTAAAAAAAAATCTCATGTTTGTGTAGGAATCAAGCTGTGACACTTTGAACAAGCAAAGGAATATGCAGTTTATGTACTAATGAAGAAAATAGCACCTTTTTTATATTCAAGGAAAATAAAAGTGTACTCAGTCACTGGAGAGATACCGAAGAGGCCTTGGCAGATCCAGATTGAGCATCTTTGGTGCACTCCTGAACTCTGTGTTATATGATGATCTCTCCTACAGCTCAAGTGAAGGATTTGGAACTGTTCCACTCTTCAGAAAATAAATAGAAGAACAGTTCTCCAGTGTAGTGATTTGCACACTCAGTGCAGGTGGGAGAAACCAGCTTTTCTTATTTTGGAATTTGTAATGCACTGCACATTCAATACTCACGTGGTAAAATTAAATAAATATTGAAGCAGGCACTAGTCTCTGGAGAGTCCTTATGTGAAACCCTTCCAAGGCATCTGGGACTCAGTGATTTTTGTGCAGCAGTGAGCAGGGGAGCTGGAGTTTGCCCATGATAACTGTGTTTAAGAAACTTTGGTGTGAAGTGGTGGAAGCTTGTCTGAATCCATTTGGAAAGCAAAGATGTGAATGAGGTAATCTCTGTCTACAATGAAGACTACTACCCCTCCTCCCTCAAACAAAAGTCACCATAATTGCAGTGTTCAGGTTTCTGATCCTGCCAGTTAACACTGATTTGAGAATGCTACTGGATCCTGTTGTTGATGAAGGAGAAGGGAAGCTCTAACATTTGGATTCCCCTTTAAAAACCTGCAAGTGATTCCTTTGGAAGTCAACGTAGGCTGTAAGGATCAAAAGGACAAGGAGTTGGTCAGCTATAGAAGTTGGTTCTGAGAAGGTTTTGTTTTAATTGCTATTGTGCTTAAATGTCACTTACACTCTTTGCAGAGTACATACTTTTCACCTCATCTTGCAGAAACTTGAGTATTCTGACTCCAAATGAGAAATAACCCAAAATGTATTTTTTTTCCCTAAGAAGCAGAAATTCTGTCAAGCCCCTGCTCAGCAGTAAAAGCAAGACACACTCCTCCCATCCAACACACAGTTAAGGATTTCGAAGATCTTATTTTTCTATAACAGTAAGAAAACAGCAACAATAAGTCTGCATGCCTTTTTTACAGCTGCCATCCCCTTCAATGTCAGGTACCTTAGTTATTCAGGATTTAGAGTCCCCTCTAGCTCATTGGGCCTGGAAAGACAATGTAAGACTGAATAATCTGAATGGAGTCTCAAGAAGCTGATATTATAGTTTCACTAAAAACTATCAAATAGCTATTTATTAACTATTTCTCTATTGACTGCGCAGTCTCTTTGCAGTTTGTCTCCTGATCTCTGTACCTTTTGTGGGTAGATGTAAAAGCAGTGCTGAGTGTCTTAGAAAACACAATAAACCTACACCGAAGGTGATTTCTCTTTTAAAATAGGAACTGTTGAATGAAATAGATCATGGCATTGCTTAACTTGCTATCATATCAGCATTCTATGACAGCTATGTGTTGACAAGGTAGTGTGGTCTGCAACAAAGTGAAGGATGCAGTGGGCCATGTGTGGTCCATGGAGCTTGTAAGCAATCTGTGATCTTGGTTGCTATTGCAACTCCAGATCTATATGTGAGTTATTCTAGAGCTACCAGACCGCAAGAGATACCCTCTAAATATGGAAGACTGCAAAGATACAGTTGTGTAGGTCCTCTGCTGCATGAAGAGAATTCAACCATTCTGGGAAAAGGTCACAGTTGACATTTTGTCATTGAGATTAGAGTTTCATCCAACATTTTACACAGAATCATAGAATTATAGGATGTTAGGGGTTGGAAGGGACATTTAGAGATCATCTAGTCCAAACCCCTTGCAGAAG
The DNA here is from genome assembly GCA_013401255.1 of Urocolius indicus. Lineage (NCBI taxonomy): Eukaryota > Metazoa > Chordata > Aves > Coliiformes > Coliidae > Urocolius > Urocolius indicus. The sequence goes on along the minus strand of WBNH01010565.1, from coordinate 201,106 downwards.
CAGGTTCATCTAGATTAGGTCCCATAGGAACATGTCTAGGAGGGTCTTGAAGACCTGTGAGGAAGGAGATGCCACACCTTCCCTGGGCAGCCTGTGCCAGGGCTCTGTCACCTTAACAGTGAAATAGTCTTTCTTACATTTAAATGGAACTTTTTGTGTCCCAGCTTCATCTCATTACCCCTTATCCTATTGCTAGATACTATAGAAAAAAAAGGGATGTCCCAACCTCCTGACACCCACCATTTAGATATTTGTAAACATTAGTAAGATCCCCCCTCAGTCTCCCCTTTTCTAGACTAAACAGCCTCAGTTCCTGCAGCCTTTCCTGATATGAAAGATGCTCCAGTCCCCTGATTATCTTGGTGGCTCTGTACTGGACTCTCTCCAGAAGTTCCATTTCCTTCTTGAGCTGAGGAGCCCAGAAGTGGACACAGGACTCCAAATGAGGCCTCACCAGGGCAGAGGAGAGAGGCTGAAGGACCTCCCTCGACCTGTTGTCCACACTCTTCTGATGTGTCCCAGGATGCCATTGGCCTTCTTGGCCACGAGGGCACATTGCTGGCTCATGGTTACTTTATTATCACCCAGCACTCCCAGGTCGCTCTCTGTAGAGCTACTCTCCAGCAGGTCAGCCCCCAGCCTGTGCTGGTGCATGGGATTGTTCTTTCCCAGCTGCAGGACTCTGCACTTGTCCTTGTTGAACCTTATGAAGTTCCTCTCTGCCCAACTCTCATCCTGCCCAGATCCTGCTGAATGGCAGCACAGCCTTCTGGTGAATCAGCCAGCTCTACCAATGTGGTGCCATCAGGGAACTTGCTGAGGGTACACCCCATCCCCTCATCCAGGTCTTTGATGAAGATGTTGAACCAGACTAGTCACAGAACAGATAACTGTGGAACTCCCCTGGCCACAGGACTCCAACTCGATTCTGTGCCCTTGATCACCACCCTCTGGGCTCTGTCATTCAACCAGCTCTTGATCCACCTTATTGTCCACTCATCCAAGCCACACTGCCTGAGCTTTCTGATGAGCATGTTATGGGAGACAGTGCCTTGCTGAATTCAAGGTAGATGACATTTGCTCTCTGCTACATCTGCACTCTGCTCTCCCTTCATCTAGCCAGCTGGTTATGCATAGAAAACTATCAGGTTGGTCAACTAAGATTTCCATATAGCAGTCCTTCTGTACTTTACGTTCCTTCTGATACATTAAGGCCCCTATCTCTGTTTTCTCTGTTGTACTTTTTAAGGACTTTGAGGGAACAATTCTCCAGTCTGCTAAAATAAACAAGTACATCTCCTGGATTGTAAAATGATGAATCAATTACTGAAACTGTCTGGGAATCTTAAATGACTCTTTAAAAATATATTGTCAGATCTGTTCAGGAAGAAGTAAGGGAAATCAAATCTTTACTTGCAGTTTCCCAAGTGAGAAAATGCCTTCCCACAAAAATCCTCCAGTCTCTGCCTCTCTCCTTTTCCCTTTTCCTCTCTTAAATAGTGACACATTGTAGGAACTAACAACCTGAACAGCCATAAACTATGGCAGTAACTTCCACCCACACACCTCATTAGGCCTTTAACACATTTTCCTTTGCCTTTCCCCAGAACTGCTAAGTGGCACAACTGTGAAGATGCCCTTTCACATTATAATTGGAAGCAGTCAATGCTTTCTATGCTCTGTAATTTGGTAATTATATGGTCTGTCACTTACTGGACACTGATCTATCTGGTCATGTCAGGTTTTTTTGGTATGTTCAGTAACCATTAATCATCAATCAGTCTTCAACAACCCATATGCCTCTGAATTTCTTTATTTCTGTGAGCTTATTCTTTCTTTTGCTTTCCTAAATATGAATGGTGAAACTATAAGTTGTTCAGTGGAAATGGTGGTGTTGCATCCTGTCAAGAGCTCAGAAGATCTAGTTCTATATGTAACCCCAAATTTGTGACACTGAAACCTTGCAATTTCCCACTTGGCTTTGTCGTTAATTAGCCTCTGTGATGTGTCCAAGTTATCCGACATTCTGCTGCTTACGTAGCAGTTTTTGGGAATATTTACAAAAGCTTAAGTGAGAGAAAACAACTTGATCACACTAAATTCTACCAACATTTGCATGCTGACCGGTCTTTTCAATGTCCTACGTTTTCCTAACTGCTTACTAACTCCAGTCATTTTAGGCTATGTTCTTATGTTGTGGACTTCTAGGCACCTTTTCCTAAAGAATGGCCTCATTGGTTAAGCAAGGATTTTGTAATACAATTTTCCAATTCTTCTTAAAATTATCACTTTAATTTGTACTGTGAAGTAGTTTACATCACTAATCTATTCCCCAGAAAGAGATAACATTTTCTTAGATTACTGGTGAGACGAGTTTTAACTGTTAGGGATTTTGGATGATGAATATAATGAAAATTAAATACATAACATCAGGAACCTAAGGAGTTAAAGGAGTTAAGGAAGCAAACATTGAGTTAAGAAATGAAGCAGTTAAAAAGTATAAATAAAGCTGGCTCTGTAAATATTCTGTAAATATTATACTTAGGAACATGTAAGTTAACAATAAGAAAAGATTGAATGGGTTAAAATCTATGAAACTCCCACAAGGTCAAGTAGTGTGATGATGGCAATGTTTTTTCTCAGAGCTAGGACTATTACTGTTGTGATAGTTAGGTAGCAGTTATTGCTTAAATAACAATGAGTAATAAGAGAATATACACATGTTTATTTTTGAAAGATAATGTAGATTTATTTCTTTTAAACAGACATGTTTTCACAAATTCCAGAAAAACTGAAAACACAGAAGGATTCAGACATAAGGGCTAGCATACTAATGTGAAGTGCAGGAGAGTACAGTTCCCTTGTGTAGCTGCCGAGCATCCTACCCTGATAATGAGGTGAACTTCTGCTCTTGCAGATGGATGGAACAACTTGAGCATGGCTTAAAATTAATTATTGCTGTGATGAAACCTAAGTCCTAGTTTTCTTTATAGAATAGTTCTCTGTCCTTGAGATTTTTGAAGACAAAGATTCAGGTGCTGTCTGAAAGAGACTTTATTCTGTGAGTTCAAGAGTGTCCAGCTGATTTCAGCCCGATTCAGGAGAGAAGATCTAATGTTCTGGGAAGCAACTGGAAAATGATTAAAGGTACCTTGCTGCAATGTCAATTTCTCCTATCTGACCATACCACTAGGGGTGGATTCTAATGGTTGCTCAAGTCAGGTGCAATGCTGTTGCTTTTACCATGCTGTTTGCTTCAAGGTTTTCTGAATTTCAGAGCTAAAAGCTCATCAGTTCCACTGTGACTATCAAGCATAAGAGATTCTAACACTCTTACATACTCCTTTCCACCACTTCCTTCAGTCTCTTGTTTCAATTACGGGATCGGCTACTAAAATAATAAGAAAATACTTTAATTTTCTTAAAATATTATTTGGATTATGAAGATGGAAATGCCAAAAGCTGCTCTGTTTTCTGCAAAGCAGAGTAGTTGATATCCTTCTGCAGGTTTATACAAGCTGGAGAATTGAGGTTGGGCTCCCACGCTGCTCAAGTATAATTGAACTAGGTGCAGTTTCTTCAACTGTAAACACATATAGAAACTCTAAAATCTCCTTCTACTTGCAATGCTTTACTCTGTAGCACTAAACCAAAATGCTGGTGTTTGCAAACGGTTGTAATAAGCTGAAGCTCTAAAGAGCTTCAGGAAGGAATAAGGAGTGCAGGAGGGCAGGTACTTGAGGAGGTGTCAACAAATCAGACTACATGCACATGATCGGAATGTTAAACTGTAGTTTCAGCTTCTGTGTTAATTGGTGCTGGCAAAGCACAGACCCAGTGCAATTAACTTTTCTGCAGTGGAAGAGGAAATCTTTAAACCTCGGAAGTGCTTTACCATGCAACTCCTAAAGGTATTCAGTCATTGCAACAAAATTGTATAGCTAACAATGCTGAGCAAAACACAGAGGTCTGAAAACGACAATGGGGAAATCAAATACTGGTACATTGACTTATACAGGTTGCTGCAATCTGCAGTTTAGAGAGTAGGTATATCTACTGATTTCAGTGAGATGGTCTTTTCGTGCTCTTCAATGGATTTTGAATCAAAACTTAAATAAGGAACAAATGGGAACAAATTGTATACAAATCAAGAATGTTTCAGAGCTCTTTTCTTCTAATACAGAAGAATGATATCTTTGGTAAAGGTGTAAGGGAAAAACCTAGTGAAGAACTATTTATTATGTTCTTCATCAACTTGTAAATTGACAAGTGCAATAGGCTATCCAGGACAAAACCTTTTACACATGTGGGTGTATAAATAACAACAATCAGACAATAAACAGAACCTGCGAAGGGAAAGACAGACAGAAGAAAGCCAGTGACAGAATCTAACCCTGGACAATATCAGAGAAGACTTAATGAAAAGGCCACAGTTCAGTTGTGTACAGATGTAATTTTTAAGAAATGTATAATAAAAACTGACTGTGAGTAAAATTAGAAGTGTGAAGATCTGGGATTAAGAGTTCTCAGATTATGAAGATGTTACACTTTTTCTCACTGGAAGAAGATTTCATGTCTGAGTGTCTGTGGCTCTGATCTGATCCTGTTGTTTTAGGATGACCCACTAAGAGTGACTGCATGCATGCAAATTGATTATGACAATTGCACGCAAATATTAACAAAAATCAAATTAAAAAGTAACAAAGTGGGCTGTAACTTCATCCATCTGTTTAATAATGTTAATAGGAGTAGGAATTATGATAGATAGGGTTTCCCTTTGAAGTGGTTCTCTATGTTATTGTTCTGCTTATTGCCTTAGCCTCTATCAGTTCTGGTGGTAGTTGATGAGCTCACTATAGCAGAAATAGTATGAATATAAACTTAAATGTCTATCCTTTCCTCCAGAAACTCATGATTGTTCTTTTCTCATAGAAAGCCAGTGAGAGAGGAAATATGAACCACCCCAAAATTTCATTTATATGCGTAACCCCAGAGCATAGAGTTACCACAGAATGCTGAAGCACAGAGCTGGGCTTTCAGTAAGACCTGTGGCCATTAGGAGGTTTTGCATGGTCATATCTGAAATCCACAAAAGTCAGTGGAAAGAGAGGTAGGCTCAGAAAACACTTTCCTAACAAGAAAGATATTGAAGCAGTTTTCACTGTGTGACACAGACTCAGAAAGTTGTTGATGGAGCCACTGCAAAGGACAGCAGGCAGACAAAGAAACATATTTCCTTAGCCAGAGCCTGAGACATCACTGCTAAGCAGTGCAGAAGTAGTTGGTAGGACAACCCTGATAGGTAGCTGACAAAGAAACTAAGAACAAACTGACTTTCCAGAAAAATAACTATTCTGGTAAATGATGGCTACACCTGTCTAGACCTGCTTGAGGACAGGGAGACTCTTCAGAGGGCCCTGGACAGGCTGGAGCAATGGACCAAGGCTGATCGCATGAGGGTCAAGAAGGTCCAGTGCCGTGTTCTGCACTTGGGCCACAGCAACCCCAGGCACCGCTATGGGCTGGGGGCAGAGGGGCTGGAAAGGTGTTTGGCAGAAAAGGTCCTGGGGGTGTTAATTGACAGGTGGCTGAACATGAGCCAGTAGTGTGCCCAGGTAGCCAAGGAGGTCAAGGACAGCCTGGCCTGTATCAGAAATAGTGTGAGCAGCAGGGCCAAAGAGGTGATTGTTCCACTGTACTGAGCACTGGTGAGGCCATAGCTGTGTCCAGTTCTGGGCGTCTCACTATAAGAAGGGCATTGTCCAGAGATGGGTAATGAAGCTGGTGAGGGGTTTGGAACACAAGTCTTATGAGTAAAGGCTGAAGGAACTAGAGGTGTTGAGACTAGACGAAAGAAGGTTGAGGGGAGATGTGATCACTCTCTACAGCTACCTGAAAAGGAGTTATAGTGAGGTGGGAGTCAATCTCTTCTCTCCAGTAATGAATGATAGGATACAGAGAAATGGGTTCAAGATGCACCAGGGCAGATTTAGATTGGACATTAAGAAGAACTTTTTTAGCAAGAGAATTGTTAAGCATTGGAACAGGCTGCCTGGGGAGGTAGTGAAGTCTCAATCCCTGGATATTTTCAAAAGACACAGATATGAGTTGCTGAGGTTTATGGTTTACTTTAGTGATGGGCTTGGCAATGTGAGATGAATGATTGGACTTGATGATCTTAAAGATCTTTTCCAACTGTCATGATTCTATGATTCCATGTGTATGTAAACCAAAAAGTAGTAAAATTAATTTGCTACCTACCCAAAATGAGCTCCTCTGCAAAAGCTTTCCTGCACGAGACCTCCCAGACAGACTGGACCCTTGATGAGGATGCCTGGGTGATACCAGACTCCATGATGCAGGTTGACTTTGAAGTGAGATTCTTCTGTTGTTGATTACCTCCAGCCTCTGTAAGTGGTTTGGTGTTCTGGTAGCACTTCCCCTAATACATTTATAGGCATGCTCATAAGTAAAGATTCTTCAGAATGTATTTAATTCACTAGCTGCAATCTGTGATAACTTGTAATATATTTGCTTTATGCTTGTAATATATATATACTTATTTTCCTAGTGGTAATTTCGTAGCGTCTTACAGTATAATATATACATACACAGACACATAGAATCATAAAATGGTAGGGTTGAAAGGGATTTTTAGAGATCATCTAGTCCAACACACCTGCAGAAGCAGGTTCACCTAGATCAGGTGACACAGGTACATGTCCAGGCGGGTCTTGAAGACCTCCANCTAGACACAGGACTCCAGATGAGACCTCAGCTGCGAAGAGTAGAGGGAAAGAAGAACCTCTCTTGACTTGTTGGCCACACTCTTTTTGATGCATCCCGGGATAAGAGGTTGAGATCTGGATTGAGTCACCAGTAAGAACTTTTGTAGATAGCTAAGGTGTGATCAGGCTCTGAAACTCAAACACTGGAGAAGAAAGAGGAGATTTCAAGGAATCATCAATTGCCTATATGTCCTGCCATTGTTAAAGCTTAAATAAAGATAGAATCTTTATAATAACATTGCAGTTATGAATCCAAAGTGGTGTTCGTACATTGTAATTCTATAGAAAGTTTTGACCCAGAAGGGAAAGAGTTCTAAATACATCAGGCAACTGAAGTTATTCATGTCCTTGAAATGAAATATAGAGGAAGCACTACAAACACGGCAGGAAAATTGAAATGCACTCTCCTGATGCCTCATTCATTCTCCTTTCTATTTTTTCTGTCATACAGATTTGATTTCAATGTACCTGCAGACAAGTCCATCGAACCAGTAAATTTTACTTTTTACATGAGTTCCAGTTCATCTGCAGCTGAAACTGTTTTTGTTTAGCTCCAATTCACACCAGTCAGAATCTGCTAACTTTGTTAGATAAAAATTATTCCTCCTGAAAAATACATTTAAAAATGAAAAGTTCATATGATGAAAGTATCACTACAGACTGCAAACTCCATGAGAAAGGGACTTCAAACTACTTTTTTTCTGGGTTCTCTGTCACAGTCCAGCCAATGTTTGTGTTACCACTACACTAACAGTACCACCGCTTGCTTAATTTAACAAATTTAAGAGAAACTGAGCTCTTGAGCTCAGATCATGGTTGTACCAGAGCAAAATTTAAGAAAGTAGGAGACAGAGTTTGATGACTGAAGGAGGTCACAGGTTTTCAGTTGTATGCACCAGGGAATACACATTTATTGGAGAAAAGAAGGACAGGGACACTTCTTTATAAGGGGGTACCTGAGTCTGACTAAGAGGGAAGCTGCAACACACAGCTCTGTTGAGCTGTAGGGGAGTAATAGCAATAACATCACCAAGTCTTCCAACATGGCAAAATCACAGATCTTTTCAAGATCACTGCTGAGTGGTAGTGGCAGGCAGATTCAGTTTGGTTTTGAGCCCATTCAGTTCTGGCTTAACAAGTAATTTGAATAATTGCTCCAGTTATATTCTGATATAGGGAAAAGTAAAGATTTGAAGTAGTTTTCACATTTGGTCTTGGATTCCCTTTGCTTCCTGTCTTGGAGTCTCACTTGGGTGTTTTACTGGATGAGGACAAGATGAGATACTTCAGGTTTATGTTGAAGGGAAGACCCCGACTCTATCTGTCCATTGAGCAACACCAGAGGTGTTAGAATCTGCTAATGCTTTGACACAAGTGTCTGAGGCCAAGGGGTGTTTTAGTGTCTGGTATGCATAAGAACGTATTAAGATAATGAAACAGGAGCTTACCTGCACCTCATTTCTCCTTCTGGACTGAGCCCTCCTTGGGTTTTTGGGTCATCATTGGGAGATATCTTTCTGTGTCAGATTATACAGTGAAATTAATGAGAAAACTAGGCATGGAAATGAAGATATTCAACACTAAGCCTTTCCGAAGGATTTCTAATAGTCTGCTGCAGGTCTATCCCCACAATGCTGCTTGATGCATCCTGGTTAAGGAGCATGGCTGAGTCCCATGCCATCATGTTACTTAGCTTCTCTGGTCAAATATCTTAACCAAGTGACATCTCTACCTCTACTTCTGTTCAGTGTCTTCTCACATTCTTCCACTTTTCATTTCCAGCTTCCACATTATTGTTTACTGCACTGCCAATGCCAAATAGGATTAAACCTGATAAAGAGAAGCAGATGCATTACATCTGGCAGAAAGCAAAAGATCAGCGTTTGGCACAAGGGTTTATTGTTTGTGACAGGGCTTTGGAATGTAATTAATTTTACAATGCCGTGCCAATGAATGCCATTCAAACTCACCAGATGTGCCAGGGAGGGATATGCCAACTCTTTTTCCAAAAGGACGGCTTGATGCCTGCTGACTCTTATTTGTGCAGCTCCATGAGTATCGAATAAAATAATGTCTCTTTACATGGAAACAAAAGAACAGACTATTCTCTACAGGGCTATGGCATGTACAATGACAAAAGGGGCTTTTCTCTTGGTGAGAGTGTAGTTTTTTAGGTGAATGTATTTTCATATTTTCATTTATTTATTTATTTGTGTAGAGTCAATAAAACAATAAAATTCTGTGTGAAACCAGCCATGATCTAGAGTCACAAGCAGTCAAACATGTAAGCATGTGAAGCCTCAAGAACCTGCACATTGACTAAAAGAATTACTCATGCAGAATGGTAAAGGAGATAAAATGCAATTTCCTCATAATATGGCCTTATATCCCATTTTTGCTCACTGGGAACACTTCTCCAGATGTACATCTTGCTTCTGGCAAGGGAGAAAGCGTGATTTTTTTTTTTTTTTTTTCTTTCTCCAGTAAACTTCAGTACAGCACAGACAGAATAAAAAGGACATGATATGCAGGAACAGGCAGCTGCTAGTGTTTCATTTTACTGGGATTTAAAGTTTCTGTAAATCTGACAGCAGAAGTGACAGGCTTTTAACGAGGTAGGTAGTATATTCCTGCCAACTGGTGGCTGCTGTTAACATGAAACGCATCTTTTTCTCTTGGGTCTGAATGGACTATGGGAACCAGGTCAAGATGAAGCTATGTTGGCCAAAGAGGCACACACTCCAAAAAAGGCTGAAGAGTCCCAGAAACTCAGTTCTAAATAACATGAAGAAGTTATTTCTAAACACACTTCATTTTAACACATTTACATGATTTTTATAGCACGGCTGATGCTTCTGGCCTGCTAATCTTCTGCCTCCTGTGCTCATGCCCGTCTTACACTCTTGCACAGCAACTGTGAGCTTCTGCCAAAGGGATGTTTGACATCAGTAAAAGAGGGAAGGTAACAAATGGCAAAGCTGGTGTCCATTTGCTTCCTTCCCCAGCCTTTACATATATCCTGATGTATATAACAACGATAGGGCCAGCTTTATGATCATCAGGAGGTAACACTACATTTAGATCTATAGATTTCTCTTGTCCTTCAGCTTTTCATATCCAGGAGATAACAAAAGTGATGAAGTATGTTTAGAGGATGTTTAGAACATTTTCAGGGCAGCTAACAGAGTGAAAAGAGACAAAGATAATCTCAGGACTGTAAAAAACTCAAAACTATCAAAATGTCCAGGGCTGAGTAAATTAATCCATAGCAATTAGACCTTCTCACATAAATTACAGCCTTACCCTTACATTACAGCCCTATCCCAAACTTGTACTTATATGGAGGAATGTACGTCCACCTTATTCTTCCCTATTAGGTTCAAATCTCACCAGTAATTAGGACATTGACTAGGTGGACACAAGTTACAATTTAGACCATATTGATATCATTTAGGTAATTATTGCTGCTCTAGAGAACATACTGACCGGAATTCAGAAGAGAAGGGATGGGAAGCCAAACTATCTTCCATCATCATATGTGTGCAAAATGAACTAAGGATTTTTGTACTTGCTAGATATGACGTGAGAGACCAGTTCTTAAATGCCTTTTTGTTTACAAATGATGGGACTTTGGTAATTAAAGATAGTTTCTTTCCTTTATGGCCTTTTTATTCATCATAATTGATTATAACAGTGTGATTCTGCTCCCAGTCTCCCACTGGCCCTGTACAGGCTCTTTCCAGTCCCTGCAAACCTTGCTTCAGTCTCTAGTCAAAACTTGGCAGCTCTGTATCTTACAAGATGTATTTTCCCAAGACTAATTTTCACAGAGGCTTTATCATTTTAATTAAAATCCTGCCATCTCTCTTGGTGCCTGCTGCTTGGACTGTGTGTAAGCCACAAAACATAACTTGCCCTTTACAATAAGGAAGTCTGAAGTGAAATCGCATGCTCTGTGATGATGGTGATTGTGAAAAGAGAATGTTTAGTTGTCTCTTTACTGTTTTAAAATCTATGCATTTTATCTGGTTATTGTTTTTGGGATATCGTCTTTGAAAATATCATCGTGACTTGATTTTGCTGAAGGAAAGAGACCTGTGGAAATTAGTGGCACAATCAGTCCTAATGAAAAAAAGCAAACATAAACATAAAAAACAACGATATCATCCTCCCAACTTTCAAATGGCATAGATCTTCAGCAATGGTACTGTCACCATTTTGGGGCCTTAGGCTTTGAGTGAAGAGTTGATCAACAGGAAAAGATTAACAATAGGAATGACTTGAAGTAGAAGCCATGACCTACCATAAAAGATTGGTTCACTTGAGTGTGTAGTTTAGAGAGGAAATTGCAAAAAAAGGATTGTGACAACTTTAAAACATGAAAAAGTAGTTGGAAAAAAGACAAGAATAAGTCATTTTTCCATGTCTACTGAGGACAAGAGAATCAGTCTGATCTTGACTTTTAGGAAAGGAGATATAATTCAGAGATGAGGAAAATGTTTCCAGCTGTTAGGGCAATGAACACCAGGGAGACTGTGGGCCTCCATTGCTGAAGGTTGTTACAAACTGATTAGACATATAACTGCTTAGAAATAATTACACCTAACTAAATCAGTTCTTGAGACTCCCAACCCATGGCTTTTCCCTAGATTCTTCCTCTTTCCCATCAGAAGAAAGTGCTAGGAATGAAGACTGCAATATGAATATACGTCATGTTATGTAAGTATTTATTTATTACAGAAGGCCATAATCATGAGGCCAAAAGTCTTTTTAGCCCAGTATTCTGCATCTGACAGTGATAAGAAACAGATGTTTTAGGATAAAATATAAGAAACAGAACAAGTGTTGAGTGTTTGTCTGACTGGTACATCTTCCCAGCTCTGAGCAGTTTGCAGCTTAGGGATTTTTGGATACAGGGAAAACACTCAAAGTTTGAAACCAGAGTTTTGGTACCATGTGTTACAAATCATCTGATATGTTCAGCACAAAAAAATGTAGAAATGATGATTAATATAACAGAATTAAAAAAATATTGTTTCCCATGGGATTATTTGAAGACATTCTTAATTTCTTCTTCAGAAAAACAACTAAGGCTTAAATATTTCCACTTTATATATTTTATAATATTTTAAATATTTCCACTTTCTGGTACTGTTCAGAAACCCGATGGGACCCAAGAAATTTTCTACAAAGCAGTGAATATGTTGAGGACAGCTGGGCAAATGGTACTTTGTGTTTAGAAATTCAAAACTGTGACTTTCCAATCCTATTTCTTCCACACAGTTCTGGATTTTGATAAAGCATTCTGGAAGATGTACTTTAGACCCTTCAACCTGTCAATTTAAAGCCTTTAATTCTGGGTTTGATATGATCTTAAAATCTCTTCATTTCAAGAGCTCTTATCGATGAAAGAGGTAGCAGTCACTGCGCATGAAATGCTGGAGGAGAAATGAGGAGCTTAGCCCATAGACATTTAATCTCATTTTATTTTGTACCTGTATACCTGGCTTCCCTCCAGCTGTCACATCAGGAAGGTAAAGACTCCCCATAGCTTTTGCATCACATCAGTGAGCGCTACAAAGATGTTTTCAACTCTTTAAGTTATCTCAAGTGACATTATATAACTAATCTGTGGGTAGCTGAATTAAGCCCAGAGTAAATGTTCTTTCATACTCAAGTGTAACGATCTTCTTGACTCTGTGGTCATGAGGATTTGTATTAGTCTAGAGAAATTTTGAACCCATTCACTTCCATTTGTGCTAATTTGTTGTAAAGAACATCTTTTTTCTACCTCCTATATACCTCCCACAAGGATCTGAACTTACTCTGAGACACTGAAGTAATTTCTAGTTTAGTAAATTTAAAGTATTGACTTTGATGACACTGCTTGATGCACTTATGTTGCTGTTAGGTAAAAATAGGCCAAAACAGACATCTTTAACTGAGTAAAGAGACTTAATGCTATTAGTCTCTCTGTACCTCAGCTCTCAGTTGTCTCAAATGTTGGTTGAGTTAAAAGACAGAGAGATATGGTGAGAACATGGGTCACAAAATATATTTATGACAGAATTGAGGATTCAAGCAAAGTCTTTTTCTTCTTAGTCCTTTTAGGCCATGGGCCATACCATCTCTCTGTAGGTAACAGTTTTTCCATTGAAGAGTCATTGAAAGTACTGAGGAAAGCAATTTTCAGGTGCAGTATTTCTTTGTTGAAAGAATAGAAAGGAAAAGGGGGGGGAAAAAAGCCCTCAAAACAATCCTCACCTTCCAGCTAATCTTTACAATGCCATTTTAGCATTTTATAGTGTATAAACAACACCTTGATGTTATTGCCCTGCCAGAAGGCTGATTACGACAGAAGGCAATAATAGGCCACACGTGTGCTGAAGTCCAACTGCTACTTCAGGCTTGGCTTTTATAGAAGGACACATTTTCACATTCTTCTTTATTGACTCCCCCTCTACTCCTCCCTCTATGTGCTGTTAAAGAAATGCCAGCATAAAACTGGCTAAAAATAAAGCCAGTTGGGGCATATTTTGTATGTTATTGTAGGATAAATAAAGCTGTCTAAAGAAAGTATGCTATTAACCATGAATCATGGGGGAAGCATGGCTCTTACTTGACTAGTGTTGGAAAATATAAAACATTCTTTAAAAACAACAACTCTAACCCTATTTTAAGAACTATATATATATAGGATTTTATTTTCAGGTACTTCCAGAAAAATAATGAATGCAATATAAAAGAAAATTGATGTTAGAACCTAGGCACAGAGTTTCAAGGAAAAAAAAAGTTTTTATAGACTGTTTTCTGAGTCTCCATCTGTTTCCTTTTGTCACTCTTGTCCTCTGCTTGCTTTCTTCTTATTAATAATATGACTCTACTGCTAGAACTTGCCCCATCCAACCAGGCAGGTAAGAACAAACAATTCACATATATAAAATAACAGAAGGGTGGTAAGAGAGAAATATAGTTACAGAAATTCAAACATGAAGAGCCACTGCATCTGACACCGCTACCCTCACATTTTATTAACCTGAAAAGAACATTTTGGTTTGTTTTGTCACACTAAGCATTGGTTGAGACTTAGATGGCTCTGTGAAGATGGGGTAAGAACGAAGATTTTTACTAATATACAATATTGTTTAAAAAAACAAAGCAGTCTTTTTTTCCAGGCTTGCCCAGATTCAGGATATGCTTAGCTGCTTTCATAAGGATGAGCTACTAAGTCAATGAACCCTGAGCTCATTAGTTGTTACAGTGAGTGAAAAATCCAGAAGAAACTGTATAGAGTCATGAAGCAAGCTTCAACACTGGATTTAGGAAACTAAATTTAAATGATTGAAATTTGTATGTCATCTAATTAGATGGAGATCTAGCCAATAAAGTCAATAGAACTTAGGGCATGAGTTAGAAAACACTGGATGCTAATACTTAGGCATAAATCATATCTCTAGTGGTCGGTCAATAGCCCAGTGGGATGCAGGGATTTCTAGGGATGAAAACATTTGGTCATGTAGGCCAGGCGCGTTGTGCTCTTTCAGAAGCTCTAGGATGATCTCTAGCTCTCATGAACTCCCGGTGAACTCAGGAAATGAGTAACCTTAAATAGCTACAATTCCCTTTCAAATATCTAGGATATAATATGTTATCTCAAATAGCACCTTGTCATGATTTAGGCCCAATTAGGAACACAGGACCATGATCAACTGTAAGTACCAAGAGACTTTGGAACCCTCTAAGGACAAGGAGGGCTCAGTTGCCACTTCTGGTCACAGGCAAAACAGACAGGACTACTCCACCTGTGCCCTGGCTGCCTCCTCACACAGTCTTGTGTCCATATAGGTGCGCTCACCTTGAGCTGCTGGTGACTCTCAGTCCCATCATTTCTCTCTGTGGGTTGCTGGAGTACAGCTTGCGTTTTCGCTGTGGACTGTAGAGCGGTCTCTGGTCTGGCACTTCTTCTTCCTTCCTCCTTGTCTGACTGTGAGCTCTGCATGGTCACCTCCATCTTGTACCACACTTCCACCTCCTCTTCCGGCTCAGGTTTCTCTTCTGAAATAGTGATGGCAGAGGCTCACCTGGGCCAGAGGTGGATCCACCTCAAAGTCTGGGGAAAACTTTGAGAACTCTTTATGAGGTCAGCAACTCTCTCCTCCTGCTTCCAAGGCAAAAAGCATCTCCACACAAATCCACGACACACCTGAAATGTTTATTTACCAACTGAATCACTTGTGATTTATGGGAATGACACAGTATTTGGATATAGCTCTTAGATGTAGCTATCTTTGAGAGATTCTGAATCCTACTTCTTATGCATTGCCTTAGCCAGAGATTGCAAGATGGCACTAATCCAGACAGAGAATCCCGCTGAACAAAGCTAACTCTACATGGAATGATAAACTAGAAATTTTTAATACCAGTAAAAGAACAGAAAAAAAAGTATCAGGACAACAAGTTCCAGCTATAGATCATAATGACAAGAGGCGTAAAGAACTATTAATAAGTTGCCTTCCAACACAATGTTTGTGTCCTTTCCAACTCAGAGTGATAGGACCTGAGCCCTGCCTGAGCCTGAGCTCCATCAGATATCTTTACCTTCCATGCCCAAGATAGTAATACCAACAGAAACTGCCAGTAGAAGTGACTGCTTTGAAATAATATATGATGCTTACATCAGTTTGGGAAATTTCAGAAGAAATCCTCCTAAAAAACTGAAGCAAGTAGAAGCTTGTTTGGATGATTTTAAGAGTAATTATAATTGCTCTCTAAGCAAAATTTTAATCCAGGATTTTACTCTTGAAAAATAGAACTTAATATCTCCTCCAAATAACATACTTTATTCAGCCAGGCTACTTCATCATAATTCTTTAACTGTCTTTTATTTGAATACTTAGAAAGTTGTTTTTCTATGTGCTTTTTCATGTGCACTTTTTTTTTTTTTTGTTCAAAAGGTTATTGCTGTTGACATGTATTGCTCAAATTTTCTTGACAGACATCCCAAATACATGTATATGATCAGGGAGGTGAAGAGGTAATGAAAATACTGTGCTTCTAAAGCACTCCTAATTACATTAAAACACAGTAATCATGTTTTCAAAGGAAAATCTTCAGATATTACATACAGTATAGTAACCAGGGTATCTAAATAAACATCAACTACATCTTCATTAATCCTTCAGGTATTTTAAAAGACATTTTTAAAGCTTTGAGAATAATCAGCCTTTGATCAAACCTCTACTATTTTTGTTTATTTGTTTGTTGTTGTTAAACTCATATTCTCAAAAGGAGAAAAATCTCCCTTTGCATGTAAAATTCCTGATTCTTTGTTGATTTCCATAGTGATGTACACATGCAAAACAAGTAGATGTGATGAGGAAACAGAAATCTTTATGCATGCTGGAAGTGGATATTTTTATTATTGTTAATTTGTATGCTTTCCCTGAATGTCATCAGAAATGTGAGGTTTTATGCTGTTTATGAGGCTTGTTCTATTTGTTTTGGTTTGTTTTTATTAGAAAATCACCTCCAGGAAGGTAATTTTAGTGGTAAGTTATCGCAACAATAGACATTAATGCTTTGGTTGTGGAATGTAAGGGTCTACCACAGCCCTAAACCCAAAAAAGCAACCCAAAAGTTTAAAATGTGATTTTTTAAAACCTGTGACTGTTAATAACTTTGTATATTGTGGAATAGTAAAAAAGATTCTCAGATAAAGGCAATACGTTTTGGTGACTGTGGGGTTAATACAGGTTGGCTACGGTAGGTGCTTGACTTAACTGCTCTTGGTATTGTAGTCTTCCTTGGTAGAGTACTCCTTACTTCAGTTTGATTGTCTGAGTATTAGAAATACAAGTTTGAGCCAGTCACTCCAGGCTCTGTTTGAAGTGAATAGAGAGAAATTGGCACACTCAGTGACTCATTCTTCAGCTTATAAGGTGCAACAAACAGCTTTCTGAACATGATTACTTTCTTCCATAAAGCATACGTGGACCTGTGGGACCTACTTACTGATTCTAAACACTTGTGCTGGTTTTGGCTGGGATAGTTAATTTTCTTCATAGTAGCCAGTATGGGACTACATTTTGTATTTGTGCTGGAAACTGCTGATAACACAGGGATGTTTTAGTTATTGCTGACCAAGGCACCTGTAGTAGGATTTTACTGCCCTTGATTCTCAGCATTATCTTTCTAAATCTATACAGTTCTGGAGGAATCTGATTTCTACTGAAGTTCACAATATTCCCTCTACGAAGTGTCAGGAAAACCTTTGGTTTCTATTCTGTGGTAGTTTGCCCTGGACCAGGTTTTTGGTAGCGGGGGGAGCTGCAGGGCTAGTAACTTTAAACAAATATCTCCTAGAAGCTTCCCCTGTAGCTGACAGGGTAAAGCCAGTTAAGTCCAAGATGGATCCACAGCTGAGCCAGGCCTGGCCAGTTAGTGACTGAGGTAACCCTTTTGGGAATAACGTCTTGGAGAAGGGGAAGA
>WBNH01010565.1:154922-183283 GCA_013401255.1 Urocolius indicus | reverse complement strand
GGGGTGGGGGGATGCTTTTTAAGATTCAGTTTTATTTCTCATTGCTATGCTGTGTTCTGATTGTTCGTTAATAAATCAAACCGTTTCTGCCCAAGTTGAGTCTGTTTTGCCCATGACACTAATTGTTGAGTGATCTCCCTGTCCTTATCTTGACTCATAAATCTTGTTTTGTATTTCTCTCTCTTCTGTCCAGTTTAGGAGGAGAGTGATAGAGTAACTTGATGAATGTCTGGCACCCATCCAGGGCTAATCCACCACAATCTTTTAAAATTTCATGTTTTTTAATCTATGTTCTATACGTCTGTACTGAAATCACAATGACTTAGAAAAATTTAAATATTTATAAAGAAACATTTGAAATGTATCTAAATGAAGTGTACAGTAATGTGAATAGATTATTACTTGTTTCCATGATGGCAACTCCTGTAACACATAGTAAAGCTTTATAACACAACATAAGAATTACAGTCTTACTCAACTGCCAAGTCCACTGTGAATTAGGAAAAGATTAGAAAACTGCATGTATCATCAGTCACTGTGTTGAGAAATCATCCAGCCAGTCCTCCTAGTTTCATGACATCAGCAAACAAGACTGGCCCCAGGACTGATCCTTGTGGAACTCCATTGGCCACACACTCCAACTCAATTCGGTGCTGTTAATCACCAGTCTCTGGGTTCTGTCATTCATCCAGTTCTCCATCCCTCTCACCATGCACCTGATAGCCTTCTACGAGGGCATAACTAGCTGGCTAGATGAGGGGAGAACAGTGGATGTCATATATCTTGACATCAGTAAGGCATTTGACATCGTCTACCCATAACATCTTCATCAAAAAGCTCAGGTGGTATGGATTGGATGAGCACACTGATTATCTCAATTATTTCAGGATACTGTGATTTGGCTTAGAGATTAACATTTTCTAAGACCTTTACTACAACACTTATTAATCTAATGGCTTAAAAGATCACAACTGATTCAGTTAAAGTCAGTTCTGTTAAACCACGGAATGTGTTTTTTTGGGGATATTTTGATTCTGGAGCCATGATCATTACTTGTACACACTTCTCAAGTGTCATGCAGCTCCACTCATCAGCCAAAAGAAATTTGACCTGAAAAGTTTGATTGATTCCAGCAACTGCTTCATATTTTGGGGAGATGCTAACCAGTGGACAAATAAAAAACAGTAATCAAGGTCAATTTTCCCAAAATTTATCACACAATTATAACTTATGGATACATCAGCTAACTTATCTGTGGTAGAGATTAGTCTTCTCTAGTTTTAGATGTTTATTATATCTACTGTTGAGATGGTAGTTCTGTGCTAGCATTACAGCCGATGAAGAACAATGACCTTTAATATATAGAAGAGACTCATTTTAAGAATGAATATAGCTATCAAAGACCCTTATCATAGTCCTTCATCATTTATGAAGAAGGACTATAGAAAAGACCAAGCTAGATGCTTCTTAGAGGCACTCAGTGAAAGAACAAGAGACTCCAGTTGCAATAAGAGTGTTTTCAACTGAGTAGTAAAAAACTATTTCTCAACAAGTCTGGGTTACCTCAGGACAGGATTCCAGAGCGACTGTCGTATATACAGACTTAGGAGTTCACAAAAGGCTTGTCTGGACAAGTGGACAGATCATTCTTTGAATTTAATTTTGTTTTAGGCAGGATTGAGCTAAGTGATTTCCACAGATGTCTTCAAACCTGAATTTCTCCATGTTTCCTTGAATTGTATCCCTGATATGATGACTTCACTCCATGAGTTCCCTAGGGTGACTAGCTAGAAACAGGCACAGTAGGTCACAGATAATTATCTTTTATCAATGTCAAACTTGAGGCCTGAAGCAACAGTAGATTAGCTTGACAGTCTGAAAAGGAGACCTTATCATCTTATCATCTGAACCTGTGGCTTTCAGACTCTATTATGATCACTCTCTATTATGAAAATACAGAAAACTAAGTTTAAACTTTCTTTTGTGTGTGTGTGTGTGTATGTGTGTGTGTGTGTGTGTGTGTGTGAGTGAGTGAGTGAGTGAGTGTAGTTGTACAGTCATAAGCATCTATAACCACAAGAAACTCAGGTCAGAGTCTAAGAGGAAGTATAGACTGAATAGTTGAAACTAACCTTTTCAAAGTAATCAAAAAGTGTCAGGAACTCAATTCCCAGAAAAAGTAAGGACATTTTAAATGTTCAGCCGTGGTATAAGTAACTGCATGCCAACAAAAACGATGCGTGTGTTTTGGCCAAAAAGCACTCCTGTGCTGGTAATTTCCAGACCGCTCCGAAATACACTGCAGAGAATAACTCTGCATTGGCAGGTGAAGGGACTGGATGAGTTAATATCTATCATCTGTTACTTTCTGAAGGAAGAAACTACAGACACAGCTCTTGATGCCTATGAAGAATATTCTATTGATGATCATTCACCCAAAAAGATGAATCATGTTGAGCAAGGTTCTACCAGCTTTCACTTTTTCATCCTTCAGTGCTCATTCCCTTTCATTGAATAGCCAATCTCAGGTCAATCCCCTCTACCTGTAGGGAGTTTTACAGGAGCAACAAGGAGCACATCCAAAAAATAATGAACATCACTGGATTTCCCATAATTCAAAAACTTCTATAAATAGCCAATAGTGGATGCTCACAGCAGTTAATATCTTTTCACTTGGATGAGGAATAAACTAAGGAATGCTTTGTTACAGAAAAAGGAAATAAAATGCCAAGTTGTGATTAAAAAAAACCTGCCTAAATGAAAGTCTCTCAACTCTCATACACACATGTCCTGCAGTATCTTTGTTAGAGAAGGATAATGAGCAGGACTGTAACAGCTTCTCTGTAAGAGACTAAATAGACTAGGATTCATCTTATTTGAGAAGAGTAAATTGAGGAGGTTTAA
The DNA here is from genome assembly GCA_013401255.1 of Urocolius indicus. Taxonomy (NCBI): domain Eukaryota; kingdom Metazoa; phylum Chordata; class Aves; order Coliiformes; family Coliidae; genus Urocolius; species Urocolius indicus. The sequence continues at coordinate 180,379 of WBNH01010565.1, read as the reverse complement.
AAAACACCTTGAACAGTATTGATTGTTGGCTACTAAAGCGAAATACTGAATGGGTTACTTCTGTTTATCACAGTGCACGATGAAAAACCAGGCAGTAAATGAAAAGCAACAAATGTGAAGTTGTTAGGTCTTTTTGGTTGTGTGTTGATTTTTTTTTTTTTTTTGTACAGGGTTCAACTGCATTTTGGAATTTGATGTTGCAGGATTTTGTGGAGTACAAAACTACATAAGATAAAGTTTTGAAAAACATGTCCACCGTTCACGATAGAATCATGTTCCTGATGATTTCCCAAAGGAATCTTAAATAGATCTATCAGACAATGGACACTAATTCAGTACCATCTTTGTAGTAATTTTCTTTTTTGCCTTTATAGTGCATTCCTTTTTGCAGTGGGATTCTGACTAAGCAGTTTTTTAAACTGATAGAACCAAGATCTTCTCTTGTTCACTTTTTATGTTTTCTGTTTCAGAACCACCTCTAAATAAAATCAGTTCTGGAATGGCATGTTCAGTATACTGAACACATCACCAAATTATTAAGAGGAAAGACACTATTTCCATAATGTATTTTGTAAATTGCACTGATTTGCCTCTCCTAGAACCTTGGTGAATTCCTAATGGTTTAGGTGACTTGAAATAAAAAAAGGGTAGACTTAAAATCTCTCTGACATTGTAATGCTCTTCTGCTACAGTGAACAGATGAAATACATTCATTGAGGTTCTATCCATGTTTCTGGTTTGTCATCAGGAAGATTTTTGTAAGGAGTAAGCTCCCAAGGCAATATGAAATTGTGATGTGATTTTCTCAGAAATTGGATGTTGGCCACAATTTAATGGCCCTAATGAAAAATATTCTAGAGGAAAAGTAGTGAGAGATTCTCCTTGGATGGAGATGTTGAAATGTCTGGAGGATTTTCTACAACCAGATTGTGAGGGACTTTGACAATTTTCACTCATTTAATTCACTTTTGTAGAAAATTTTGATTATAATCTGATTCAAAGTCTCTTAAAGTCAATATAAAAGAAATTCTATTGACTCTTGTGAGCTTTGGGCCAAACCCAGAATAAGAAAGTTTTTAATTTAGATCTCAGATTTTTGTGAGAAGTAATTTTATAGCCATTTATACATACAAATTAAAATTCTGAATAATATAGTTGCTATTTATCTTGTTGACTGTTTACTCCAGGTAGCTATCAAATTTCTTTTAATAATTTGTGCTATTGCTCTCTAGAATTACAATGTGAAATCTTTCATCTAATTACTAGACTATATATGCAAACACTGTCATATTTAATTAATATTTTCCCCCTTGAAATGATGAACAAAGATCAAGAAGTTTTAGATGGATCATGTTCTACATATATTGCATTAGAAATGAAATTCCTTTCCACAAAAGGCATTATAGCTGCATCTCCCTAGAGGATTAACAAACATTGGCTGGGCCTGTAATGAGTCTACTGGTGTGCACATTTAAAATGTTCGCATCTAAATGGAACAAAGGAGATTACTGAAATCTGTATTATAATCCATTTGACTTGGTGGGCTATATAGGACTGCACAAAACTATACTGGAAGAGGAGTTTACTCAGTAAGACCAAGGAACAGAATTAATGTCAAAAGATTTTGTGAGTCTGTACTTTATGTGTGCATATTTGTTTGTTACCACGTGTGTATATATCTATAAAATCACAGAATCATAGAACAGTTTCAGTTGGAAAAGATCTTTAAGACCATTGAGTTAAACCAGTTGCCTCACACTGCCAAACCCAACACTAAACCATATCCCTGAGCACCTCACTACACAACTTTTCAATATCTCCAAGGATGGGCATCCTACCACCTTCCTGGGCAGCCTGTAACAGTTTCTAACAGCTCCCTTAGGGAAACATTCTTCCTACTATCAACCTAAACCTGCCCTGGAGGTCATTTCTTCTTGTCCTATCATTCATGACTTGGAAGCAGAGGCCATCTCCTCCCCAGACAAAAATCTTTTCTCAGGTAGTTGTAGAGAGCAGTGAAGTCTCCCTTCAGCCTCTTCTTCTCCAGCTTAAACACCCTCAGTTACTTCAGCCTCTCTCCATCATACTTCCCAGAACCTTCCCTATGACGCCTATCTCTGGGTATACATCAGTACTTCTATGTCTGTCTTGAAGTGAGAGGCCCAGTGTTGAACACAGCACTCAAGGTATATCCTCACCAGTGTCCAGTACAGTAGCAAAAATGTATATATGGGCAGGGACACCTTCCACCAGCACAGGTTGCTCCTTGTATGTGCTCCTTATATAAGCTACCTTATATGTGTTATGATGCTTTCCATCCAAGCACTATGCTTTCAGAAATAGATTTGCTTTAAAGCTATCTTCAAGCATAAAGCCCACTAGCTCCTTATGGAGATAAGTCTTTAGAGAGACTTTTGATATTATACTGTGTTGTACACCAGTGTAATCTACATCATGATCCATTCTATTTATGACACTTTCCTCAATGATGTATACTTTAGGCACCTTATACTTTTATTGAACTGGAATCAGACTTACCTTGAGTTTGCAACTGTTAATGAGATTTGGCCCAAAGATTCAAATTTATGGAATCCAGGTAGCACAAAAACTAATCTCTCTACTGGTGGCTGACAAGGCAAGTCACCATGGTCTTCGCCACAAGCTGTAGAGGAGCTTCTGCATCGGGCCTGGAACACTTCCCTCCTGCCTTCATCACTGACCTTGGTGATTGCAAAGTTGTTTCTCTCACCTACTCTTACTCCTCTTTCCTGGTTTCTGCTGGGTTTTTAACCTCCTTCTTAAATATCACAGAAGTCCTATCACCATTGCTAATTGGCTGGGTGTTAGTCCACGGCAGGTCTGTTTTGGAGCCATCTTGGATGCACCTCCAATGCATGACTCATATTTAATAAGTAGTTTCATTACAAGATCTTGATCATATCTTTTTTTCCAATATTGCCTAAAAGTCTAATAATCTACTCAAAGACAGCCATGTACACAGTTGCCATAAGGTTTACAAAATTGATTATAGTATTAGGAGTGGAATGATTAGATGTTAAAAACACCAATCACACAATTATTAATTGCTCTAAAAATGAATTACATTAGAAATTCAAATGAAGGGGGAGAAGTTGCCTTTTGAATGTCTACTGGAAGAACACTAAATGTTGCACAGTAAAGGCGTGCAAGGCAAACTGTGAGTTGAGCGAGCTTTTCAGATTCACTACATTTTGCAGCACAAATTGCTCTTTAATTTGTTAAACTGTTACTCAGTTTTGGACACCTATGCTAGAGACATTAGCTAGTTTACAGTATGTATCCATGCTGAATAAATTGCATTGATTTAAACAAAGTTTTAGTCTAATTGCAGAGTCATACTCTACATTTAGTTTTAAGAGCAGAAGGTGATGAAATTCTGACCTTTCAAGGTGAGTGGGATATGAGTGAATCTGGACAGTGGCCCCAGGTCCTTGCCTGTCCATAGGCTAGTAGTAGCTATTGTTACAGTATGATTTTAATCTGAGCTGTGCATGTTGGGGAAAATCAATCAATCTCTCCTGGTACATGTTGGTAAGTTTAAAAGGTGAGTAAGCTCACCAAGCTAATCTTTCAGACAAGGCAATAAAAACCAAGGGGTTGGAATTTCTGGTCCAAAGTAGAAAAGGATAAACTTCAGTTACCTCAGTAGGATCTCAGTTTGTTACATTAGCGGTAAAAAGAAGTGAAGGATGGTCTTAATGGGGTGGTTCGCTGTTAAAACAGAGCTGAGAGACCAGGGTGTGCTGCTTGTTGGAGCCAAGATCTGAGACATGGCTGAGAGAGTGCCATATCTTGTCAGGGGTGTGGTCTAATATCCCCTACTCCTTTTCCACATGAGCATGAATGACGTAATGAATTGCAGTCTTGCTGAAACCATTCCCCAATTCCACTCCATGACAAGTTGCAGAAGGTTGACTAGCTTGAGTGAGTATCTGACTGTGGAGAATCCCCTTGTACTCATTCAGAGAAATACATCCACTTGAGTAAGCCTCTGCATTGCCTGTACACTAACACACACAGCCTGGGGAACAGGCAGGTGGAACTGGAGATGTGGGTGAGGATACAGGGCCACAACCTCTTTGAAGTTACAGAGACATGGTGGGACAGTTCCATATCTGGAGCACAGCCATGAATGGCTATGTGCTGTTTAGGAAAGACAGGCAAATGAGGTGAGGAGGTGGAGTTGCTCTCTATGTGAAAGAGCAGTTAAAGCACGTTGTGCTTTGCCTGGGTGAGAATGAGGGACATTTTCAGTGCTTCTGGGTGAGAATTAAGGGGCAGGGGAATGTGGGTGATGCTGTTGTGGCAGTTTACTACAGGCCAGATGATCAGGAGGAGGAAGTGGATGAGGCCTTCTAAAAACAGCGGAGAGCTGCCTCACAGTCTCAATTTCTGCTGCTTATGGGGGACTTCAACCACACTGATATGTGCTGGCAAAGCCACACAGCCAAGCACACACAATCCAGAAGTTTCCTACAGAATATTGATGGCAACTTCCTGTCACAGGTGATTAAGTAACCAACAAGAAGTGTGATGCTGGACCTTGTGCTGACAAATAAAGAAGGTCTGGTTGTGGACGTGAAGATGGGAGGCAACTTTGGCTGCAGTGACCTTGAGCAAGATCCTGTGTGGAAGAAACAGGACACAAAGCAGGATTGCGACCTTGCACTTCAGGAGAGCTCCCTTTGGCCTCTTCAAAGACTTTCTTGAAGGAATCTCATTGAGTAGGATTCTAGACAGTAGCAGTGCCCAAGAAAGCTGGTCAATCTTCAAGCACTACTTCCTCCAAGTCCAAGATCAGTGTGTCCTCACATGTAGAAAATCAGGAAAAGGAGGCAAAGGGCCAGAATGGATGAACAAGGAGCTATTGGAGCTACTCAAGGAGAAGAAAGAAGGCTACGGAAGGTGGAAAAAGGGCCTGGTTTCTTGAGAAGAGTATAGGAATGTTGCCAGAGCATGTAGGGATGAAACCAGGAAGGCTAAACCAATTTTGGAATTAAACCTGGTGAGCAAAGTTAAGGAAAAAAAGAAGGGCTTCAAATACATCCACAGCAAAAAGAAGATTAGGGAGAATATGAGCCATCTGTTGAATAAGGAGAGTGTCTTGGTGACAGAGGATGCAGAGAAGTCCGAACTACCAAATACCTTCTTTGCTTCAGCCTTCACTGCCAAGGCTGGCCCTCGTGAAGCCTCATCTCTGGAAGATAGTAAGGTAGTCTGGAGAATGGAAGACTTTACCTTTGTGGAGGAGGATTAAGTTAGAGACCTGTTAGGCAAGCTAGACACCTATAAATCCGTGTGTCCTGACGGGATGTATCCATGAGTGCCGAGGGAGCTGCTAATGTTACTGCTAAAACACTCTCCATGATTTTTGAATGATTGCAGAACATAGGTGAGATAACTGAGGACTGGAGGAAGGCTAATGTCATTTCAATACTCAGAAAGCTCAAGAAGGATGACCCAGGAAACTACATACTACACAGGCTCACCTCCAGGCCTGGAAAGGTGATGAAACAACTCATCTTGAATGTCATCTCTAAACACATGAAGGAAAAGAAGGTGGTCAAGGGAAGTCAATATAGATTCACCAAGGGGAAATCCTGTTTGACCAACCCAATAACCTTCTGTAATGGTATAACTGGATGACTAGATGGGGAGAGAACAGTGGATGTCATTCACTTTGACTTCAGCGAGGCTTTTGACATCATCTCCTGTAACATCTTCATCAAAAAGCTCAGGCAATGTGGGTTGGATGAGTGGACAATAAGGTGGATCAAGAGCTGGTTGAATAACAGAGCCCAGAGGGTGGTGATCAGTGCCACAGAATTGAGTTGGAGGCCTGTGGCCAAGGAAGTTCCACGGGTATCTGTTCTATGGCTAGTCTTGTTCAACATCATTATCCTAGATGAGGGGACAGGATGTACCCTCAGCAAGTTCCCTGATGACATCAAAATGAGAGGACTAGCTGATTCAGCAGAGGCTGTGCTGCCATTCAGCAGGATCTTGACTGGCCAATCTTCAAGCACCACTTCCTTCAAATTGGGAAGAGAGGAACCTCATGAGGTTTAACAACGACAAGTGAACAACCTCATGCACCAGGACAGCCTAGAGAGCAGCTCTGTAGAGAGAAGCTTGGGAATCTTGGTTGAGAATAAACTAACCATGAGCCAGCAATGTGCCCTCGTGGCCAAGAAGGCCAATAGCACTCTGGGTGCATCAAGAAAAGTGTGGGCAACAGGTCAAGGGAGGTTCTTCTTCCCCTCTCCTCTGCTCTTGTGAGGCCTCATCTGGAGTCCTGTGTCCAGTTCTGGGCTCCTAACTTCAAGATAAACAGGGAACTTCTGGAGAGAGTCTAGTGCAGGGCTTACCAAGATGATGAGTGGACTTAATGTCTCTCTGATGAGGAAAGGCTGTGGGATCTGGGGCTGTTTAGTCTGGAGAAGACTGACTGGGGATCTCAGTAACATGTATAAGTGCTTAAAAGGTGCATGTTAAGAGAATGGGGTGGCACTTTTTCCTATCATCTCCAGTGACAGGACAAGGAGGAATGGATATAGGCTGGAACACAAAATATTCCACTTAATTATAAGGAAAAAATACTATGAGGGTGAGAAAGCCTTGGCATACACTGCTCGGGGAGGGTGTGGAGTCAGGGAGACTTTTCAAACCTGTCTTTTGTGATTTGACCTAAGTGGACCTGCTTTGGCAGGAAGGTTGGATTGGGTGATCTCTAGAGGTCTCTTCCAAGACATACCATTCTATGATTAGTCTATTAATACTAGTATTTTGCAAAGGCAGATATCCTGGTTTGATAGGAAGCTGTTTCTGGTAATGAGAAAGGAGCTGTAAAGACGGCTCCTGTAGGAAGTTGCTCAAAACTCTCCCCAGCTCGGAGCTAAACCCAGTTCTAGGGCTGAGCCAATTAGGCACCTCTGTGATCACTTCTTTAGAAGAAGCTGGAGAGAAAGTTCTTCCTGTTCCTTGTTGTTCTGTCCAGCTGGTGANATTCCCTGCCCCGCTGAGCCGTTGAGGCAGGAGGAGGTAGAGAGTTGTGGAGCAGTGAGCTGGGCCCGGGAAGACAGAAGGGGTGGGGGAGAGAGATCTGAAAGTGCTGGGTGTGATTTTCTCATCATCCTGCTCCCTTTTTGCTTTTGTTCTGTTCTGTTTCTAGTAGAATAAACTTTCCTACTTTCCTCTCTCAGTTGAGTGCTGGAGTCTGTTTTGCCTGAAACTAATCGGCAGTGAGTCCTCCCTGCCCTTGTCTTAATCCACAACGTCCTTAGTTATCTTTTTCCTCCAATCTTGCTGGGGTCTTCGCTGTCCCAAGGAGGTTGGGAGTGAATGGGGGGCACAGAGTGAGAGACTGTTGTGGTGCTTCATTGATGGCTGGGCAAAACCATGTCAGGAGACATATTGTTCACATAAGTCTCATATGTGTAGGAGGGATCATGGTCCTAAGTCAAAGAAATTGTCTGAGAGATTCTGTTTATCCAGCTATGGGAAGTGTGAGAAGCCACTGTTCCCCATACCTCATTTGGAGGCTTCTCACACCCCTATAACCTGGTCTTGCGCAGCATGGAGATACTTCCACTGTATGACATAGCACCCTTGGACTTTCATGAGATGCTCGTGTCACATACTTACCCAATTTTAAATCTCCAGGGCAGACACTTGCAGTACTGACCTTAGTTTTCCAGACATCAACTACTTATAAGGAAAATAATTTTGTAAACCTAGGCTGGATGGAGGCAAAGGGATATCAATATGAAAGCACAGAATTATCCAGACTGATTTAGACTTGACTCCCTCAGGCTCTTGCTCACTAACTCTGCATGGCAAAGGAACAAAACAATTCCCTTGTTCATCCTGGAAACTGGTTTTATATTCTCATAACAAACTACTATTCCAGCAATCCAAACACTCTCCTACTGGGAAACATTATCACCTGAAACAAATTTTGTTCCATGTCTGTGAGTCAAACCTTCAAAGCTTTTCAGAGGTGACCCTATAATAGGGTGAAAAAAGAAGCTGACAGAGAAATCAAGAAAGTACTCAACCTCCAGATGAACAATACACAAAAGGTGTATAAAGGAGACCATAACTAAAGAGAAAACTAACACAGAACAACTCAGTCCAGACAGCCAGTGTTATTTTCAGGTGTTGCTACACTAGACGAATCAATTGACTGTAATGTCCTTCAACTGTTGGTAAGTGCTCTTGAGTCTGAACATTTTCTACAGTCAACTTTTCAGTGTGTATCACTAGTAGTTCTCCAGAATTTGTGTGTCTAGGAGAGTTCACTCCACTCCTGGGGTATATAATACACATCTCACTGCTTTACCATCTGCAGTAGCAGAACTAACTCATCTCTCATCTGTTCTCTTTGCCTGGCCTGAAGCCATCTAACCACAATCACGGTATCATCATTTTTACAGAATCTACCTTGGGAGTTATTTTCTTCTTTTCAATAAACAGTTTATTGTATAGCAGTGTCTCTTTTTTCTTGTCAGAAATCGTCTAGTTCCTTCCAGCTGTCCTTTCTTCATCTCCAAGGGATGAGATGCTCTGCCAATTCCTCGAGTATATGGCACTTCAACTGTGCTAAGGAATATTGACTTTATTTTTTTTTTTCCCTCCAATAACTGAGAATCAAAGGGAAAGGGGAAAGGCCTGGAGACAAAACCACAAACTTCTAAAAACTTAAGGAAGTTATAATGAAAAAGGTATAATATCAGAATGAGACCATATGTCCCCAGTCTTTCCCTGAAAATTCATGGCTGCTTGAAATCACACCACTAGTTCAACAGGCAAGCTACTTGTGATAACAGAAATGCAAGATTAAGAAGTTTGTATGTAATAAGTCCATTTACACTGATGGGGTTTTTTTTTTTGGTTTGTTGTTTTTTGTTTTTTTTTTTAACCTTACTTAAATTGCCTCTGTGCATCCAGTCTGGAGCTTTGCAGAAGCAGCTCCTCAAGTAGTGTTGCTAGTTCATCCATTTGTATAAGGTACAAACAGCAACTTTCATTTTTTTATCAATTTCATAGTTTTTCAGAGGTTAGAAAATGGATCAGAATGCAGCACTGCACTGCACTAATTTTTCAGCCATGCTTAGATTTTCACAGGTGGACTGTAGCATAAATCAGATTTAAAAGAGTTTTTCAGTTGTCATCTGGGACAATAGAAATGTACGGAGAAAAAACAAAAAAAAAAGACATTTTCATTATTTAAGTATCTTAAATGAAAATCTGATTTTGTTTTCATAATAATTCAGTGAAGCATATAGCCATTGCCATGTATGAATGAATGGAAATTGAAAAATGTTTTATTCCAAGCTATTTTGTTAACACTGCCCAAGTGGACCTTTAGCTGATGTTAGCATCATTAAATTCTCATGTGGCTCCAGGGAGATATTGTCCCAATACATTATCTTGGCACATAATCCTTTCTTTAAATGCCTTCACTGAATATTTTTGATACTTCCCATGTAGTTTCTACAGTTAGCACAGGCTTCAAAGCAATGCAACTATCACTTTTTTCATGAATGGCGAGAACTGCACTTTTGTTTATTTTTGTCACTGTCCTTAACATCATTTGAAAATCCTCCCTAATCAGCAGATATTTAGAGTTGTAGCTTGAGTTTTCTTAAGAAAGGGGAAAAACGTGACATCTCAATATGAGTTCAAGTGATCTTCCACTCAATCTTGATAGACTAGACTTGAGCAAGATCAAACATACAATGGAACAATCTTCATCTAGCTATTACTGATTTAACTTCTCCCGGGCAGCCAGGAAGGTGAATAGAAAATTATATTTTATGGATGTCAGTGTAGCCTGTGCTTCTGCCATCCACAGTAGATAATGTATTGTAAATTCACTTGCTAATCTAACTTCTCCATGTAGACAAACTGTGAAAGCAAAACCTACTAAGAAAGTATATGTGCATATGGACACATTGAACTGAGGCCAAACTGGCTGCTTAGCTCTTCAGACAGCAGAGCACTTACAAAATGTTAAGACAAAGTATATAAAAAGCCATCAGACACCTTATCCTGACAGCAAGAGAGACTAAGGAACAGTACAGTGATTAAATGTAAATCCCAATTTTGCTTTTTATTTTGTATTGGAAGAGGAACTGAGCGGTTTTAATTTTGAGCAAGTTTCTGTGATGTTAAAACAGTACTTTTGCACCCAAACAATATAGGACAAACTCAATCAAACAAAAAATTTGTGCTGTGCTTCAGCCCCTTTCTCCAATAATCTGAGTACTCCATAGAGATGCTGCAGGCCTATTATATGACTAAATAATTTGCTGTACCCCTAGGACAAGACAGCTGGCATATCTGAAATGCTGTCCTCTTCCCGTGATTTTAAGCTTGCTATATAAGAGAAAATTTATCACACACATTCATGGCCAACTACAGTTCTTCTTTGGGGAAACAGAAAAAAGAAAAAAACAAAGCTGTTTCCCAGAATGGATTTCCAGGAGGGCATGAACCTACACATTTAGGCATCAAGCAGTTTCCTAAAATCTGGAGAGATCAAATGATTTCCAAGTCAGTTATACTTATTGGAAAGGGATGAGTTTTGACTTTATCAAAATGGTATTTATGTGAAAAAACATATCTTTCAGATGCACACTTTTCATCTGTTTCTTTTTCTGAGTCTTAGGTATCCTCACCAAAGGAACAGCAACTTAATTCACATACAATATACACCATTCCCTGGGAGGTACAATGACTCAAGAGAATTAGCCAAGAATGCAGGAAGAAAAGAAGTAAGAAACATTTGCCAAAAGATCACAGATTGCTGTACTTGTTTCATTTTCCCCTCTAACAATGACCATGGGTCAGAGTTCTCTGGTGTTCAGACAGAAAATCAGTCCCTGGCGTGGGGTCAGACTCTTAATTTTAAGAAATCTGTCTTTCACTTTGTTGTGTAAAATGCAATGTAAATACTTGGTTCAGAGCACTTGCTACAGAAGAACACAAAGACAACCATACCAAAAGAATAGTTCTTGAAAAAACAGTACCTCACCTTCTGCTGCTTCATTTTTTTAGTAACCACTTGTCACTGCTACTGAAGATTTTCAACTGGAGAAATTCATAAGCCATCACTGCCGCTGAAATCAGAAGGCTAGATAGTTCCTTTTTTTTTTTTTAATTTTCCTTCAGAGTAATCAAATCTCCCTGCACAGTGTGTGAACTTGTCACAGAGTCTAAGTCAATAAAACTATTCATTTTCATCCACTGCGTTATGCATGTCTTTTCACATCCTTGAAAGACAGATCTTAAAGAGCTACACTTCATTCATTATGTCGAAGCTTACACTCACACTTCAAATTCTGATCACTGAAACATTTTCTTTGTACATTTTCTATGTCTCTCCTAGTTTGCTCTAGACCCTAAATTTATATTTATTTATCTGAACACAGTTAGAAGACAGTCATTTCTATGGACTTTGGATCAGAAAAATATCTGTGCATTTTGCTTGCACAGACTCCAGAAGTATTGGGAAAGGCGTAGTGAAGGTGTTGTGATGTACATGAAGAAAAGCAGGCACGGTGGTGTCAACTTATGCCCCTAGCAGTGCATGCAAAAGGCAGAGAGGAGTTACTTCCAAGGCAATAATATGTGCCAGCAAGCAAGCCAAATCAAACTTGATATTGCTGCACACAGGTAAAAAAAATAATATATATATATACATAAGACTGTTTTTTTCACCTTGAAACTGGAAAGAAATAAAACAAAAGGTGTCCTGTGTTCTTTGTTATTCTGGAAAATGTTGGCTGCAGATGAGAATAACTGAAGGAAATGAGTAGCTTCCCTCATTGCCAAAATGTAGGGCCAATGTTGGTGTTCATATGGCTTGTAGGCACAGAAAGAAATCTAATGTCTGGAGATTGAAATCTAACAGGTGATATTGTAGCTCAGCTGAAGTGATCTATTTTGTTACTGACTAGAGAGACAGAATTTTTTCCATCTTTTATATAGTTGACTAATATTTTTCCTTGATAGACTTAAAACAACCTTCCAAAGGTGGCTTGTAAAGGACCAGACATCCTGGAAAGCAGCCTGACCTCAGCTCAGTTTTGCCAAGTTACACATGTGAGCATTAAACAGAGTAAGACAGTGACTAAGAGTTACCATTCAGTTCATTCTTCATGTAACATGCCTAGCTAGTAAGTGCTGTAATTTCCATTATTGAAGCTTTTTCCTTCATCCAATATTCAATGTAAAAGCTTTGAGACTGGTCTCACATACCCAATTAAAACAAAATTGTCTCTAAAATGATCTGATGAGCTCAGCTGAGATTGCAGTCCTGAGGTGTCATTTATCCATATTGTAGCTCTTCAGTTTCATCCTAATGACCATCCTTATTAGTGGCTCCTGTATCTAACCAGAGAGTGATTCATGCTACTGCCACAAAGGTTAGCAGAGCAGGGAGTCGAAGAAGAAAGAGAAGGAAGTAGTTTTGAGCCACTGGGGTTGCTCCTTCAAATCGGCTTGGTCCAGAGAGAATGTTGCTATTGACAAGCTTCTCTAGCATAAATAGGTACTAGCTGTGACTTGAGTGAACATAGATAATTTTGGTAATTAATGGCATTTGTTCTCAGACTTGTTCTTTTTCAACTCTAATTAGGCAGCATAAATGGGTGTGTGCCTAAAGACATACATGGTGCTGATGGGGACTGCAGACTCTACAATGTTTGAGACACTTAGCTCTTGTATACAATTGACATGAAACACATTACTGCTTGGACATATGAAAGCTAACACCAAAACTACCAGGAATAAATCATTTCACTTATCATATAATTTCTAAGAAGATTTCATCCCATGAAATATTTGAATTTTTCAACTGTCATTCAGTTCAGGATGAAAACACATGTGAAACCACAGTGATTCTGGTCCTCCTTCACTTACTGTGTTTATGAGCCAAACATACCACACAGACATTTCTCATAAAGTTAGAAGAATTTCTATTGACTTTCTCCAGATTTCAACTCATATGAAAGAAAGTAACTTTAGACTCAATTGCAGGAGCGTAGACATCTATCAACAATTAAGTACATTTAACATGTGAAAAGGCATGGATCACTATCAATGGTGACTGACATTATTTACATTTGACATGAGAGATGTCTCACCAGGGATGACCAAAGCCAAAACAAACCTTATATTTGCTTTCCAGCCCTTAACACTGAAACAATTCTCTTTCTTCACTATCCAGGCAGTGACAGGTAGTCAGCAGCTCCTGTGACCTCTCACTTTACCACTGCGATGTACCACAAGTTCCCTCAGCAAGTCCAGTACTGGATGCTCCTCAGAGCTCACAATTTATCTAATCTTTCACAAGGATTGCTATGTTCTTTCTCCAACATTTTTCAGAGTGAACAAAGCAGGGCCATCCCTCACAAGACTTTCTCCTGCATTTTTCCCATCCTCCTCTCATTCTGACAGTGAGGTACGTCCCCACCATACAAGTAGCTACTGTATTACAGCTAGATTGAGATACTTTTTCAGTGCCTCAAGTGAAAAGCTAAATAAAATACTTTGAATGTTTTCTAAGTGGTAAGTTTTATGTTTGAGGACTACAATTGTGCAGTTGTGAAAGAATCTCTTTAAGTCAATGGCAACTACAAGATTTGGAAATTCTAGTTGACATGAAGAAGTTTTGGAGAGGTTTAATGCTTTGAAGAAACAACTGGTACAAAATACAACCATCTAGTTTTATCATTGCAGAAAAATTTGTTTAAATTGCTAATGGCTGAATGGAACATGTGCTGCTACCTATGTCAGGACATAGCAAGAACATTGCTGTGCTGTCATAACGGACAAATTAAGAGCAGAAAGCAACTCAGTGTAGGCAGCACCTTCACTGGCAGGCAAGTCTCACGGGGCTCAATCATGGCAAGCAGAAATGGGAACCAGTGACAGGGTCTGTCAACAGCCCTGGACATGGCAAGGGGGTGAACCATTTCAAGGGTTTAGCCAGGAATCCCATCAGGAGCAAAGGAGAAAGAGATAGACTCAGGGCTGGAGGCAAGCCACAGTGTATGTCTGAGGAGTCCATACAGGAGATGAGCTAGCTATAGAGAAGGTCCAGTGAGATGGAAATGTTGGACGACAAAGGTAAGCTGGTAACTTCTGGGAGCCTGATCAGGACAATTAAGGCCTATTAGTGTCCTCATGTTCTTGACAACCAGTAGTAAAAAGTGATCATAACACTACAGGACTGATTTACCTGGTAGTCACAAACCTACTGTTAATTTTGTGTAAACCAAACCAAGAAACATCACATTTGTTCAGCAAACTACCAATCCTAGATTATCACCTGCAAAAGGATGTTGTGGTACATGCTGTCATTAGAAAGACATGACCTTGTTTAGCAAACACTTGAATGGATCTGGCAAAGTCTGTGGAATGAAAAGGAAAACTCATCCACAGGTCTTAAACACATATAAACTTGACTGAGGTTCTCATGGTGGTATTTGTGAACCACATGTGGAAAATGTGGTAATTGTATTAATGACTAAGAAATGTTAGTATATCACCCAGGATAAAGAAGGATATAAATGATAAAAGTACTACAAAACATATTACAGAGAACTTTTTACCAGCGCAGCAATGGAGGAGATGAATAGAAACATGTTTTTCTCATTCTTATGAACAGAAAGCATGGGAAAATAAAATAAAAAAAAATAGGAGAATAATTGAGTGAGTACAATCACTTATATATAAACTACTATGAAATTTTGTACTGTACTTCAAATCAGCTTATATTATGATATTCTTTTAAGTCAGTTGGGGCAGTGATGGTGCTTATTGTGAGCAAGTGCAAAACACCCTCATTTGCAAAAAAAGAAATTAATTGCAGTGTTATTGCAATTGAAAATGTAACAGGTAACAAATAGCATTGATGACTGTATCCATCGTTTTGCAAAGAAATCCATATAAGCATCTGTTTTAGCCAAGGCTACAATTTATTTATTCAAAAGCAGAGTAAAAAACTACTGTAAGGTATTTATCAACATTTCACAATCAAAATGGAAAGACCCAGAAAGGGTTTTACCCCGATATTCTTGAATTTAGTCATGAAATAAAATATTACATGAATTATCCAATCAGAGACAGAGGCAAAATTGAAGAGCTTTGGTGGAGAAAAACTCTATTCAAAATGACCTGGATTTGTTACGAAAGTTTTCTGAAAATAAATAGATTGATATTCAATGGAGACAAGAGTAAGGTAGTATTACATGTTTGAGATGCAGTCATAGAATAGTAGAATGGTAGGGTTAGAAGGGACCTTTAGAGGTCATCTGGTCCAAACCCCTGCAGAAGCAGATCAACCTAGACCAGGTCACATAGGAACATGTCCAGGTGGGTCGTGAAGCACTCCAAGAAAGAAGCCTCAACATCCTCTCAGGGCAACCTGTTCCACTGCTCCATCACCCTCACAGTAAAACAGTTTTTCTTATATTTAAATGGAACTTTTTGTGTTTCAGCTTCATCCCATTACCCCTTGTCCTGTTGCTAGGTACAATAGAAAAAAAGGGATGTCCCAACCTCCTGACACCTATCCTTTAGATATTTGTAAATATTAATAAGATCCTCCCTCAGTCTTTTCTTCTCTAGACTAAACAGCTCCAGTTCCTGCAGCCTTTCCTCTTATGAAAGATGTTCCAGCCCCCTGACTCTCATTTCAACTGAAAATGTATCTAATTAAAAATATGCTAAAATAAAACACAAACTTAAAAACCAATTTTGAGGAGAAAAAGCAAGCAAATGAGATCAGAGGTAATGTATAGGTGAATGTTGCTAAGGAATGGAATTTTTCATACCTGCATCAGACTACCTATACTCACATATTCCTAGTTTACATATTACATTGGATTCAGCTTTTCAGAAATTGATCTTTAAGTTAAAGCCATGAAGAACATCTTACTTACTTATTGTGACCAAAAGATGCCTGAGCTTATTTTCCCAGCTCCCCATCTTCTTTTCCCCTCCTCTTTGTCTTTCTGCTATTTTCTTTTTTTGTCATTTGAATTCTTTTAATAAGATACCTTCACTTGAGCATTGTTGACATGTAAAAAATGTCAGCTTGTGAAGGAAGAATCCACAGGGGAGTCATAACCTACAGAGTACTTTCTCTTATTGCCAACTTTTATATAGGACATAGTGTTGAAATAAAAATATAACAGCCCTCCTGTTGAAGCTCACACTGGTAACCATAGCCTGTTAAAGAAGGCAAGCAGCCACCAGATAAATATCTAAATCTTTATGGGCAAAGGGCTGAAAGTACAAAGAGTGTGCTTCATGGAGGGTTTTTTTCCAGTTGTTTGATGTTTTCCTACACATGAAAAGAGAAATAAATATTCTAGGTTGAAAACGGTTTGGAAAGACAGGCTAGCATTTTAAAGTAGTTTCCTGTACCTAAATTTCTGTCTTGGCTTCTGACTAAGAAGTTAAATTTTCACTGTTCAGTGAAACACAACTGATGTTAGGGAACCAAAGAATCTGTCAAATGGGTATTACAAGCAATGTTGTGTAAATTTTATGTATAATTGTCCTTCTGGCTCATATCTTACAGATTCTAGTATGTATGATAGCTATTTTCTCTACTATCTCTGAAAAATTATAATAACTATTTAACAATACAGTTTTTTGGTTATCAACACTAAAACATCAGACTTTAGAAGTCAAGATTTTGATTAAATTGTAACTCCTTCCAAATCTTGTTCTAAGATTCACTCATGGCTGTTGACATCACCAAGCTCTCTCTAGATGTCAATGTACACAAAATTCAGTGTGAGTTTTATGTCATTTGGACTTTGTGGTTACAAGCAAAAATTTTTAGAAAACTTCTGTTTGACTCTATGTGATATAAGTAATTAATAGAAACAGTGTGTGCAATTTCCTACTTGCAGATTCTTCTGCATGAGTGTTATTATGTAGGAATATATGTTAGAATACTGTTTTCAGTTCCAGATTCTGAACTCTGCACACAGATATCCCAGTGCACATTTCCACTTTAGAAAATTAGAATGAAATAGTTCCATGTTCCTGAGATTCTTGACATGTAATAACCAAGGGAGTCAAGATTTAGGCTGCTGTTTTCTGTTAACGTGTACAGTAAGAGAAAGAAAATGATCCTTGTGCATGATTCCTATGTATAAACTCGTTGTAGCTATTATTGAACCAGCAATCAGTTCTGCAATCTTCTATTAAAATATCAATAGTATTTTTCAGAGCTTAAATTGAGCAGTGATTTTATTTAAGGCTGCACCTAGACACTACTTTTCTTCGAAGAATCTCTTGTTGTTGCTAAAAATGAAAGCCATTCAAACGAATGTGATTGAAACAGGGACAGGGAAAAGAAAAAAATCAATAGAACATTTTCCAGAGTTCTATCTCTGCTTTTGAAAAGACCATTAATAACATGCTTACAGTAAAACCAGCTGCTTGTTCAAAGTGCATTCAAGGGTGAGCTGAAAGGATGTCTCTCTCTACACAGCTTCCTTAGAGAGAGAGACTTAGTAAAGATTTCAAAACCCGACCTCAGACTATGGACAAAAGCTTTTCCTGGGTGTTTTGAGTATTCTTATCTAAGATTAGATTGTAAAACTGGGACAGAAATGCTGTCTAGTATTTTCCTCTCTATGAGAGACAATGTAGGTCAATGTAGGTCAATGAAGGAGCTGTTAGTCTGAAAACAGCTCTACAGGCAGAACACTACAGGTTGTATTGGTCTCTCTGAGGGCAGTAGGTGAAAGCCCTCAACAGTGGTGGGCAGGTCTGTAGGGCATATACTGAAGTTCCTGCTGGAATGGAGGCCTGGATCAGTCCATTCAGGAACCTATGGTATCTTAAGACAGGGTCAAGTCAAGTATTGGGGTAGAAATGAATCTTAGATCATCATTTAACTTGCTTCTAGAGTTATTTCACTTGCTGAAAGGCTTGCAACACTTTAGAATAAATAAAAGGTCAACAAGTGAATATTTAAGACTTTTTTTATTTGTTTGTTTTCACAGAGATTAGCACTCTTGGGTGTAATTTGTAATCATAGAATCATAAATGGTAGGGATTAGAAGGTATCGTAGCAGCCAAGAATGACTCGTAGAGACAAGATCAATTCATGGTGCAGCAGACACTTTATTGCCAAAGCTTCCCCCTAATATACCCTTAATCCCTAATCACGCATAGTTTGTTCTATGTTAATTGGATAACAGTCTCAAAGTACATGCCTATGCTAACATAATGATTGGTCACTCTATATTGTTCACAGGCCACTCTTGTTGATTCTTTGGTATGATTGCACACTNATCATAGAATCATAAATGGTAGGGATTAGAAGGTATCGTAGCAGCCAAGAATGACTCGTAGAGACAAGATCAATTCATGGTGCAGCAGACACTTTATTGCCAAAGCTTCCCCCTAATATACCCTTAATCCCTAATCACGCATAGTTTGTTCTATGTTAATTGGATAACAGTCTCAAAGTACATGCCTATGCTAACATAATGATTGGTCACTCTATATTGTTCACAGGCCACTCTTGTTGATTCTTTGGTATGATTGCACACTGGTTTTATGCTTCAGTTCTTCTGTCTTATCTCTTCTTTCTCAGAGCTGTTTATCTGTGTGCTTCAAGGGAAGAGCTGTGTCTCAAGGTTAAAGCTGCTAGCTTTAACTATATACTCTCATATATATACTATATACAGCCCAATACTCTCCCACACGAAGGGACCATCAGAGATCATCTAGTCCAACCACCGTGCAGAAGCAAGTCCATCTAGATCAGGTCACACAGGAACATGTCCAGAAGATCTTGAAGATCTTCAGGAAAGGAAACTTCACATCCTGCCTGGGCAGCCTGTTCCAGGCCTCCCTCACCCTCACAGTAAAACAGTTTTTTCTTACATTTAAATGGAAGTTGTTTTGTTCCAGCTTCATCCCATTACCCCTTGTCCTGTTGCTAGATACAAGAGAAAAAAGGGATGTCCCAACATCCTGACATGCACCATTTATATACTTGTAAATATTAATGAGATCCCCTTTCCGTCTTCTCTTTTCTAGACTAAATAGCTGCAGATCTCGCAGCCTTTACTCATAAGGAATACGCTCAAGTCCCCTAATCATCTTGGTGGCCCTGTTCTAGAGTCTCTCCAGCAATTCCCTGTCCCACTTGAGCTGACGAGCCCAGAACTGGGCACGGGACTCTAGATGAGGCCTCACCAGGGCAGAGGAGAGGAGGAGAAGAACCTCCCTCGATCTGCTGTCCACATTCTTCTTGATACATCCGAGGAAGCCATTGGTCTTCTTGCCCATGAAGGTACATGTTTTTATCTTTATTATATTGTTGATTAAATTTAGCTTTGTCCAACCGTTGTGTTCCTGGTTCCAGAATTTGAGTAGTTGGAGAAGATTTGGTATCTCTGACATCAAGGAAATCAGATTCATCTTGTCTCACCTCATTAAGACCTTAAGACCTTACTTGGCCTTTGTGTTTTCCAGAGTCACTGAAATGTGACATGAGAACAAATTAGGTTTTAAGATGATTAAGAACAGACCAAATTCTACTTTCTGTAGCGTTTTGATCAGAGATGTCTGGAGAGAATATCAGACTAAGGAGTTACAGCTGCTCCTTTCTGCCTTTGACAGCTTGTTCCTACTCACATTGCAGGATGAGACTAGTCTGGGTTAAAAAAACCTCAGTAATACATGAAACAAAATGCAGTAGCAAGAAATTCACCTTCAGAATTAGGGGAAGAAAGTTCATTTTCCTGATCCATCTCACACACAGATGCTATCAATAGTTGACTTATATCAAGGGAGGAAAAAGGATTACAGAAAGGATATGGTTGCTTCTGGTCCTGCTTTTTCCCCTTATAGTTGCTGCATTATGAAATTCCAGCATGAAACTATCAAGAAATTCCAAAATATAGTCTATAATGGTCTATATTACTCTAAAAAGAGAGGCCATCACAAAAACATTCAGTCAATCCTTAATGACTTTCTTCCTCAACTCAGCCTTGCTGACTACAATTCCATAGATTTTGTACAGCAATAATAATTTGGCATCCTTTATAGCAATGGATTCGTGTGGGCACTCAGCATGCTAGATCTCATTGATTATTATATCTCTGAGTTTCTCTTCTAAGGAGATGCTACTCATATAATCTGCCAGGTTGATAGATGAGGAGATGGCATTATTGCAACAGGCTGTCCACAGCCCCTTTTCATCATAGTTATAGCTATGGACTAGCAGGAGCCCCTCTGGAAATGAATGTTGGAAATCATAATGGCACTTGCACAGTGCAATTTTATTTAGGGAAATACTATTCAAGACATAAAATAAGGAGGTCTTGTAAAAAGAAATAAACAATTGGAAACTTTAATATGATGGTTTCAATAAAGATCCTTATTGTTTTCAATATGAATTCTGATGACACTTTTATATTATAGATTTTACCTTCATTTGCTTCAGTTTTTCCAGAGATTAATATGAGATGTTCATTTCAAGGAGAGAGATTACCACAGTGATTAAAATCTCTTTTGTTATGTATAAGCAGAAGAAGCAGTTATTAATACTGAGAAATATTATACACATGTCTTCCTTCTGCTCTGTTTTCTCTTGAAAGCAACTCCTATCAAAAATGTAGGCTTTTCTGGAAAACCATTATGATTCATTTCAATTTTTTACGGCTAGTTTCAAGATTCATCAGTTGTCTAAGGTATTTCTCATGGACATTTTGTCCAAGGAATAGTCTCTTATTTGAACAAACAGGAAAAATAAATACCAACCAAAACCTTGAACCCAATTTGATACCACTTGAGGATGAAGATTAAACCTTTTAGCTGGAGATAAGCTTTTATCCTATCCAAAATATCTATCTAATCCTCATTAGCATTTAAGAAATAACATTTATCCTCTGAAATGTCATTCCCCCTACTTTAGTAAGCAAAGCGCTACTATTAATGGCTATTCAAAGGAGAGACAGAGAGAGTCTATAACATTAGATCAAAATTTCCCGTTCTCAGTTGCTCATTAAATACCCTCCAATGTCAGGTTTTCAAGTGAACTTGTGTGTTGAGGAATCCTGAAATTTTTGTCTTTTTTTTTTTTTTTTAGTGAATGAACAGGATACTAATTTATTCTTAAAAAAAAACCCAAAACAAATGAAACAACAAACCTAATGACATCTATCAGAGTTTGGTTTTTTTTCATATTAGAGAGCTTTCAGTTGAGCGCTTAATTACACCCACTCTTTTACACACTCTGTTGATGTTGTAGGTGATAACTGCACACGTAGACCATATGGATAAAATATGGCAGATTTTGACTATTTGGATTCTGAAAATTACCTAAATTGGTCTCTACATGTTGACGTGTCTTGAGGGAGACTGTCCAGCATTTGCAACTTCAGTATGTTTACCTCTTTGACAACTTGACCTCATGATTGGGAACATGGGTGCAAAGATACCTGAGGTTCAGAGTGCATTGCCACAAGTAAAACATGGAAAAACAAATAATAAATTCAGAGTATGTCACTCTCAGGCAGATCTATCAGTGAGCAGAGAATATCAGAAAACAGGATTTCTGATTTTGTGACTCTCCACCAGGAGTCTGCACAGTCTGGCAGTAACAATACGTGGGATATAGTAAAAGCCTGTCAAATCTCAAATCTTTCACATGAAACTGTTTGATGTTCACTAAATCAGCATTTTTAACACATCTTTGTCTAGTTGAAAAGTGTTCATTTATCTCCATTCATTTCCAGTTCCAGGAACTCAATTGTAAAAATAATATTGTTTATACTTGAATGGTCATCCTAAGCAAAAAAACTCCACAAGGTCAGGATATCAAGTGAGAAGAGCAGCTGCAGGATCAGTATGCAAATTGAAAAAGAAAATGGCACATTCTTCAGGAACAGTGTTAGTCTGATGGAATATATGGGGGAAAAAGGAATCTGATTATCATTCAGAGTAAGAAAAAATAAATTTGATGATGGAAATGTAAGAAGAGATTAAGAAGGGTAGAAGAAAGAAGATGATAACAGAGGAAGAGGATAAAAAAATAGAAAGAGAAGTGAAATCTTGTCACTTCTTATGAGGCATAGGAACATTGTAACAACTGTAATGAATCTTCACCATTAACCACCAATGGGGATGTGTGTCATCTATATCACATCTGAATGAAAGCAATGTGCTTTGTTGGTGCCTCCAGACAACTTTTCTTGAATGGAGTGTGACGTGAGTTCAGTATGCATATTACAAAAAGTCATGTATTTTTCTTTATCTGTTCAATGAGTTTTAATTGCTCCAGATTCTGCCTAGTGAATGGAATACATAATATTCTGCTTAACATCCCTTTGCGTCCTCAAGTTGTTGAAAGAAAATGAAACTTCTGTACCTAGCAATATATGAATTGATATCATGCATTGAGATATATATATAATATGTATGTATGTATATGATAACACTTATCACGTTAGTCTCAATTTACTACGGCAATTTATAAAGTAAGCTCCAGTTATGTCTATGCAGATGAAAGTGTTAAAAGTTTAAAAAAAATGACAACATTAACCAAAATCCTCAAAGGTAAGAACTTCTCCATGTGAAAATTGATCAGGATTGTTTACTTGCAATGTGCTTCTTGTCTAGTTGTAACTCCCTTGTGAGGACATTGGAGGAATGCTGCTACCTACTAAAGAGTTGTTCTTTGAAGTTTTCTCAGTTAAGTTCATGTATGTACATATTTGCATATATGTACCTATATATACATATATATGTATAAGCCTGTATGGGAAGATGATTCAGAAGCGTCCATTCAAAAAGGGGTAATGGGATGAAGCTGGAAAACAACAAGTTCCTTTTAAACCTAACTCTCAAGCCAGTAGAGATCCCGCTTTCAGGTGTCTACTGCTGAAAGCCTAGATTTGACTGCCTGTGGGGGTTCATTTGCACCCATGACAGGAATTGAAGTGTTTGAAGATACAAGGCTGAGTCCTATAAACCCAAGTGGATATTAATCTGATCCAGATGTAAGAGTCTGAAGAAAACTGGTTTTTTAGACTCAAGTAGCCAGAGGACATCTGCAAGTGAATCCAAAGAAATCAAGGGATACATTTAAATCTGAGAAAAAAAAATCTTGCCTTTCTCTCCACCGACTATAGTCAGATGAACCACTTTTAGTCAGCAAAAGTTAAACATAAACTGTGTGCATAATAATAATTACCTATAAATTACACTGTTATCCAGCTGCAAGAAGTGGATGGGCTAGGGAAAGTTAAATGATCACTTCACTCAAACAAATCCAGGCATAAAAACCGCTCTGTATGTACAATAAACCAGAAGTCAAATATGAGGTTGAACACAGAATAATTCACCACTTGAATTAATTATCAAGAGAAAAGGTGGATTTTATTTGTTTTTTTTCTGTAAGTCAGATAAAGGGTACTGAATTCTGTATTTGGTGATAAATTATTAATTACACAGAGTCAGACTAAAGATTGTACCAGTGTTTTCTGGATTTAGGTATTTTGTGAATTATACACTTTGAATCAGGGTAGCTTATTCAAATACTTATGACAATGGACTTCAAATACAACTGGAATGACTACTTTGCTGTTTCCTTCCAATACATTCCTATTAGGAATGTCTGAAAAAGATGCTTTTTAAAAACTACACTCAACGGCAATATTGACTAACTGGTGAAAAAAGTCTAAATTTACTAGTTCGTGAGAAAAATGTCTTAAAAATGGAGTTATAATATAATAAAAATAAAAATGCGTAAGTGGTCAGAGGAACATTTTTGATATTTTTTTCTATGCAGTCATTCAGTTCCTCATGTAGCACTAAGGCTGCTGGTAAACAAATCCGCTCGTAGATTGGTGTGATTCAAAAGAAAAATTTGCAACAGCTGTTGTGTGAATAGCACCATTCTGAGATTTGAGTTCCTAAGCTGATTACAGGCGAACATCTGGAAAATTGAATTGAATCCAAATCTACTAAAAATTACTGTGTCTGTTAGTTTGTTGTATTCACTTCAGGAAACGAGCAATTTTATCATAATTTAAGGAATTTCATTGCACGATTGGTGCATATATGTTGAAAAAAAAAAATGAAGTAATATGTATTCCTCTACGACAGAGAAAACAATCTTCATGAAAGGTGAAACTGGCCAGCTTTCATCTCCAGACATCACTTCTCCTGAAGTTTGCATAACCAAATGAAAGCCCAGACCTCTGCTTACTGAAACAGGAACTTATTTCAGACCTGTAACCTGTGAACTAAATCCTGCAACTGAAATTATGATGAGCTGAAATCCACCCAAAATACATGACATATATATTTGTAAAAAATCAGATTTCTTTGTTTTATTTTTAAGGTTTTAAATTTGAAAATGTTTAGAAAAGTTCTTTTGAGCCATTGGAAAACTTATACAAAATAGCTTTTGCTTAAGAGTTTCATAATTTCAGTTTAAGAAAAAAAACAACCCAAACCAACTGTAACAGCATTAGGCATTCTTAATGTTCATCAGTGGCACTTTTGTCTGGGGAAAAAAAAAAGAATGCAGAAACAAAAAAAACACCACCCAGGTCTAGTTACTACCATATCTAACAGTAATCAGTTAGACTTGGGGAAAAGAATTAACTCTTTACTAGCCTATCTATTAATATTTTCTGCATATTTCTGTAAATTATCTATGGACATTTAAAAATTAAATACCAGAGAAGACCACAATAAATAAATACCAGGGAAGTCCACAAGGGTTGTTAATAGTATTATTATTAAAGAACATTTTTCAGTGAAAATTTAGAAAATTAAACTCAGGGTATTTCACCAGTACATAAAAAGTGTCATCTTGTATTTGTCTTTTCTTTTTTTTGCATTTGAACCCTTTAACATCATCAATTTATTAATTTAAAAACAAAGCTTTTAAACAGATTTTAAAAAAGTAGATAGCTCTACTATCTGCCCAAATAAGGACATTTTCCTGAAGAGGTTTAGGCAAAATTATTCTTCAGATACAATACATTATTGGGGTAGATATCACAACACAGCAACAGCTGTGGCAGTCTAAGACTTCTCTGCAAGATTTCAAGGTTATGTAAATTGTCTAAAATTTTACACATAAGTGCTGTAGTAGGAGTTTAAAGGAAAGGCAGGATGACATCAGTGTGGTGCTTCACAGGCATACTAATAGTGGGAAGAATTCTAAAGAGTGTGGTTAAGGGCAGTGTAATACATTGATTAGTTTCAGTTAAGTACAAATATGGGAATTGCTGTATGTAACAGTGGACATTTTGCATGAGAGGAGAGAGAGAGGGAAGAAGGAAGGAAGGAAGGAAGGAAGGAAGGAAGGAAGGAAGGAAGGAAGGAAGGAAGGAAGGAAGGAAGGAAGGAAG
>WBNH01010565.1:58233-154807 GCA_013401255.1 Urocolius indicus | reverse complement strand
GAGAGAGGGAGAAAGAGAAAGAAAGTAAAAGAGAGAAAAAGAAGAAAGGAAGCAAAAGAAAGAAAGAAAGAAAAAGAGAAAGAGAGGAGGAAAGAGAAAGTGAGAAAGCAAGAGAGAAAGCGAGAAAGTGAGAAAGCAAGAGAGAAAGCGTGAAAGCAAGAAAGTGAAAAGAAAGCAAGAAAGAAAGAAAGAAAGAAAGAAAGAAAGAAAGAAAGAAAGAAAGAAAGAAAGCCATTGCTATTGCAGCGTCAGCTTAGATGACAGAAATAAAATGCTGGCCCCAAGATCTGCATGGAGTCATTCAAAGAGTTTAATAGCACAGAGGATAAATCACTATTATTATTATGAAACAGGAGACAGAGTTCTTGGGACCTGGAACTGTGCAGCTCAGCTCCAACTGCTGTTCAACATTCAGAACTACCAACTTCATTTCCTCCTAGCACGTAATAAATAACACACCTACCCAACATAAAAGCATTTTTATAATAGCAGTAAAGGAACTGCAGAGAGTGTGATTATCATGAACTAATAACACTCCATAGAAGATATGCAGCACAGATTGGAGATGACCTGAAAATGAGACAATATGTCACATGGCTGGTACTGTACCTGACCAGATATTGTCCCATTTTGACCATGCTATCCCAAACTACTACGACATTTTAATATTCTCTTCCCTTGCCATAGTAATTTACATGGAGAGAGTCCATTTGTCATTGTGGGTTTCCTCTTTATGCTATGGCTTCTGGCACAAGAGTTAAAATGAATGCCGTGTTTTAATTCATGGTAGTGTTAGTTCCATTCGTGCACCAGCTCGCTCTGCCTGTAGTGTTTTCACAGCATCACACATCTCAAGGAAACAGAAGGGAAGCTCAGCTGGTCTCTTTTTAGTTATACTCCAGCTTTGCAGAGGTGATGCCTGTACCCTCTAATGGGTGAGAGGGGGTTGCCTAGTGGGTAAAATATACAACCAGCTATTAGCTAGGCCATAGACTTCTATGACCAGTGACTTCATAGCTCACTCATGCTGTCTATGAGGTGGATCCTGTCTCGCTCTGTTCTGGCATGTGTTTTACAAGGGGATCTCAGCACACATCTCGGTACCGATGTTGAGTACTTGCACAGGGGAAAGTATTCTGGGTATGTACTCCATAAGATTCTTTTTCATAGAGGAATGTCTCACTGGAGACACTTGTATGCTTTCTGAAATACTGAAAAAACAGCTCAACAGCCCCACATCTGGTGTCATTGAGAGGGAATGAATGGGAACAGAGAAACAATAATTTAATGAAAGCCCATCCCTCAACTACAGTCTCATGTAACAACCATTAGACAAATCTCATAAACTACACAATCTTCTGACATTGGGAAAGAAAATAGAAAAGTTGAAATGTCCTTTAATTATACTCACCTGTATATGACTTTGTCTTCTCTGTGATGGGTGTTTGATGAGAAATAATAGCTGCAGTGATCTGGAGCATTTTTCTACGGCAGGAGTTTTTAATTTTCAGTTGTGTGTTGGCATTGCTGTTCCTGGTGAATACTTATTGATAGTATTGTGCATCAAGAAAGTATGGGCAGCTCTAATCTTAGAGTTTTCAGTCTGAAATTCAGCCTTCCATGGGATTTTATCAGATTTTTTAGACAATTTGTATAATTTTGCTATTGCACAACTAAAATCATGTCGAGAAGAAGATGGAAGCAGTCACAAATAGTAGCCACATCTTGATGGAGAGAAGACAGATCTATGCTCTGTATCTCCTTCAGCCATTTACAGATAGTAAAGAAAAGACCATAATGGTTTGTTTGCAATAGGCTTGGTAGGGCCTTATTCAAAAGCTGTTGTTTTATTTTATTTGGCAATTGAATTAAAAACTGAAAAAAGGAGGATAGGTTCATCAAAAAGAACTTGGGTTTGTTGTTTTTATTTTCACTTTCTCATTAAAAGAAAATAAAATTTGAAAATCTAGTTTGCACATGTGGTAGTTTGACCCTGACTAGATGCCAGGCGCCCACCACGCCACTTGATCACCCACCTCCTCAGCAAGCCAGAGAAGGGGAGAAAATAGGATGAATGTCTCGTGGGTTAAGATAAAAGCAGTTTAATAAAGAAATAGCAAAGCCACACGCTCAAGAAGCAAAGTGAAGCAGATAAAGCTGTTACTCTCTACTTCCCATCAGCAGTGATGTCCGGCCACCTCCCGAGAAGCAGGGCTTCAGTACGCGTGACGGTTGCTTTTGGAAGGCCCAGAATGAATCTTGCCTCCCCCTCATGCTCCTCTCCCCCAGTTTATATTACTGAGCTGACGTCATATGGTATGGAATATCTCCTTGGTCAGCCTGGGTCAGCTGTCCCAGCCATGGTCCCTCCCAAGATCGTGCCCACCCACCGCTGTTGGTGAAGGTGGGGGAAGGAATGCTGGAGGGACAGCCTTGATGTTATGCGAGCGGTAGTCATAATATTGATATCAACAACAAGCACAGCACTGCAAGAGCTACTGTGGAAAATCACTACCATCACAGACCCACTACAGCACATTTGTTCCAAATAAATCAGGAAATTTTATTGTTAAGGGAGAGACGTGGCTGAAGTGGTCAAAAGTGGTTGCCAATTCCATTTTCCTAAAATGTATTATTTGGGATATTTTGGCACATTTTAAAAAATTGTATTTGTCTTATACTAAATGATTTCACACTTTATAAGTATTTTACAGTTTTGAGTTAGGACAAGTTTTGATATATAGAGGAAGGATAAGGAGTTTTATTAACCTTTTTTTTTTTCCCAGTGTTATTGTAGAGGTTGCTCAAATATCCATTAAAAGAATACTGAATTTTCTCAGGAAGAGCAAAGACACATCAGGCAAGGTGGGACTATGGGAAGGTGGTGACTTGGCTCAGCCTCAAAAGAAGTGTGATATAATGTAAGAAATAAATAAGAGGAAAGGGAAGTGAAATTATATAACTCAGAGAGCGAGATATAAGTCAATCCCAAATTTACTGCAGTGGGAACAGATTGTCAGTCCCTGAGGGAAGGAAGCAAAGGAAGCAACTATATGCAAATGAGTATGATCATTTATGCAAATTATATTTACAATTGGTCATAGGATTTTTGTGGGCCCAGATGATTTCTCTGAGAAGCAAAACAGCAGGATCTCCCCTGAATTAAGATCCTAGCCTAGTAATATTTTTATTTATTTTTATTTTCCCTCCACCCTGTAACACAGGGATGTAAGAAACTGGACCAGGTCAAACATTTACCAAGCTATTGTTTCAAATAGTAGCCACAGCAGATGCCCAGAAAGGTGTAAGAACACCCTAGAGGTGTGAGAAAAGGACACCATGATCTCCTGGGACAACTCTTCACTTTTAAGAAGTAATTAGTATAGGGACTACTGAGCTGGTGAACACAGATGTGTTGCTGTGTTTAATAGCAGCGTGATATGATCTGTGGATTTTCATGGATGTCAAATCTCTTCCTTGGAATCATAGATAATTTTTGGCTACTGGAAAATTCTGTGTCAGAGCTTCATGGTTCAATGTGCAGCATAAGAAAAAAAAAACAAACTAAGAAAGAAGAGACAAACTGAAATAAATGAAAACAATAAAATAAGTGAAATAAAAAAAAACCCACCCTTTAAAATTTCCTGTCTGATCATTTCTTTGGGTGTCTTGTAGATATTGTACTGTAAAAAGGGGAAAAATTTCCCCTTCTCTCTTTCTTCACACCATGCCTGATTTCATAGATCTCTATTATATACACTATCACCATATATTTTTATTTTCTAGAGCATGTTTTATGCTTTTGTTCGTCTTTTTTAACTTCTCTTCACCTCTTCCAGTTCTACTATATCCTTTCTGAGACAGTGTGAGTA
Organism: Urocolius indicus; assembly: GCA_013401255.1. NCBI lineage: Eukaryota > Metazoa > Chordata > Aves > Coliiformes > Coliidae > Urocolius > Urocolius indicus. Next base: position 150,935 of record WBNH01010565.1, on the reverse strand, counting down.
GAATTGTATGTAATATTCAGAGGTACAATGATATAAAACTTATTTGAAGCCGTCACTGATTATGTACAGTTAGGGTAATTTTTCCACATGTGCATTACTTTGCATTAGTAGAAATTAAATTTTCTCAGCCATTTTACTACCCGATTAGGCAGTACTGCAAAATAATCCTGTGATTCTTTGCAGTCAGTGTTAGATTTGACTACTCTGAATAATTTTGAAACACCTGCAACTGTTGTTCCCTTTTCAGATTACATGTGGATACCACAAAAAACAGCGGACTCCGTGTGCCTCATGAGGAAACCATCTGCTAATGTTCCCCACTGCAAAAATAAATTCTACACTCCCACTACTTGTTTCTTTGTCTTTTAACCACTATTAAGATGAGAACTTTCTGAACCAATCAGATCATGACAACGAGCTCATCGAATTTAGATCTGCCAGGATATGATTGTGTTGTTCTGTGGAGCAATGCATTTTTCACTGCATGGTCCTACCTGGGGAGAGCATCAAGCCCCCAATACAATGAAAGCTGAGGTCTCTCTCCACCAGCACCTGCCGCCCACTCACTGCAGCCCACTGTGCAGGAGGGCCCGTGCCTGGGCCAGCGCTGCCCTCTCGTGTCTGCTTTGAACAATGAGCTGAGGGCCCAATGGTATCATCTGAGAGTGGGTCAGCAAAGAGACAGGGGCAAGCACAGAACATTGGTGGTATGGTGAGCGACAGTTCACATCACTTAGTCTGAATGCCAGTGCACTTGAAGTAGGAGGGATGGTTTCCTGAGTTGGTCACTGGCTGTCTTTTCATCCCTCAGAGTTAACATTAGTTGTATATGTACGGATATTAACTAATGCACAAGAGATACAACCTCTCTCACCCAAATGTGAAACAGAAATGGGTTGTCCCTGAAAAATTTCTGAAGCCATGCTGTTTCCAGCTGATAAAGATCAGATTGGACTTGATATTTTGATAGGAAATCAATTACGCGAGGATGAAGCTCAAGTTTCAGATTTTTCAAGCCTTCCAAGCCAGAAGACACATTTCCGTGCTATTATGGTATTAACGTCATATCAGAGATCCAGAACACTGTCAGATGTCTGAGAGAACTTTACCTGGGTTGTAGAAGGAGGGCACTGGAATTGTCTGCGAGAAGAGCCCATTTCACAGAGTCACAGAATTACAAAATTGTAGGGGTTGGAGTGGGCATTTAGAGATCTAGTCCAATGCTGCTGCTAAAGCAGGTTCCCCTTGCTCAGGGGAGTGCAGGAAAATATCTAAGCAGGTTTGGAAACCTCTAGTGAAGGAGATTCCACACTCGCTCTGGGCTGCCTGTGTTAAGGCTCCCTCACCATTTACAGGGGAGGACCTGAGACCTCTGCACAACTTTCTGCACAAATCTCCTCCTCAGTCTCTGCTTCAGCCAACTTCCATAGTTGCAATCGACATCAGTAGTCTCATTTATACCCAAGAAATGTGTTCCTAGATCCTGAATTCTGATATTCATGTCTGCCTGCTCTATTTTTCACAATACTTTCACATCATTATGCTCACTTCAAAGATGTGCCACATAGTGGTGGTTATTCCTTATTTTCAGATAGATGGGCATTGTTACTTATAAAAATAATTATTCTCTGATGTTATCAATCACATTGGTATAAGACCAAGGAAAACAAGGCCAACATATACTCTTGGCTGCATTTTGCTCTCCCAGGAGAGAGAATGTATTTAATCTTTACCACATGATGGACAGAGAAATGGCATGGTGTTGACTGAAGTTACTCCTGATTTACACCAGGGAAGAGAGCAAACAGCTGCTCACAAAGCTGGTGAAGAGAAAAGCAAAATACAAAACAGTTGGAGCTGACAACAGCAATGCTTTGTTTCTGGTCAGCATTATCAGATAGAGACTGCTTCAGGGCTGTGTTTTCTCCTTTTGAAGAAAACACATAGCATTCGTGAGCTGCAACAGATCTCAGCAGGCTAAACAGAGCAGCAGCAGATCCTCTGATTCCTCCCTTTGGTCTTTGTTGATCCATGACTACTGATCTTACTCTGGGTTAATTATGCCCATATTTATGCCTCCACCAGAAGCTCCTCATGTTTAACACGTTCTCTAAATCTGGCTGTTTGTCTTTTTTTTTTTTTTCCCCTTTTTTTTTGTTGTGGTCTATTCTGGAAGCCTTTGTGTTACAGACCCTTCAGATTTCTCTTTTCTGCCTATATTACCTCAAAGACCAGTTGAGTGACATCTTATGTGCGTTCTTTCAGTGCAAAACATTTGCCAAACACACATAATGTATACACCAAGCTTATGGCAGCAGGAATATTCAGTCCTATAGCTAAGCCAAAAATAATCAGTAAATGTTTGTTGGAAACATTTACCGATGAAAAGTGATTTTGACTAAAATGAGCAAAAATGAACTATAGACAGAAGATGTTTATTTTGGCTGAACATTTTCTGTGTTTATATAAAAAAGTTCTCTTTTGGAAACTTCTAAAGAAATTGGGGGGTGATGGTTTTTTGGTTTTTTTTTCCTTTTTTTTTCTCTATTTAAAAAAAAATAAAACCTAATAATCCATTTCCTCAGCTCCTGCAGGACCAGTAGTGAAATTGTTGTTGGACGTACACAGAATGGGACAAGATTTCTTAGTCTTGCAGCACTTCGCACATCATGTAGCTAAGACTTTGTCCACTGTGCAGTAGCAATCGGGGAGGAGAAAACTACTGTCTGCTCACATCTTCTCCCCTAAAACTCTGACAAGTGCCCACTACTTCCTTTTTTTTCGGGAGTGAGGAAAGGGATTACTATCATTTTGTCTGTCTGGAAAATTATGTAGAAACATCATTCAAAAGACAGAAGGCTATGGGAAGCCACAGCTGAGATTAGAACAATACTGTGGGTGTTTATATTTCAAAGTATAAGAATGCTATAAGACTGTTGTATTAATTTGCCATTTTTGGTAGTTCTAGATGAACTTGTGGTGAGAATTTTAAATGTAGACTCCTAGCTTTGTGTGTCATTTCCTCGCTTCAGGATAATCTGGATGGGAAGTTCTATGAGTAAGAAAATAAAATTGTGGTCATTTCATTGCATCCACTTCTTGACATCATTAAGCTTGGCCTTAGGACACTGGCCTCACATAAATTTATGGTAATGGTAATGATCTTTAAGCCTGGGCTGGTCCGTGAAAGGATTGGAGCAACTGCTGTGGATATATCATCAGCATCATTTTATCAAGAGTCTTTTCCAAAGTGGAAGTTTGTGGTAGAAGAATTCCATCCAAAAAGAGCCATGGGAGAAGTTCTAACAAACCTAAAGGAAACTATCAAACCACAGTGTGCTGCCAGCCATTACATAAAGGGAGGGAAAGGAACTGTAAAAAGAGTTCTACATTTTACTGGCTACTGTCAGAAGTAGGAGCTGGCTGAGACAGAGAAAGGATTTACTCAATTTCTTAATTTACTTGTTAATAATGCAATAGCTATGACAGCGGCAATTATGTCCCAGACTAGCTTTTTCTGTCCTTTCATCTTTCAGCCTTCAAAAATGGACTTTGGCTAACCCATTCCTAGAGATATTCTGTCTAATTTTCATTTCTCTTTCCCCCTTTCATCCATTGCATCTCTAGTTCTACTTTCAATTACAATCAGTTCTTCACATCTCCCTTTCCTGGCCACAAACTATCATATCTCTTCTATTTTCTGGAGTGATCCCTCTGGAGTCTTTCTGTCATTATCACCTATTTTGCTGCATGAAGCCTGGTCCTCGCTCCATCATGCTCTTAATTGGCTTTTGACCTTACCTTACCTATGTTCACTTCCTGTTTGTAATCTTGATCTTCTCCACACTATTCTACATTCCATGTTTCATATTCTTCATTTCCCTCACTTCCACTGTCTTCCTTAAAATACTGTGTTCCTGAAATCCTTGCTCCTCAACTTGAGTGTTCATTAAGTCCTCTTTTGAAGGAAAGGCTATTTTTCTGAGTCTGAAAATGTAGATGGCATTCATTTCACCTCTCCTTTTACAAGTTAAAAGAGGGCATCTGCTATAATGAGGAGATGCTTTAGAAATGCAGTGTGTTAGCTCTTGTCTAGGAGATGGGTTTCGTAGACCTTATATGATAATCAGTCCTTAGGTCTTAGCCCATAATCAGTTCATTAGCTATATACACAGTACTCTCTCAGAAGAGGATAACAAGCAACAACACTGTAACATGTTAAAAGCCCTGGCGAAAGAAAGGAAATCACCAAGAGTGTAAAATATCTTTGGATGTTTCTATGAAATTCAGAAATAATACTTGGCTATCTTTCACATGTTTTTCATCTGTTTTCTTTACGTATATGCAGACATGAAAGATAATTTCAATTCTACTGTTCTCTGTCTATATCTGTTTATCATCGGAAATACAAGCAGCTTGTGGTTCTTCTCTTGGCTGGATCACACAGGCAGCGTCTCTGGTGGTATAGATCAAGCTAGCATCAATGACACAGAGATATATTTATTTATACCAGTTGAGATTTAGATATCAAGATTTTTTTTCTGACAGTGGGTTAAAAATAACACTAACTTTCTCCTACTTCAAGTGAAACTGGACAATAACAGGTTCAGGAATTGCCTATTCTAATTTTCCAGGACAGGATCTTACAGCAGCTACCACTGTGGTATCTAAACCCCCTATTGATTTACTAAAGTGCACTCATAAAGCTCTCTGTATTTTTTTTCCTTGCTCTGTTATTTTATGTGGTGTTATTGTGGGAAAGGAAGGTCAATGGAAGAATGTTTTACATTTTGTTCTGAAAGTGCTGAGGTTTACAGTCACTCTGATTTGTTCCAGAAGCAACTATCACAACGTGGACTGGTATCCAAAAAGGCTTTGTCTCTTGCTTTGATGAATTTCTTTCTAGCAGTTGTTTGTGAGGAGTGGAACTCCCTTGTGTGATCTCTCTGATAATGCAGATTAATCTATCTGGGATTCTTGGAAACTGAGGAGCAAATTCTTGATTTCATGTAAGAAGACATCAACATCAGCTCAAATGCCAGCTTACTTTCAGCAGTTACTTGTTCACCAGATGGACTGTTGTGCTTTACATCAGCTGGAGGGTGTGTTTTGCTTTGTTTTGTTTTAATTTTGACAGTTGAATTCCTATCTACAGTTTGATATAGTCACCAGAGCCAGGAGGTATGGGAGTGGGTAAGCAGATGTGTCATTCTTTGCTGCTGCAGACAAAATGAATTGCAACAGTGTCCTGTTCGAGTCCAAGATACAGAGGCTGTTTTGGGTACACACAGTGCACACAAGGATTATAAGGAAACATCTTCTCTTTAGACACGTTAATAATAGCAGTAATCTTCAATGGAATGGCAATACCACCGGAAAAGAAGCATTGCCATCACTTTTCGCAGATCTGGCCAGAACAAATTGTTCTTCATTTAACTGTGAAGCCAAGAGACTGAACAGCTTGACTATATTCCGGGAATGGTAATATTTGAATGAGGTGATCCAGAGGGAAAACTTCCTCATCTGTTTCTGGCATTCTTCAGAGAGCGTTTGCTTCACAGGGAGGTTGGACAGAACTGAAAACATGGCTTAAGTGGAAATATGCACAGATGTAGTATGGAAAGAAAGGGGCAAGTGGTAGCTATGAGAAGGCATGAGGGATGGTTAAATTGTGATCTTTCACTGTCTGTTGCCGGCGACTTCCGGCAACTTCTATCCGGTCAGTGACCACGAGGACCAGCCTGCGTCCTCGGGCCAAATGAGCACTGACACCTATGAGATGGATGCAGCAAATGGTGTTACTTCGGTTTATATACCCTCCTCCTATCACTATCGCGCGCATGCTCGGGGAGGTCCCTACGTCTTTCAGTACATCGCGAGATCTTCCGAGCGCCGATCCCTACAACTGTCTAAGCGAAGACAGCAGAATCTCAGTATACCTGTGCCATGTAGGGCTCAGACAATGTTGTTGGAAGAAGGGATGTCAAACCTCCTTTTTCACAGCATAATTGCTATAAGCAATCACTAACAGTTACTTTATCAGTTCAAAGACTTGCAGAAAGTCCCAGGACTCATATGGCTGTACAATAAACAATTTCTGACTATGATTTGCCATAGGAAGGGCCAAATTTTTATCAATCGTCCAGTTCATTTCTGTAGACATTCATGTCTGTCCTCCAAGCCTGCCAGAGTCCTGACTGACAATTTTTCTGCTGTGGTGCTGGTGATGTGATGGGATGTCTGTTGGGAAAGATCTTCACTATTGGTCAGAGTTGGTAGTACATCAATATGGAACATTTCTGAACTATGTATACGGAGAAGATTGCACACACTCATTTTATATTGACAGCAGCAGCAGGACTAGGTAATCCAGAATATTTGCCTGAAACTTCCATACTTCAGTGCAAGTAAATTAGTGCTATGAAAAATCCATAAATGGTGTTGGGCATTTTAAAACTAGTTTAACTTGTACTGATATCTTCAAAATTCAAAATCCAGTATGTTGTAAATTAAAAACTTCACGAGAAAAAAGAAAACAAAACAAAATAACAAAACCCCAACTATGCCAGCGTTTAATTCTTTTGGAAATAATGTCTATTAACTGAATTCAGTACTTGTTCATCACTGTGCTGTACTGACATTGAAACAGACATCAGTGTAATCAAACCCAGGTCTCTTTCCATTCTGACCAACGTATTTTAATTCAGTACATATGAATGAAGTTCAACCATTAATTTTATATAACCTGATCTATGCCACAGAATAAATAATACAGTATCTGTTGCCAAATTAGAACAGTCAAACTGAAATAGATATGTGCATTTAGTGAAGCCAAGGCATAATTTCCTTGAACCAATATTATTACGACAGACGACATATGGGATTTTAAACCCAAAGTACGTTTGTATAGGGGCTATTATAATGCAAATGGATATGTGTTTTTCCAAACCAGTGTATATTCAATACAAACCACCAGCTTCCTGAGTGTCAGTGGATAATATACAGTCTTTCCTTATTTCATTTTAATGTTTAACAAATATCTTTCTAAACTTACTTGGTTTATTTTGTTTCTGGAAGAAACATCTTCAGAAGAATTCTTTCCTGTGATTTCAAGTTCACTATTCTACTTCTCTGTAGCAGTCCAATGTAATAACTTAATCTGGAAGAAAAGTCAAATTTCCAACAGATACCTTTAATTGTTTTGCAGTCCTATCCAACACTGGGATCTGTGCTTTCTGAAACAATCATGGAACTGAGCAACTCAAAGGAAGAGTTTTCAGAAAAGAGACATTGAATTTTTGTTCACGTTTTCAGAAAAGAGACATTGAATTTTTGTTCACCAAACCAAGAAATCTGTAGTGGACGGTAACTTTGGAGGAGGTGAGAACTGATGTCAGTGACAATAAACTGTGTAATCATATGGCTGCATAGAGAAATTTCTTTCTAACTCTAGATGTTAGTATTTGGCTTGTGTTTCTGGTGAGAATAATAGGCAACCTCCCTTGTTTAAATGTTACTTAGCCAGTACAGTATGATCTGCCACTTTGTGCTTGAAGAGACTTTTTGAGTTTTTGATTCCTGGAAGTATCATATTGGACTAAAATAAATACAGAAGATCAGCCACAAAAACCTTGGACTGCTTGTGCCACAGAACCTTCTCCTAAAGTCTGGTGAAGTAAAATGTGAAGCCTCCAATGACTCCAACCAGACTTGGCTCTCTCCCCAGATTTTGATGTCTGGCTCAAGTTACAGCAGGGGTGTTTTATGAAAAGTAGAGACTTTTCTTATGGAAAGAACCTGAGCCAAGTATACAGATACATAGTTCAGGTGCTAAACTGTATTACACTTTTACCTCATTTTGAATGTAGTGGAGATTTCTAGGATATAAAACTGCAATTTTCTAGGATATAAAAACCTACTGATATCTCTCACTAATCACTCAGAAATCCTGAAGAGGATATTTAACTTTACTATTAACATCACAAACTGCAAGTTTGTTGTGGGTGATTTTGCTGCATTTGCAAGCTTTGCAGAGCTTGCTTGAAGGTAGCTGCTACTTTGACTGCAAACCAATCAATGCATCTGTAAAATCTCAATCATCAATCATCTAATCTGTGTTCTCCAAGACTATTATATGTCTATATGTTATTCCATTACATGAAGAGGTTTTTACTCTTAATCATTACTTTTACACATAATAGATATATATTAGAATACTGAAAGTTTTAATTGAAGTCATCACAAGCTTGAGCAGAATTCAGAACTAGAAACAACATAAAACTGTGTCCTTTTATTGTTCTTCTGTCCTATATGAAAAACAGCTGAATCTCCTGGTCACTAAAAGTTAGGAGATGTTTGAAGTGATGCTTATCTTACATACTTTCATGTTTCTACCCTGTGTCTACATTGAAATGTCTATAACAAAAATTGTTTTATTATAGAATTATTGAATTGTTTTGGTTGGAAAAGACCTTTAAGGTCATCACATCCAATTTCAAACTCATACTGTCAAACCCACCACTAAACCACGTCCCTCAGCGGATCATCTATACATCTTTTTCAGTATCTCTATGGATGGGGACTCTACTATCTCCCTTGACAGCCTGTACCAGTGTTTAACAAGCCTCTCAGTGAAAAAGATCTTCCTTATCTCCAATCTAAACCTTCCCTTGTATAACTTTAGGCTCTTCCTTCTTGTCATAGAATCATAGAACCATTTCAATTGGGAAAGACCTTTATGATCATTAAATAAAAAAACTCACCTCATACTGCCAAGCCCACCACTAAATCGTGTCCCTCAGTACCTCACCTATGTATTTTTTAAAATGTCTCCAGGGATAGGGACTTAAACATCTTTCCATGTGGCCTGTGATAGTGTCCAATAATAATCTCAATGAAGAAGTTTTTCCTAATATCCAATATAAACCTCTTCTGACACAACTTGAGGCCATTTTCTCCTGTCCTATAACTTGTTATTTGTGAGCATAGATCACCTCCTGCTGGAGCAGTCTGTTCCTGAAGGACTGTTCTTCCCATAGATGACCAACGTTGGGGCACAATGTGAGGAGCTGCCCCATGGCAGGCCCTGTGCTGGAGTNCTCCAATCTAAACCTTCCCTTGTATAACTTTAGGCTCTTCCTTCTTGTCATAGAATCATAGAACCATTTCAATTGGGAAAGACCTTTATGATCATTAAATAAAAAAACTCACCTCATACTGCCAAGCCCACCACTAAATCGTGTCCCTCAGTACCTCACCTATGTATTTTTTAAAATGTCTCCAGGGATAGGGACTTAAACATCTTTCCATGTGGCCTGTGATAGTGTCCAATAATAATCTCAATGAAGAAGTTTTTCCTAATATCCAATATAAACCTCTTCTGACACAACTTGAGGCCATTTTCTCCTGTCCTATAACTTGTTATTTGTGAGCATAGATCACCTCCTGCTGGAGCAGTCTGTTCCTGAAGGACTGTTCTTCCCATAGATGACCAACGTTGGGGCACAATGTGAGGAGCTGCCCCATGGCAGGCCCTGTGCTGGAGTAGGGTGTGAAGAACTGTAGCCCATGGGAAGGACCCAGACTGGAGCAGTGGTGAGGGACTGTCTCCCGTGGGAGGGACCCCACAGTGTAGCAGTGGGAAGTGTGAGGAGGCCTCCCCCTCAGAGAGAAGCAGCAAAGTTCATCTGAAATGAACTAGCTGCAACCCCCATCCTCTGTGCTGCTGCGGAGGAAGGAAGGAGAGTTCTGGGGAGAGAAAGGGGTAGGGGGATGTGTTTTAAGATTCAGTTTTATTTCTCATCTCCTTTATTGTTCTTTTAATAAATCTTTTCCTCCCCACGTTCAGTTGGTTTTGCCCGTGACACTAATTGCTGAGTGATCTCTCTGTCCTTATCTTGACTCACAAACCTTTCGTTATATTCCTCTCTCTCCTGTCCAGTTTAGGAGGTGGAGTGATATTCTGACTTGGTGGGCACCTGGCACCCGTCCACGGCTGAACCAACATAGTTTCACACTAGTATTGTGAAATGAGAGTGTTAATTCTTTTACCAAAGAGTAGGTCAACTATTACACTTTTTTTTTGAAAGATTAGGGTGAAATCCTGACCTCATGGTAGCTTAAGCTGAAATTTGTACTGACTTCAGTTCTGAGAAATTCTTTAGTTCACATGAAATGTCAATTTTCTGACTGTTCTTGCTCAATAGCGCTACACTGACACTACTGGGAATATGACAGTAAGAATCATGCAAGGATTTGGACCTGAATTACGCATTTATGGCATGAGGGCAAGTAGTAATAGCATAGACTGACACTAAAGAAGAACATTTGTTTCTTATGGAATCAGTTAATAGTCACGAAAACCACTTGAAATTAATAGAAACTAATTGAAAGCAATGGAGAATTACCTGAAAATGTAGCACAAGTAGATTAAATTAATTGAAGATAATTGATAGTGACTGGAATTCATAAAAAATGGAAACAAATTGGGCTTAATTGAAATTTATTGAAATTGAATTAAACTCAATAACTCAAAACCTATTAAATTTAATAGAATCTAATTGATATTAATTTTATTCAATATTTAATAGTAACATAACATTCTTAAAAGGTATTTTTATTAGATGTTTTATTTGTATAACACTTTTTTCATATAATAGATAGAATAAATTTTTTCAGAATAAAATGACACAGAGCACAGAATCTTTGAGACCCTTTTGCAATAGTAATGTGGCTTACATAGGATATTGATAAGAACAACTCCTGACAGGATTTAGGAAGTTAAAAAAAGAAAAAATTTCTCGTGGATTTTATATCATGGTTGAGGCTTTTATTAGAGTTTAATGAGAACCTTCTACCCTTTAAAATGTTTGCTTTGATTTGATAAATAATTCCTTGGCCAGATATTGAATTCAGCATCTGTCTTCTTTATGAGTGTACTGTGAGAACTCTTATTTGTTGTCTTTAACTATGTAATATTTTAAGACTTAAGAGCTTCCTTACAGATTTCCTTCTATTACATCACCAGTGTTTTTATGAACTATTTCTACCTCTCTCAACCATTATCAGTTGAAAGAACTAAATGCCTTCTTACATAAGCCTGTTAAAAGATAAATTCAGTTCATCATTTGACTTATACTTTCCATGGCTGTGTGTTCTTACAGTAACTTGCAGGAAGTTAAGAGATAATATGCAATACTGCTTACTGAACTGACACGAGATCATGTTATTTCAAGAATGTAAAAGATGAAAATACCAGAAAAATTAGGAAACACGTATTAAAATGGAACAAAACCTATGTTAATTGTTTATTTATCAAACTGAGAAAAGCCCAAACCACTTATCTACAGACTCTAGTACTAACTAAGATCAAATTTATAAATGTATATGGAAGACCAATAACTTTCAGGACAGCTGAATAAGCAGACATTACTCTGAAAAAAAAAAAGTGGCAAAAAGTGACATACTTTAAACAAAATGTAAGGTTGAAATCTTCTTTTTTTCTCTTTGCTTTCTATTAAGGGAGGGTTAGATGTAAAATTACAGATAGATAATATCTCTGAATGTTTAACACATATCTGTAGTTATCAGTGGTGTCAAACAAACCTGGTTTTCCTATTCACACATGTGCAAATTCCTAGTTTGTACTTATCTACTAATTTACTGGAAAAAAATAGGCTAAGGTAACAGAAATTAATTCCTTTACTTCCTGTGTCTTTCTTTGTGGTACTTAAACAACTGGTGAAGTTTAAAGCTAGTTTTAGGAGATGAACAAGGTAGGATTCAGTATACAAACCAGGATATCACAGTTTAGGATACTGAATATAGGTTTTAATGAGCATGCTTTCCACAGTAGTCACTGGATATCTAGTCAATGCAGTCAATGGAGCCTAGAGTCACTCAGCTAGCTAAATGCAGACTTCTTCAGGTCAGGTCACTTAGATCTCTAGACATCACTGAATAACTTGGGGCTTGATTTGTTTAGGATAAAGTGTGGAAATGCTTTCTGACAAGGAGAAGAAATTTAAAAAGGAAGAAGGATAAGTATTGAGGGAGAAAAGAAGAGATGTGAAAAAAATAAGCAAAGAAAAGATAGAAGAAGGAAAGCAAAAGATAAAGCAAAAGATAAAGCTAGAAGGAATGAGAACTGGGTGAGTAAATACTATACAATTATCCTCCTGAACACACAAACACAGGTTTCGTTCAAATTCTCTGGAGTTTGCTGTGTCACCCATAGCTGGTCATGTTTTACACTACAACTATGATGCTGTGCAGAAACAAGGCAAAAATGCCTCCATGTTAAAGCTTCCTGAAGTGCAAATATCTTTGGTAGCATTTGTTAGGATATTTCTGCTAGCAAATAAAGCAGATTGTGAAGCTCTGGAGAATGTGGTGAAATGCACCTTGGGAATGAAACCTGAAACTGAAATCCATCTATTTCCATTTGTCATTGTGAGTAAGTTAATGGCCTGCTCTGCCTGATGCACAGCAGCAGACAAGCCTCTTTGATTTACTGATTATCTGGGTGATGTTTGAACCACATACACTGCTAGGTAACACTATGGATTCTTCCTGCTCCCTCCAGTCTATTTACCCATTTCTGACTTCCTGCTGAGACATGATTTTCTTTGATTAAGCACTTGAGTTTAATTGTAAAATGGAAACAGAAACATAAGACACATAATCCTTTTGAGCTGAAAAAAAAACACCAGGAGACATTTAGGTGGGAAAGGGCAGAAAAATTGATTTCCATGTCCTGTACTTTTGACTTCAATCAGAAGTATGTGGGATGGTAGAGAAAGAGAATAATAAAGTGAAACCTCAGAGATTTTAAATTGGTCTGCATAACCTGTTCCAGTGAGACACTGCCTTTGCCCATCACTGTGGTTATCTTACCATCTGTTGCCTCTACAAAGAGCGTAGCAACATTATCTCTGTAACTCCTGTCATATAAGCAGCTATTCGATCCTTCTCAGCCTCCTCTTCCACAAAATAAACACAACCAGCTACGAAGCATGATGTAGATCACATAACCCAGGACTCTCTCAGTGAACCTTTTCTAGTTTTTCAACATCCTTCTTTAGCTAAAGAATCCCACGCTCTATAGCTTAATCATTGGCTTAATTTTTTGAGGCCTTGCATAAAACAAAAAAATATCTTTAAAAGAGAGGAATGGAGGATAATTTAAGTAATCTGAATATAGCAGATGCAGTAGATCTATCTGAACAGATTTGCACAAAAATAAGTCAATCGGTCAGAGACAAATGACATGCTACATGCTGATGATGGAATTTTTTCCCCTCCAATGCATTCTGGGAGTAAAAAAGCTGAAACTCCCTAAAGAAACTGTAGCAGATCTATCAGGTGCTCAGGATTCCATTAACAGACCTATAAGAACATTTGGGAGGAGGCAGAAACCTTGAAGTAAGAATCATGACTGTGCTAAATCACCTAGAAATATATACTGCAACAGCTTCATGAGCAATAAAAGCATGTTACAACTTTAATTCATTTCTCAGTCCAGTCAGATTTTTTACAAAATGACTCTGATTGGCCAAGCAGATTTCTGAGGAGATGGGTTAACTTCTGTGAATAGGTCTGCTCATTCAAAATTGCTGTTTAGATATTCTGAACTGTCACATCATATCTTAGCATGAAAATACACTTTTGCCCTTTCTTATAAATCTTGAATTACATTATAACACAGCTCAACATTATTCAGTATCAGCTTTTTCCTCTTTTTTTCTTCTTTTCATTATATTTATTTATTTATATCCTGATAATAACATCCTTGGGGGCATTGTATAGGCAATACATGCATCTTGGCCTCCTCCTTTCCCCAGGAGTGCAATTGCCTTATGGTAATTATAAGATGTCGTCTATTATTATGAAGGTACCTTATTGCTCAAACACATCAGGGATGTCTGATAATGTAATTACTTCACCTTATAAAACTATTATAAATCATGCATGGGGAACACTTTTTTCTCTGTAGTAAAGCTGTCTGAAGAATTATCACACTGTAAGGAGTGGGAATATCATGGGATGGCTAGCATTATTTTCCCTAAGCCCATGGCAGGTAATAGCAGTATTAATATAAAATATTTAACATGAATGATTAAAGAAAACACAGTCAGAAAGCATGAATACTTTCTAGAGTACTAGGAGAACAGATTGCCATCTAAGTGAGCACATTCTGCACTTATATCTCCTGAAACATGAATAGAAGCTGCAGTTTTACTGTTTCTCCATTTCTTTTCTTGACTTTCTTCCTTCTTCCACCTCCTTCCCAGCTTTTCTGAGTGCAGAATAATTGTTACAGAAGCAAGTCAATAACCACTTGAAACATTGGCCATTGTACAAAGAATTGTCCTTCTATTGGCCATCACTTTAATAACATCTAATGATTATTTCTCCCTCTTTCAGCCTCTGAGATTTCCTGACACTTTATTGATTGGATCTTGTGACAAAGTTCTGATAATAATTAAAAATCATCAATGGGCAAACAGAACATAGTTTTACTTAGCAATAAACTGAACTGATAATCACTTGGTTAGGGGATGCAACCACAAAATATTTTCAATAGTACCAGATAGAGAATAATTGAAAAATCACTGGAAGAGTCACAATTCAGTAGGACTTTAGTGAATCTTGTACAAAGATTTTTTTGTGTCCTAATTAAATAAGTAGTGTTATTGCTCTAAATCAAACACTTTCTCATCCAGGGTTCCCAATTACCACAGTAGACCAATTTTTGATATTTTTTACCTGAAGGTGGCAATATACCCTTCCAGGATTCACTCAAAATATTAAAGACTATATCTAATATTATGACAGGCAAATGTATAGCTTTGGTGGCTCCTGGTAGTTCTGCTTCTGAAGACATGACCTTAAGGTCAGTCCAGCATTCACCTGTTACCTGCACTGTTATGCACGTTACAGAAACAAGAGCTCATTTCCAGAAGAGGCAATGTGACATGGCTACTATGAAAGCCTCCAGTGGAGCCAGGATCAGGTAAGGTAGAAGCAGGAAGAAAAAGTAACAAGTCTGTTAGATAGGTAGAACAAGAATAAGCATCTGTATAAATACTTGGATTTGGAACATGAACATCTTTAGAAAGGCTCTGACCAAATTTAGTTGATAAACTGATATTTACATCACTAAGCAAAAGGAAGCAATCTACTTTAATGACAAGGAATGCATAAAGAATCTATAGATTTGAACTATTTTTTCTCACACCTGCTGCTTTATGATCTGAGAACTTCTTTCCTGACTCATTAACTTTGTCCATAGTAAGTATCCTCATTTGAAAAGATGAATCTTCAATATCACAGTGTGTACTAGATTTTTTTATACTAAACAGTTCTTTTTCTTTCATATATTTCAAAGGCTGCATTTTAAGAGATGTAAGCTCTAAATATTCTCAATCTCTCTGTCCAGAGCTCCACCGAAATTGATTTATAGGATGCAGGAGGAATTGCTAAATGTCTTCAGCTTTGTCAAAATATGCTGATAAACTCATCTATATTCCTTCCAGATGTTAAACTCGCATCTAGCTCAATTGTTAAACGACTACAAGGGAAGATGGTGCTTTTAATTTTATGACCTGCCTATGGTACTGTATGGTGGATGCTCTAGGTAAGTCTGTGGAACTGGACTGAGGGACTAATTTTTCTAACAGTACATGCAGTTGCTATGGGAAATCATGTGGGGCATATTCATCTGAATCACCCTTCAAACCATTCACTTTAACATAACTCAATCTTGTGCTTCAGCTTAAAAACTGCACTAGATGATTTCTTAAAAGGTGGGATGGTTGTGTCTTGTAAGGAAGTAAAATATATGGGGTTTGTTATCAGTCCTCACACAGGCTTTGTGAGCTTGCATGAATTATTCTTAGAATCATAGAATGGTAGAGATTGGAATGAAGCTTTAAAGATCATGTAGTTCAATCCCCTGCTAAAGCAGATTCTTCTCTATCAGGAGACACAGGAACAAGTCCAGGTGGATTTTTGAAAGCCTACAGAGGAGACTTCACAAATTCCTCAGGAAGCCTGTTCCAGTGCTCCCTCACAGTTGCAGTAATTCTTTTTTTCTTATTTTTAAGTGGAACTTGTATTCCAGCTTCTTTACATTACCTCTTGTACTGTCACTGAACACAACAGAAAAAAGTGCTACCTTGTTCTCTTGACATGCATGTTTTAAATACTTGTAAGTATTGATGAGATTCCCCCTTAGGCTTCCTTTCTCTAGGCTGAGCAGACTCAGGTTGCACAGCCTTGCATCATAGGAATTATGGAATAATTGTCAGGCACATATGAAGGATTCAGTAGCCTACTTAATTTGAAGTTAATTTATCCAGCACTGGCTGGAATCAATGATCTGGTATTCCTCAGGCATTCAACATACTTCTCTCCTCCTATCTTGCTTGCAATACAGCAGTCAAAGCCCAGGAGCCATCAGCTCAGCTCAGCAGCACAGCCTCCCTGATCTTGTAGGAGTCTCTGGATACTAGAACTGTAAAAAGCTACTGACCATCATCATAAACACATAGATGAAAATTGTCACAAAATCACAGAATCATAAGGGTTGGAAAGGATCTCTAGAGATCATCCAGTCCAATCCTCCTGCCAGAGCAGGACCACCTAGAATAGGTCACACAGGAACTCATCTAGCTGGGTTTTGAATGTCCTCAGTGAAGGAGACTCAACAACCCATCTGGGCAGCCTCTTCCAGTGCTCCCTCACCTCAACAGGGAAGAAATTCTTCCTTGTATTTCTTTAGAACTTCCTGTGTTCCAAATTATACCCATTGCTCCTTTTCCTATCATTGGACATCATTAAGAACAGTCTTGACACCCACCCTTTACATGTTTATAAACATTAATGATGTCACCCCTCAGTCTCCTCCAAGTTAAAGAGCCCCAGCTCCCTCAGCCTTTCATCATAAGGGAGATGCTGCACTCCATCATCTTCGTGGCCCTGTGCTAAAGTCTCTCCAGCAGCTCCCTGTCCTTCTGGAACTGAGGGGCCTCGAACTGGACACAAGGTTCCAGATTCAGTCTCACAAGGGCAGAGTAGAGGAGGAGCAGAACCTTCTGTCCACAGCCCTTCTAATACACCCCAGGACAACATTGGGCTTTNTTAACATAACTCAATCTTGTGCTTCAGCTTAAAAACTGCACTAGATGATTTCTTAAAAGGAGGGATGGTTGTGTCTTGTAAGGAAGTAAAATATATGGGGCTTGTTATCAGTCCTCACACAGGCTTTGTGAGCTTGCATGAATTATTCTTAGAATCATAGAATGGTAGAGATTGGAATGAAGCTTTAAAGATCATGTAGTTCAATCCCCTGCTAAAGCAGATTCTTCTCTATCAGGAGACACAGGAACAAGTCCAGGTGGATTTTTGAAAGCCTACAGAGGAGACTTCACAAATTCCTCAGGAAGCCTGTTCCAGTGCTCCCTCACAGTTGCAGTAATTCTTTTTTTCTTATTTTTAAGTGGAACTTGTATTCCAGCTTCTTTACATTACCTCTTGTACTGTCACTGAACACAACAGAAAAAAGTGCTACCTTGTTCTCTTGACATGCATGTTTTAAATACTTGTAAGTATTGATGAGATTCCCCCTTAGGCTTCCTTTCTCTAGGCTGAGCAGACTCAGGTTGCACAGCCTTGCATCATAGGAATTATGGAATAATTGTCAGGCACATATGAAGGATTCAGTAGCCTACTTAATTTGAAGTTAATTTATCCAGCACTGGCTGGAATCAATGATCTGGTATTCCTCAGGCATTCAACATACTTCTCTCCTCCTATCTTGCTTGCAATACAGCAGTCAAAGCCCAGGAGCCATCAGCTCAGCTCAGCAGCACAGCCTCCCTGATCTTGTAGGAGTCTCTGGATACTAGAACTGTAAAAAGCTACTGACCATCATCATAAACACATAGATGAAAATTGTCACAAAATCACAGAATCATAAGGGTTGGAAAGGATCTCTAGAGATCATCCAGTCCAATCCTCCTGCCAGAGCAGGACCACCTAGAATAGGTCACACAGGAACTCATCTAGCTGGGTTTTGAATGTCCTCAGTGAAGGAGACTCAACAACCCATCTGGGCAGCCTCTTCCAGTGCTCCCTCACCTCAACAGGGAAGAAATTCTTCCTTGTATTTCTTTAGAACTTCCTGTGTTCCAAATTATACCCATTGCTCCTTTTCCTATCATTGGACATCATTAAGAACAGTCTTGACACCCACCCTTTACATGTTTATAAACATTAATGATGTCACCCCTCAGTCTCCTCCAAGTTAAAGAGCCCCAGCTCCCTCAGCCTTTCATCATAAGGGAGATGCTGCACTCCATCATCTTCGTGGCCCTGTGCTAAAGTCTCTCCAGCAGCTCCCTGTCCTTCTGGAACTGAGGGGCCTCGAACTGGACACAAGGTTCCAGATTCAGTCTCACAAGGGCAGAGTAGAGGAGGAGCAGAACCTTCTGTCCACAGCCCTTCTAATACACCCCAGGACAACATTGGGCTTTTTGACCATGAGAGCACATTGCTGGCTCATGGTCATCCTGCTGCCCACCAAGACCCATAGGTCCCTTTCCCCTACACTACTCTCTAATGCAGGACTACATGGTAGGAAACTTCCACATTTTAATAAAGTGCAATCATTATCTGATTTCACAGGTTCTGGATAATCTGCTCATCATCTTGTTTCTAGTTTAGACTTTTTAACACATAATTAGGGATTAAGGGTACCTCATTTCTTTGCTATTGCCTCGTTTTGCAACTCTTTCATTAAGGAATTTGTCATTTTACTAACTGGCAAGCAAGTGCAAATAGGATTTTAATGTGTTTTCAGGGGAATCCTCTTTGTCCTGGCAAGGGGTAGAAGGAACGACGCACAAGTGCCTCATCTCCAAGCGTTCCTGCACTGTGCTGGTCATCTGGACATGACACAGAAATTTTGCGTTTATTTGGAGGTCAAGACAGCAAGGATATGTGTGCAAATGCACACATGAGAATAGAATAAGCAGCACCAGTTTGAATAGAATAAGCAGCACCAGTTCTTCTCCATGTATGTAACTAGGATCCATTTAGTTTTCTGTGGAATGAAAATTTATCATGAGGATGTGGGGCTGGGGCTACATTCAGATGACAATGCAGATACTCCATGTCCCATGGCAACAGAAATAGTTTCCCAGTTAGGTTATTCTTCAGAGAGAATGTTACAGTTGCATAGACGCAACGTGAATCCACTAAGTTCAGAAACAAGTGAATGGCAGGAAAGACAACTTCCAAGTGTGGTTGAAGTAACTGATAGGAGTCAGCAGAGCTGTCACATAGGAGAAAATTGCCACAAAATTTTTTGTGGAAAAAAAAAATGGAACATAACCAAACATCCAATCTCTCACTTCATTTCCTGAAATAAACACTAACTTAAAATCTCACACGTTAGACATCTCCATGTTTCACAGAGCCATGATGCCTCTCATGACACTTTGATATGCCTAGGCTTCACCTTTGCTAATGGTTTTGTCTATACATCTTGAACAATTCTGCAGCCATTGTCAGGACATGAGCAATTCTTCAAGCAATATTATAATTTTCTCCTGTTAGCTAATTCCATGTCCTAAATCTTCTCTTAAGTTATAGCTCAAGTTATGAAATGCCCATAGCACACATCTTGCTTTGTGCCTCTCTGTTTTGCAAGCCAAAGTACATATGACTAATACTTAGTTTTACCAATATCTGACACAGTACTATCAATTAATTTTTCTGTATCTATAGAGTCCAGCTGAGCAGAACAAGTTGGCTACTATGTATGCTGTGAAGCTGCTTGCCTCAAATTAGAATGCATGTTGAGAGGACACAGTTTGAATATGACAGGTCAACAGTGGCTTTTCCTCAACGGACTTCAAAATTCTAAACAGAAGTAAGACAGCACCATTATACTATCATTTGCCAATATTGTACAGTCTTACACGGTGATACAAAACATCTCTGTCTACTATCTACACTACTGGCTCTTCCAGAGAAGACATTTTTGGGTTTATCTATTCTTGCTGTGCTCTGAGAAGGGCAGGCCAAAATCAGTGAAGCTGCACTAGGCCCGCAGCATGTCTGAAGCAGTAAGGACAGCTAGGGAGACAATAAAAAGAGCAGTTCCTAGCAGCTATCTTAGATCATTACCTTGGGCTTGTGTTGCCATTTTTGTTCCCAAATTTTTGCTACCCAAAAGGCAAAACACTTCTTTGGCTCTTTTAGTTTAGAAACAGTGTTTTTTCATATTCCAGACCGGTGCATATTTTCCATGTGGTTTTTATTAACTCTAAGAGTGATCTTTATTAGACACAGTACAAAAGCTACAATTGTAAAGTCTTAGAAGCTGCACTAAATATTGCTGAACATAAATACCATGTACAGCCTTTCTGACTGCCAGACACCTCAAGACATGTTCGCAGTACATGTTCCTGTGCTTACAGAGTTTTCACTTTAGACAAATCAAAAAAGTTCTTAGACAGTGTCTTTTGTGTACAGCAGTCTTATTTATCCCTTCACCAACATATCACATTTTCTTTGCATGTGTGTTCCTGTTCTTAATGTGGAATGTCTCTGAATGATGGTACTTGCTGCTTTATTAATAAAATCACATAATCGTGGGAAAGTTTGTGTTGGAGGACCTCCAAAAGCCATCTAGTCCAACCACCTTTCAATAAGCAGGGACATATGCAACATTGGTTCTCATGTGTCACTGTCAAGTTCAGGTCAGGTTGCTCACTTTTGAATTGCTGTCATCAACAACATGTTCCTTTGAAATAACAGGCCTCATCACTCCAATAGAATGAAAATTTGCACCATTACTTGCAGTACTCATTAACTAACAATATTCAGCATTAGAAACTCAAATAGTAACAGCAAGTCAAGTATGAAAAGAGAAAGAAATTAGACAGGAAAGAGAGTCAAAATATAGTCTACCAGTTTCATGCTGAACAACATGTTAATGCCCTGTCTAGCCTGAAGTCAACAGGACTCTAGAATCATAGAATGGTAGGGTTGGAAGGGAAGGGTCCTTTAGAGATCATCTAGTCCAACCTCGCTGCCAAACTAGGTCCACCTAGATCAAGTCATATAGGAACATGTCCAGACAGGTCTTGAAGACCTCCAAGAAAGGAAACTCCACATCCTCCCTGGGCAGCCTGTGCCAGGACTCTCTCAACTCCAGAGTGAAATAGTTTTTTCTTATGTTGAAATAGAACTTTTTGCATTCCAGATTCATCCCATTACCCCTTGTCCTGTTACTAGATACTGATATGAATTGGTATCTCTATGTGATTCTGTGTGAATTGACACAAATATCTGTGGCCATCAAGGACAGGAAACAAGTGACAAGAATATCCTGAACACACAACTCAGGAAGGCTGCAGCACACCTTCTTTAGAGTCTCTTTTTCTGTTGTGTTTTCTGTATGGCAGCAAGATTGAAGATCTACACCATAATTGCTTGTCATTACAATACAATTACAATTTTATAAAACAATGAGTCTGACTCGGAACTCATGCGTCAAAATCTGGACTGTTATTTTCTCACTAGTTCTGAAAACTCAAAATCTTATTGAAAATTGGGTGAAGAATATAAAATAAATCTGAAACCTAGAAATCATCCAACTGGAAACTAATTGAACTGCAAGGCAGGTGAGATTTGGAAGAGACAGACAGATATTCAGTAGAGTTAAACATATTTTTTTATTAAAGCAAGGTAGTTTAGTCTATATGCCCATGTGTGTATGTCACTTGAAATTAAACGTGGGTCAAATTACCCATAAATAATCTGTCTGGTCAGTGAACCACAGGGGCTGGCGTTTCCCAGATGCCATGAACATTTTCCCATTCACTTCACTTTCATTTTATTTAAAATAAACTATTAGACATCTAAAATATCTGGGGTTATCACAGTTGGGATAAAAAAAACCCAAAAAACTATACTTCTGGTAAAAAGTTCTTTTCCTATTCTTTTTTTTCTCCATAACAACCTGTAAGAGGACATGTTTTGAGTGACACAAACTATTATGACACAAAGGAAGAAAAACATATTAGAAATTGCACAAGGTACATTGTTGATTTTTCACCTATTGCTCTAATATAGTGAGCAAACGTGTTGGTCTTGATATTGAAATACAATCTTTTACATTTGATATATTTGATTGATACAATCCTGCTTAAACCAGAGTAAAATGGTTCTTTCTGAGCGTGTTCAATCAGATTCTAATGAAATTGTAAAAGCTCCTCATTTGTTTAAAATATGCTCAGAAACAAGTCAAAGAAAAAGGTTTCTCTAAACCTTTTACAAAAGGCCTTCTGAGGGATGTAGATGAAGCCTAAACTCTGCACAGCCACTTCCCTTTGTGGTCTCTAATAATAATATATTTGTGAATAATCCATAATTAAATGAGAAGAGCATAACATTAATTATTTCACTACATTGTTAATCAGCAGGGTATTCTATGCCCCCTCTTCCTACTAGCTAACCTGTCAGGGTCTAATAATCGTTGCCACGAACGGGGTTGGGCTAAGGTCCCCGAGGAATGCCAATTCTCTTTTTCCATTAGTGAGAGCACATATAGATCATTTTCAGTACTAATCTAGGGCTAAAATCAATTATGTCTTGTGTATTTAAAAATTAAATTGACTCACCATGGGAGTAGGATAAAGGGAAAAAATACATTCCTCTTATTATGTGTAATTACAATTGTAAAACATTTTCCTTCGGAATGTAATTGCTGCCTATAGAGACTGAAACTGGAGAGCTTAAACCGTTTAGCTGACACATTCAGTTGTCTTTCAGGTTTTTCCTTTGGATTATTTAATGTATTGAAATGGTCTTAAAGTCTCCTTGACTTTTAAAAGCTCTCAGAAACAACGCAGAGTTTACGAAAACAAAAAGGAAGAATGGACAATGAATTAATTCTGTCATCTTATTAGAAAACATGATGAAATTAATCTTACAGACACTTTACTCTTTTAGGAAGAAAAACTATCAATGAACTATAATCTAAGAGTTTCCATTAAAAAAAAAAATCTGTACATCTTGCTGCTTATATCTGGCTTTTCTTTTCTTTATTGGGTCCTTATTAGACCTTCAAGAGTAGTCAATCAATGCTATGCAATATATATGACCTGCCATTCAAGGACAAGGCTTTGAAGGTCACCAAAGAGCAAAATATCGGTATTTTCCTCTACTAGATAGGAGTACACTGAAGATCATTTGGTTCTATAGGATGGTTATGTCAGGTCTTTCTGAGATACTCAATGTCACTAGCGTCATACAAGTCTGGGTTCAAGCTCCAACCCTACTATACTGTAGCAACTGTAGTATATTTGTAATATTTTTTGTTGTTAGAAAAAGATCTGTTTTTCCATCAATTAAATATGCTAAAGAATAAGTTTCATGCAGCATAAAAAAAATACTAATGAGGCAATTGAGCTTCCTTATTTTTATATATATAAATCTTGGAAGGAATCCTGTGTAGTAGTAACAGTGTAAAAATGTATCACCTGTCACAATAATCACATAGTAAGAAACTGTTTATAAAAAAATTTGTAAATTATCAGTGTCTTACATAGGTTGAAAAATAGGAACACGGTTTGAGAACTGTGTGCTTATGTTCACTGGCAATTTTTAATCTCTCATTGGTTTTGCCAATTTTTAACAGCATGAATTGTTTGCAGGAACATAGACAATAAATGTCTCTGTTTTACATTTTGTTGCTTATTGTATTATTCATCAAGTGTAGTTATACGCATATTATAGATAGGAATGGTTATCTATAGTGTTACAAGCACCTTCTAGGATGATGGTTTCTGGACAGCTTATTATTCATGTGGTTTATTTGCCATGTTTAGAAATAACCTTTGACCTGTGGATTCTATAACAATTGATTAGTCATTTATTAAGACATCTAAGAATCCATTATTCATCCTCCATAAATTATTTATAAATGTACTTCTAATTTGATGAACGACTGCTATATTTAGAGTACATAAATAAGTCAGGAAAGGCTAACTCCTTCAATAAGGATTGTATCAATAACCAACTACAAATCCAATGTGAATTTTAGTTTAAATTAATATTTAGTATTAAAACACTGACAAATTCCACCTCATTTCTTGAAAAGGAATCAGATAACCTATTTTGAATGTTTTTTGAATCATAGAAGTAAATTGTTTCTATCACCCTGGGCAGAATGAGACACTAACTTTTGACTGGTGTGAAATTAATTCTGTATTTTCCAGGGAGTGGCAAATGTTACTTCTTCAGAAATTTTCTACACAGACATGGTAAGATATTTACATTTTTCATAGCTGTATGTAAAGGTTGAACGTAAACGTGCTGGAAATCCATGGATGGTTTGACTTCAGCCTGGTTTAATTAACTCAGTTTTTTGAGGCTCATAAAGGATTAATGGATGTGTGATGGAAATGGCTGTGCTACTGGGAAGCCAACAAACTTCTTGGCATTCATCTGATTTCTGTTCTGTTCTGTCCTGTCTTGTCCTATTCTGATTCATCATGTAGTGCCTGAGTCAAAAACTATGTATTTATCTGAGGGCTTTTCTCATAATTTTCTCAGACAAAAAGACTTTCAGGTTTGTTTTTTTCTTTTTTGTTAATTTGTGTTGCTTAAAAATTTACACATTTTCATGTAGTTTTTCAGAGCAGAGGAAATTTAAGATCCAAGAAGCACTCTTTCCCCTTGGGGTAAAAGAGGATGAAGTGGGAACTGGTGCTTCTGAGACCAACATTTAAACAGGTACCCATAAGCAGCAGGCTGTAAATTACTGAACACATCTCTCAGATGACATTGGTCAGAACATGAGAGATCTCAAAGGTAAAAATCAAAACACTGAACTGCAATGATATTGTGTGGTAAGCCCACACAGTGCGTCTGATGAACTCATAATTTCTTAAATTCTCATAGAAGTGCAATTACCCAAAAAACTGGAGATCAACTGGACATAATGCATACATTTGCTTTAGCTGAAAAGGAAATTAACCTTATAAACAATAAAAGCAACGACACATACTCTGTAGTGAAAGAAAATGAATGGGTATGATTGTCTGGAACATCTAGCTTACAAGCTCGGGTGATTTNAGGACAAGGGGTAATGGGATGAAGCTGGATCACAAAAATTTCTTTTCAAATATAAGGAAAAGTTATTTTACTTCAAGGGTGAGGGAGCCCTGTCCCAGGCTGCCCAGGGAGAGTGCGGAGACTCTTTCTCTGGAGGTTTTCAGAATACAATTGGACACGTTCCTGTGTGATCTGATATAGGTGGGACCTGCTTCTGCAAGGGGGTTGGACTAAATAATCTCTAAAGTTCCCTTCCAACCCCTCTATTCTATGATGCTATGAATCTCTGATTCTATGATTCTTTGCATATCTGTATTTCTAATTGACAAGAGTTGAAGTGCATCCACTGTTATGTGGGTTTTTTTTTTGAAGTACATAAAGGAATAATCTTTTTCTCTTGGGCAAAAATTAAGAGTGAATCTGTCTTCCTTCCTTTCATCTCTGCCACACCAACACTCACCAGTGACAATCAGCACTGGGACCTTCACTAGCTCTGGCATTATAACAGAACATGAGCTTGATAATTTGAATATTTTGTCCTTCATTATACAGCACAAACTAAATAAAATTGCTGAGCTTACAGAACATGATCTGGAATATGATTGAAGGACAAGAAATTTTATGTAACTGATGAAAATTTAAAAAAGAGTGATGTTCAGATCATAGAATGACTACACAGAATTAGGGGAAGAAGTGTTTTGATGTAGTAGACAGCAAACTCCAGTAACACTAGTTTTTACAGACCAGATGTTCAGTTCACTGAATTATAACAGTGTTGTTGATTTCAGATGAAGATCTACCCCAGTAAAAAAGGAATTTCTGACTACAGAAGTTTGCCTCATAGGAGGCTGTTCATTCCTCTGAAAAGATTCTCCTTCTTTATAAAGCTGTCCATTAAGAAGTGTTTCTGGGGCTGAAGTTCTAATGTTATTATAAACAAGTCTTATGTTGAATTTGCACAACTGGAAAGTGATGAAGGTATCACAAAACCCAGCAGATGTGAGATGATATCATTGTTGAAAATCCACAGTTTACACCAGAAGGTAGATGCTAGAAGGCACAACAGAAATGTATTTTGTACTACATTCTTTCCTTGACTGTGTCCATTAATAAAATATAAGTTATGAAAAGTCAGGAGGAGCAGAGAATAGGCCAAATATAGAAAGACAGCAAAAAGTGAGATACCCTCTCACCCATCTCCCAGGGGTGACCAGTCTGATCTCTTTGGGCTTGTGAGACAATGGAAAGTATTGTAATGCCTCAAAATTCTCTGCAGGTAACTATCACTCTCCATTACTGTCAATATGCAGGTGCCAAAATGGATATTGTGCACACACAAGCTTTAGAAATACAGCCAGGTAGGCAGTAAGAATATAGCATTATTGTCAGCAGTAAGCCATTTTAAAGCTCGTAAGGTTTAAACAATTTTTTTAAATCCCTTGGTATAACTGATGCGTAGAATAATAAAAGGGAAAGAGTGAGTGTACCTGGGTGCTTTTTATGGATAATTTCCTTTTGCTCACCCTCACCATAGAAACAAGAAGCATCATGTCCCAATGACATCTGACTCCCTCTCTATCTTTAAATGCTTCCCCAGACAATACATTATTGTATTTGTAGCATCTTTCCTGTGGTTCTCACAGTGGCTTCAAAAACTCTCTGGTTTGTTGACAAAACAAATGAGTCTGAGACATTGTGACAAAGGACACTCTTCCCCAGAGCTTTCATGTAGAAAGAGTCACTGCAGTAGCCATAAAGACGCTATTTAAAGCAGAGGCAGAAGGAAGATAAGAAAGCTGGGCAATTTGATCGGCTATACATAGGGACTCAGAACCTTGTTTGACTGAAAAATATCTGATTGACCTTGAACCTAAAACAACTTGTCAGGGGATCTCTTGGTTCACTTGCTCTCTGTTAGCTCCTCAGCTGACAGTACTTTGTTTCTTCCTTTCAGATTTTGTTTTCAAAAAAAATCAGGCTGATAGGAGTGCTTCAGCACCAGTCTGGGGCAAGAAGAACTGTATCTTTGGCTAGGAGAAGAATGTCAAAAGACATTCAAACTCTGAAAAGGAAGTTAAAAAAGTCTGACAAGAAATGGTGTGGCAAAAGGTGATCAGGGCTAATGTAAGTGGATTTAAATGAACAAGCAATTAATATGAAGATATTTATGAATAGAGAACAATACACAGAGCTAGACATAGGTTCAGCCAGTTAACCTTGAGATGCATTCTGAAGTGTAATTCACAATATAGAGTGCATAACTGTGTGAATGATTTTGACTGTATGAGACTATGAGATGATTTATGCATTAAAATACCAGTAAAATCATATGGTTATAGGGTACCTCTGATGGTCCCTTTTATACCTAAAAAAGTAAGAACATTCATATGTTGTTACTGTGGTTTCAGCCACCCACTCTTAAATGCTTTTTGTATGGGAAACTCCTAAATTTCCAAGACAAACTGCTTTGTTATCTTCACTGACACAAGTTTCCTTAGCTCTCATTTTAACCTTTTGCTGAAATTATCTGTTGCCCTATCTGCCAGGAATATCAAGTATAGATTGGATCTTCTTCAGCAGTAGCCTGTTACAAATATGGAAACTACTATCAGCAGCACCTCTAGGCTATCTTCCTTAGACTAAACAACCTGAATTCGTTCAATCTTTCTACTTTGGTCATTTTACTAGACCTCTTCTGACCACTCTTCTTTTATCTATTTATCTTTTCTGAGTTCACTATATCCAGACTATACCTCTTTTGAAGTGTTATGTTCAAAACTACTTCCATCAAAATATCGCAGTCATGTCTTATCTGGAGATAATGGAAGACATCTTATCACTAAGCATTCTTAATAATATTTCTCTTTTTTTTTTATCATTACTAACTACCCTTATGACATATAGAACTGATTAATCTCATCTAGAGAAAATAAGCTACATTACCTTGCCTTAACCAAGGCAGCTACAGAATGCCAATCAGTTCTTTCAAAATTGTCAGTTTAGTAAGCTGAGACAAAAATCAAATCCATCCACTAAGCAGTTCCTTCAAATCCATTTCTTTTTTTAAAATGGCAGAACCATAACATAACCTGCCCAATTGTCCCTAGTGACAGTAATGAGAACTTACTGGACTTCAAATATTTGAAGTCAGACAAAGTAAGAGCTTTAATCATTGCTTTTGTGGTTTTCTAGCAATATTGTAGAGTAGGAGAAAATACATTGACACAATCTCTTGACATTTCCATGCACTGTAACAGATTTACCTGCTCAATAACAGTCATTTGATTTTCTCTGGTATTTGTCCTAGGCATTCTGGAAGCCAAAAAAACTTCAGGAGATTGAGACTTATGGTAAAGTTACCATATCTTAAATATTATCAGACCTCAGCTGAGCAACAGCCCATGTTCAGATTGTGACACTGCATCAGGTAAGAAGCAATTTGATTTACAACATAAGAGAAAGGATTCATTCTGGCTGAAGAATTTAAAATTTATTGATGTTAGTGCCTGCATATGAGAAGATAGTGCTGCTTAAGGAACATGTTCAAATTAGAGTGATGATGTCTTAAACTGAAGCAACTTTATCACAGGTTTAACACAAAAGAAGATTGCCTGAATTTATTCCTTGGTGGTTTTGGTGGTTAGCAGGAAAGAGGTAAAATATAACAGCATCCCAAATAAGCAAATTAATTTTGGTATTAAAAGACCTGGTATTAATAATGGTTAGTTACAATACCTTCCACTTACTAATGTCATTACTATGATGTGTCCTTGTCTTAAATTCAGACATCATCAAAAGGAATACTGTCATCTACACTCTTCCTAGTAGGACAAGTTGTGGACACAAGTCAAACTAATTTGAACTGTGAAAGCTAGTATACCTTTTTTGTTTAAAGAAGAGGTCTGTAGTTTAACAGTTTCATGATCTGTTTCCAAACAGATGTGGGAAAGGGTCTGCAACTTAGTTGATGTTATGAAAAGGACTTTTGAGGAGAGACTCCACTTACATAGAAAATGCAAGAAAATACCTTTTTCCATCTGAAGATAGTTCAAGAGATTTCCTTTGGGATGTGTAACCAGTTGTTTCCAGATATGTAAGGTCGTATTTTCCTCTTGAAAACTGAGTTGGTCAAGAAGTGTCAAATAGTGTATTATTAACAACCTACAAAATGCAAATTGCCTAATCAAACTTTTTATTATAGAAAGAAGACCAAAAAAAAAGCACCATTCCTATCCTATCCTATCCTATCCTATCCTATCCTATCCTATCCTATCCTATCCTATCCTATCCTATCCTATCCTCTATTCCTGCTCTAGTCTAACAAGGTGTGGGACCAGAAAGTTGTTTCATTTGGAGAATATTCTTTCACTAAGAATTTTTTAATGAATAATTCCAGTTTAACAGAATGTTAACTTGATGTGATCAGCTTTGTATATGATTGATGAGAAATAAGCAACCTGAATTTTGCTTTTCTAAAAAGTCGCCTCACAGCAAGGTGTTGCTGTGCCAATACTGGCAGTAAACCAGTGGAGTGGAGACCAGTGCTCGATATTGAGGAGAACATTGCAGCTGCAGTTACATGTATGTTATGGGAAACAGACCTACAAGTCTGTGGTATTTTGAAGGTGTAGCTGCTCTGCAAAGGGCACATTTTGCCTCTGGAAACCGTAGGCTTCCAGGCAAGGTTTGCTGGGATTTCTGTGTGAGAATTACAGCAGAGATGGAGAAGTTATTCAAATGAACCTAAAGGCTTTAGAAATATGAGTGGGAAACAGTTAAATGAGGTTCAGTCTGGACCAGTGGGAAAAAAACCCCATTATATAATGCCTCTGGAGAGAGGTATGCTAAGAGGTAATCTGAAACAGGCATTCAGTAAATGGAAGATATGTTATTTAGGTTGCAATAACAGAGAAAGAAACCTGTAGGGTGACAATGAGCCATTTCTTCAGCAGTAAAAAAGACAGGCAAAGGAAGCAACAGAGGGTGTGAATATGGTTTTCAGGAGTCTGGCAAAGAAGTGTGACATCATGGCCTAGAAAGGAGGCACAGTTCTTTTATGGCTCAACTGTGCTGGAATGGTAATAATCCAAAGATGTTGGTACAAAAAAAAAGGATAAAGAGAAATGGTTATTTTCATAAAAATGATTAAAAAGTAGAAAGTGACTAGGGAAAAGTGTCTGATGAGACAATCGGGAAGCAAGAGTGGGAATAATAATTGCCTGCACAGTGTGGAAAGCTGTTGATACTGTGAAGGCAGGAGAAACAGAAGAAAGTAGAGAAAAAGAAAAACAGGTTGGATGAAGTAATTAACAATTCTTAAAGGAGAAGTCTAATAGATGAAGAAATGTTCTCCTAAGAGACATGGCTGTAAGCTCTTTAGTGCAAGCACCATGACTGCTTATATGTTTGCATTGCACCCAGCACAGTTGGGATTCTGAACCTTATTTGATCCTGTGGGTTCTACTGCAGTAGAAATAACAAACGACAATAATTATATACTGTGATACAGCCATAGGAGATGTGTGCTGAGGCTGAATTCTCTAGTTACATTCTGCTGAGGTCAATGGGATTATTTGGATACAGACTGGTGATGCTAACAGAACAATTTGTCCTGGTTTGTCTGCAAAAATAGAGTATATGTGATTTCTGCTCCCAAACCTACCTCCTTGTTATTTGTTGTAGAGCCATGCAGGCTAGACATTTTCTAGCTACATAGAGGCGGATGTTTAGTGACCAAAGAATGCATGCTGTAGGGCAGACTGGTAGACATGCAGAGCCAGAGACTGTAATGCCAGCAGGTGCTTCTTCACAGCAACAAAATTTGCTAGAAGCTGCAAAATAGAAATATACTACTTCAGGACTGGTGCTTGGGGAGTGGGAGTGTGGTCTTTCCTCCCCCATCACTTGCATTTCAAGTAAGTTCTTATTCAGTGATTCTTTCTCCAACAGACAGGAGTGATTTTAGAGAGCAGATCCTGGGATAAATCATGCCAAACCTGCAAAAACAAGGACACTGGAGAACAAGCAGACAAGAGCCCCTGACAGTGCTGTGACTTGAGAGCAATGAATTGAGGGCATTTCTGTAGGTTACATGGAGATGATAGTCTTCACTGACAGTACGATGGCACAATGGTACTTTCTTGTCTAAAGTGCTGGAGGAGGGAGGGAGTTGTCTTGTTTTTCTCTGAGTTGACATTATTATTATCATCGTCATCATCATTATTACTACTATCATTATTATTACTACTGCTATTACTATTTTAATGGTTGAAAGCTAAAAAGAATTGGGGCTTGTCAAATAATTTAACAAATAACGAGAAAGCAATCGATGAGAGCAGTCCAATTCTAATAATTTCCTGTCCAGGTTTGCTGGTACTGGGGTGTACTTTGCCAAAATGACTGAAGTAAGTGATGCACTTTCTGTCAGCTTTATCCCTGACTCTTGTGCATCAGAGAAAGACACAGCAGTGAATTTGGCTGATAAAGTGAAAAGCAAGACAGGAACTACATTATGAAATGCAAAAAGTAATTTGAATGTCAACAGCGAAGACAGGGGATACAAGATTTAAAGAGCTCCTGTTAGAGAAAATGAGGGTACCACATTGTGTATCCCTGACTAACTGCTCATGTTTCAAGATTTAGAAGAATGTCACACCTAGGTACTTTTTCGTTAGACTTTGATCTTTAATTTAGACCACAGGATTATCCAAGCCTCTTGCAGTTCATACTCTGGTCAGAAGGAAATGCTACTCAAAAACATGAAGTCTGCGAACATCCAAACTTAATTGTCTAAATTTTCTCATGTGAAAGGCACAAAACTGCACTTTGTCACTTTTTGGGATGTGTATAATACAATGTCCTTCTCTTGTAAAACTTGTTTTAATGGGAAAATTGTTGTACCTAGAGGAAAGGAGAACTGTTATCTCAGTTTTTGAGGCTGTAAAACCAGTGAATGCAAAGATGAAGTAACTTGACCACATTATGAGAGTCACAGGACACTGCTACCACCAGGCTTTGCTGTTTTTGACAAGTTATCAGAAAGAAAACAAACAAAAAAAATGAAAAAGAAATGGGACTAAGGATGACTACTAAGGCCTACAAAGTTCTTTGTAGTTCAATTAACTCAAGTAATGTTATACTGAAGAGATGCAACGCACTTACTGACCTATCTTGAGAGAAGGCAAATGCACACATTTCATTTA
Source organism: Urocolius indicus (assembly GCA_013401255.1). Taxonomy (NCBI): domain Eukaryota; kingdom Metazoa; phylum Chordata; class Aves; order Coliiformes; family Coliidae; genus Urocolius; species Urocolius indicus. The sequence goes on along the minus strand of WBNH01010565.1, from coordinate 118,602 downwards.
TTAAAGACAATGGTTTTACCATTAATGTTGAAGTCAAGGCCAAAATGTTCCTCTTTATTCCCGACTGGAAGATAATGTTTAGGTTTCCGAGTTTCCAAATCAGTTGCCACGTGACCATAGGTAAATAGTTTGTACATATTTTTCTCTGTTTATCTGTATGTCCTATGGGGACCATTTTGCATGAGGGGCTTCCACTCAGTAACTTCCAAGCTCTAATTTCTTTCCCGCCACAAGTCCTGTGTTTCCATCAATTCCTCTCTCTGTCGGAGCAAAACAGACACTGTAGAGGTATGAGTCATCCACATTTAAGATGTCTGTTTTAGGATGAGGTGAATCATACTTGTTTCTTTCCATTGACTATAAAAGAAGACAAGAGTGACTAATCAAGATGTAGATGTCTGTAGTGCAAACATCTGATGTTAAGTGAGACGAATCCCACTCTCAGGACCAGCGCAAGTCTGACCAAAATGGTGCAACACAACTGTGTCCAGTAGAGCTTTGGCTCTGGCACAATGCTACATGAAAGTGTGCTGCTTCCAAGGTAATTTTAAGACCAGATAGCCACATCAGTGGTTGAACATAGAGATCTTAAAGGTCCTTTTTAACCTAAATGATTCGGTGACTCTCATGATGCTCAGAGCCTAAGTTAATTAGCGTGGAGTACACAAGCTGGCCCTGTACAGAACTGTGTTATCTCTGCATATTTCTCTTTAGTTAAGAAGTTCTGCAGAGTTTGATACAAAGACAAGGCACAGTAACCTAAGTTTAACATGATCTTTGTGCTCAAGCTTAGTATTGACATTGCTGGACAGGAGCCGCCTCCACACAGAGCTTCTTATGGATTTCTTTGTTCCATGTTTCTAAAACAGCAGTGATGCTTTATACATTTCCACAACAAAGCATCTGTGTTAGTCAGCACCAGTACATTTGCTTCTTGAATCTTTAGAGAGCTGATGGGAATGGAAATGGATTTATGGCAACCAGCTTACATCTGGAGGCATTAATGCTTTTAATGCAAATTTTCTCTGTTGTCTGTGTTATTCCAGATCCTATTCTTGGATTATCTGTCTGAAGAGGCTGAATGGTCCATCTTTATGACCATCTCACTAAATGCAAAGAGATATCAGTTAGCCCCAAGCAACATACTACTTTCCACATGGAACCCAAGAAAATTTTGGATTTGGAATAAAATCACTGAGATTGTATCATGATGTTCATATCTAATGTCTTCCACAGACTTAATAGCTAGACTAAAGACCAACAAAACATGTTGGAAGTGATAGTAGCCTTTTTTTCTTCCAGTTCTGTAGTTTATGGGCTAGTGATTTTCACATTTCACCTGTACATCATTCAGTGTTAACAGTGAGTGAATTGAACTTTCAGTAATACCAGTGCATGACTGAAATGTCTAGGAGCAAATCTTACCTCCATTTCCAGAGAACTTCATCTGGTTCCTGATAGTCTTTCTGCCACCATGTTTCATCTCAATCAAGATTCAATCAAGACAGGGAACTGTGATATCCATGGTAAAATTTACATGGAAAAAACCCCAGAACATTACAGGAAAATTCTAATTAATGTGAAATACGTACCCTTATCCAGAGTATCAGTAAATCTCAGTTCTCAACAGCCACTCTGTGCAGGTTATTTTCCTCCATATTTTCCAACAACATCACTGCTCAAAGAAATAACTCATCCAAGATTGAATACTGAATTTTGAAGAAGTGATAGAATAAAAATCTCCCCTATGTATATAGTTCTGAAAAGTCTTGATTGTTAATTGCACCATAATTGTGTCTAAAAATGTGCCCAAAAATTTTTCCTGACATTTTTCCTGACATTTTTGTACAAATTAGTTATTGAAAAGCCCAAATCTAAAAAGCTTAATTTTCTACAGGTATTTAGCTACTAAACACTTTTGGAGACTGTCAGTTGAGCAAGATGTATCTACTCTTCGCCACCTTGAATTTTTAAGCTTGTGGGCAAAACAAAGGTCAAATTATGTTGTCAATAAAAGTAACATTTAAATGAAATATTTCATTCCAATTGAAAGGTCTGTCTTAATGAAAAACACATTTTTCGCTGAAAACAACATTTTCAATGAAAATATACACAGAATAAATGTGTTGTTGTGCAGAGTGAAGTCTGAGCACAAGGGAAGATAAATGATTGTTTTTATAGCATGAGGAGAAGAACTGAAAGACCAACAAGGAAGGCAAAGTAATAATCAATGGAAGCGATGAGTAAACCAGTTTTATTTCTAGCAATAGAGGTAGAGAGAGAAACAAAGATACATTTAGGAGATATTAAACTGGCATAATTGACAGGATTTGGAGTCTGAATATGGAGTATTTCTTCACGAACAAACCGGCTTTTGAATTAAACCATCCATCAGCATGGTGTTTTCAAAAGGAAATGAAGCAAAAGCTGCTTCATATGCATCTTCCCACTAACAAAATTACAGAACATTACAATTTGGGAAATAGATCATCTGCTGACATATCAATTATGAGGAGAGTTTCCAATTGTACTGACTGTGGTCAAGGAAAGAATTAAAACATATGCTAAACTTCATTCATCCATCACAGAAACAGAACTAAATAACCCTCAGTGTGACAGTAACTTAGTAGCTTCTGAGTTTTAACATATTTATTCCCACCATCATGAATTTGAAAGTGTGATTTATTATCCCTGATTTACAGGAGGGCATTTAAACACGTTTAGAGTAGGTTTCTAATTCCCACAGAGTTCATTTTTTTTGAGGATCTGGGGCTATAGATCTGCATGGTGAAATGAAGCATGGTACAGAGCAATCCTAATCATGAGCTTGCTTGGAAGCAGGGCTTATTAGTGTGGACACAGCACCATCCTAATGCTGTGATGTTGCTTCCAGCCACAAAGTAGAGCTCCTGCATCATGCAGCACTACCCTTTTTTTTTTTTTTTTTCCCCAAAGACACAGGAGTTCAGAATAATATCAGCTTGGAAAGTGCTTTGCTCACTTAAGCAGTGTGGATTTAAATATTTTTGCATTGGTCATCCATCAGTTCTCCAGAATAGGGTCCTTGTCACTACTATCCAAATTGATGGACTATTTCTTTCCAAAGGACTAGATAGATAGTTCCTATGGCTTAATCAGGCTTATCTATGTGTTTGATTAGAGACATGCACATTCTCAGATGCTTCCTAAAACTGGGGCTGAAACAGAAATGCAGATAGGGATTCTTGGGAAACGGAAATATTTGGTGAATTTCTAGACAAATGACATTCTCAATGTCACTCAAAAACAATATCCACCCCNTACATTGCAGCCCATAGTAATCAACAGGTGGCTTGAGCATTAATGAACTAACTTTTCCATTAGGTAACAGCCAATAGATTGCTGCAGTCTTACATTGTCTCTGTGTTCCAGTGTCCTAGTTTTCTCCAGCTGCTAATTTAAAACACTGCTTTTCAGTGTTGCAAAGAGCATAGTTAACTGCTAAAGAACAATTTTATTGCCCTAAAACAGTAATATATTTGCATTCATTACTATGAGTCTTAAAACCTATTACAGATATAAAAGAGAGGATAACAACATGAAGGGTTTGAAGGGCAGTAGATAATAGTCTGAAAAGGGCTCTGAAATGCCTGAAGTATCAGACATAAAATAAGAATGATAAACAAGTTCATTATTTGCTAGTGATGGTTATATTGGAGGGAATAATTTTTATATTATTTTTTTTCCTTTTTAAAGTTTTATGGAGAATATATTTCAGTCCTAAGCTGGGCATAAATTAAACATGTTTTATCCATCTATTCAGTTAAGAAATAGCAATAACTAATGAGCTGTATAGTGCTAAAGCTGTTAGATCAATATGAAAGGACTCCATAGGGCAATCTATGAAGTATAAGAGAGAGAAAAGCCCCTTTCCATAGACATTTATTCTTTTTTCACACACTTGGGTTGAGCTGAGCTTTATACCACCTCAAGGTATACCTGACCAGAGGAGACAATCCTTTCTTGACTGTTTGGCAACCATAAAGAAAAAATATTAGTATAATATGAAGGGACATAGAGATTCCTAGAATAAGAAGTACACTTCCAAATGCTTCTGTATTATTCGTTTTAGGTAAGTTGTTTAGTGCCTGATTTTCCTTTGGAACAATATGTCATAGATTAGTGGCTTTCAGATCATGTTTGAAATTGAACATAGTCAGACACTGATTCCTCTGCCTCACTTGAAAATTTTGTTCCTCAGTTAGTTGATTTACTTGTCTTAGCAGTAACTGCACGTGAAAGTCTGAGATTTCTGGGCAAACTATTTGAAATATAAAACACAAAGAGCAGTCTGTAGATACTTGCAGTGCAAAATAGCGGTCTTCATTAGTGTCTTTACTAATTCCAGTGTGAATGGCTGAATTCTGCTCATATTATTCTCTCTGGAAGATGAAACTGAAAAGCTATCTAAGCTATTTCCTTAAACTGTAGCACAGTTTTGTTTCTCAGATGGTAACAACTTCAAAATCAATAGCTATTCAAATCCTTATATATTCCTAGGTTTTGAAACCATGAACACTCAAGAAACCCTAGCCTTTTAGCTCCTCCTGGGAAAAAAGTTGAAAAGGTAAGTTTATCAGAACAGCTACTCTTGAAGGATGCTCTGTAGAGCTAGAAGTCTTTTGATTGGCTCATCTTGAGATTAGATACCAAGTTTTGCCATTAGAAATCTAAATGAAATCAGATCTTTTGTAAAGTGTTTTCAATGATGTACAAGACTTCTATTCCCATCCCTGAATGTGAAGAATAAACTCACATTTTAGTATGCATGTTTTTACAGATCTGATTTACCTTAGCATGTTTTATTATCCCATAAAGTTTCCATTATCCTAACATAATGGCTTTTTTGATTTTTAGGTACCACTACCTCTTTCTCTTCATTATCAAGGAGTGTGTGATCAGTAGGTGGAGGGAAGTTCTGCTCCCTCTCTACTTTGCCGTGGTGAGACCTCAACTGCAGTACTATGTCCAATTATGGGCTTCAATTCTGGAGAGAGTCCAACGCAAGGGCCGCCAAGATGATCAGGGGACTGGAGCATTTTTGATATGAGGAAAGGCTGCTAGAACTTGGGCTTTGTAGTCTGGAGAAAAGGAGGCTGAGAGGAGATCTCATTAACATTTACAAATATCTAAATGGTGGATGTCAGGAGGTTGGGACATTTCTTTTTTCTAATGTAGCTAGCAACAGGACAAGCGATGATGAGATGAAGCTGGAACACAAAAAGTTCCTCTGAAATATACGAAGAAACTATTTCATTGTGAGGGTGATGGAGCAGTGGAACAGGCTGCCCAGGGAGGTTGTGGGGTCTCCTTCCTTGAAGGTCTTCAAGATCTGCCTGGACATGTTCCCATGTGACCTTACCTAGATGAACCTGCTTCTACAGGGGAGATAGACTAGATGATCTCTAAAGTTCCCTTCCAACACTGCCATTCTATGATCCTATGTTTATTACCATTATCACCAACGTCATCGTAATTCCTAGTATTATTGTTGAAGTTGTCATTGATGTTAAAGCATCTTCATTCTAAACCAGGGTACATTCAGCATAAAAATCTTATTAAGAGAGGGTAAATAAGTGCTTCATTGGTGTATCACCTAAATTTGAGACTCCCTTCGTAGCTGACAAATTTACCTGACTTGGTATACAGATAGCTTGAAGACAAAGGTCTCCAGTGCAGATGTTTTTGCTCCATAACAGAAATCTTATCCATTAGTTCCAGCTGACATTCTCTTTGCAGTATAAACTATGGCACCTTTTTTTTTTTAAAAAAAAAAAGCATAAAACACACCCAAGAAGTTCCTTATAATATTATGAGGCTGCAGGAACTTGTTCTAATTTAATGAACTTCAACATATCTATTATTAGAGTATCACAGAACAGCTCTGTGACTTTGTACTTCTGCAACCAGCCATGATTAAAGGAAGCTGTGAAGAACAATTTTCCTTCTTTAAAACAACCAGCCCTACAGTATAGGTGAAAATGAATTGTGCTGAAATCAAAAGATGGATATGAAAAGAGAAAGAAAAAGGAAAGTTAAAAAAAAATAAAGGAAAAGTGGAAAAAAGAAAAGAAATTACTATGCTGATTTTGCCAGGTAATTTTCATTCATCTGTGCTCAGGCTTCTGTGTCTACTAATTTACAGTATATTTGGAAGGTGAGAGTGTGCTTTCACTTTATACAACTTTGAAAACTGTTTTAAAAAATGATTGACAAAGCCAGTTAGATACAGATAGACAAAACCAATCCTAAGCTTTCGTAAAGATTAGTCAAAGTTTGTATTATTATATTGTTGAAGTCACTAGCACATTTCTATTCTCTTCAGATCTAGTATCGATTTTTGTTTTCATTTTAATGGAAAATTGTTGTTGTAATTACATGAGGCTGGAGAAGCTGTAAAGGATGTGCATATAACACTAGAGTTGTGACAGGAGCAGAGATGATTTCAGGTAAGTCTTTAACTGTACAGTTTGTGTTAATGAGTTTCACTGTGACGATGATTGGGTTCAAATCATTATATAACTCATTTAAAAGGACAAAATATACATAAAACATGGTAGGACTGAAGTTAACGCAGTCATAGATGGATCACTCAATCTGCAAATAGTGATTCGTCATAAATCATTATGAAAAATAGACTAGCTCTGCCAGTTCATAAATTCAAGACAAATGTCTATTTCCATAAGGCGCAAGCAGACAGACAATGTTAGGGATGCAACCACGCCACCACCACCACATGCAGTAGTTAATGCGTTAGCATTTTAACAAATTGAGCCACTTCACTGGCCTATTTATCAGTTCAAGCTATTTAGAAATGTTGCTATCATATGTTGTCCATTGAAATGAATACTAAACAGTGCATTTATAAATGGTAATTTATGACTCATAAATGTCTCTGCTATTAGAGTCATTCTGCCACTGTGAATGGAATTGATAGCAGTTTCTGCACTTCATATTTTGTTGTTTCACTCTCCTCATTTCAGGGATATTGTTGATATTAAAGCTTTAGTGCCTCATAGAGGATGTTATTTAAAAGACTGCATATATGAGAGAGAGGTTATTTTTGTATGCTATCCACTCTGTAAATTGATTTCAGCTTCCAAGACAACTTTTGGGACTAATTATTCAAAGAGGACCTCTGAAGTATGCAAAGTGAGCAAACACTTTCCAGTTATAAAAAACTGGTTTAAAAATCAAGCCAGTATCTCCCTGTTTTCCTTCTCACCCAACTGCCTGCAAAACCTTTTGCCAATCTATATTTACCTTCATACAGAGAAACTGAGCCTGAAGTTAAATCCCCTTAAATCCTTCTCATGACAAAATGCAAATGTTTAGACAGATTTGCCTAAATGGTTTTGTTATTTGTTAGACTTGGGATTAATTTTGTTCAAAATTCTTGATAAGATCTTTATACTCTATGAAAATGTTACCTATATGTTTTTGCTGTGAATGCCCCTTAATGACAAAGAGCCTCATAACAGGTCTTCTTGAAAACTCTGAATTTATCACAAAGGGACATTTTTACCAAGTAGGTGGATTACAAATTCCAAGGTGGCTCTTAGGACTAAATTTTCAGAGAGTCTTTGGGTTAGCATTCCAAAGTAGAAATCATCTTTAGTTTTTATGCATCCGGAACTTTGGTGAATGTAATTTCTTACCATGGAAATTTCTTACCAGGTCAGTTCATCCTACCTATCTCAGACAGAACTTCACACAGCATAAGCTGTTCTCAAGTAGGGACTCAAGTAGGAGATTTAGGAGTAAATTTAGACCAAAGACTTCATTTTTAATTAGCTCAAATTCAGTGGGTGGGATTTCAACCTGTGAAAACACTCTCTCATATGTGTGATGCTACTGTACAAATATCCAAAGGCATACAAGGAAAGTGGATTTGTGTCTATAAGGACTGTCTCAAAACATAAGAACTGTTTGCAAATGTAAATCTGATACATATGAACACAGATGCACACATCATTACTCCTTTTTCAAATATCATGAAATAGAGGTAATTTCTGTGAAGTTGCCTGTGTTACCTAAACTCTGGAAATATGTGGTACAGTGATTTTGTTACCTGTTAGTTTCGAGACATTCCTGATGGAGACGTGTCATGCTGTAACAAAATAAATGGTTCTGGTTTAGTTCTGGAAGATGCGTTTTGTGCTGAACATTGTCACTAGTCTACACAGGATTGTGCCTCTGACCAAGCAATATCAATCCAAAGCATTCAACCAGCACTTTGATGTGAGAATATTATTTAAACCTTGATATTGAAAGGGTTTTCTTGGATAGTATCTGTTCTAAAAGACTTTTAAAGAGCTACTCATGTAAACTTTTTTTTTCTTGTTTGACTGGCTACTAGACAGAATGAGTTATGATGGGTAACAATTGATTTGATCTTCTCTGTCCTTTTTCAAATACAGTCTGTTTGAATACAGGCAAGTGATTGGTTCAACATATTTTATTAAGTTGCAGAATAGCCATAATTGTGCTTTTTTATCGAGAGGTTTTGAAGAAAAAATCTTTACCTGAACATGATGTACTCAGATGGACAGAAGATCATCAAACATAAAATGAGTATTATTTTGGGACAGATTCATCTATTGAAACTAGTTCATGGTGAAGGACTTTTGTAATATTTTCTCAAAACCACCTGGCTCAATGTCTTGAAAACTCTTTTGATGTCTAGAATAATCCCTTCAAGTAACCTCAATTATTGAAAGGAAATTTTAGGGGTTGAAAGTACATAGGATGTTGAAAAATAGGCTTCATTAAAAACACGATGTGTGGAACAGTTTAAAAGCAAAAGTAACTATTAAAAATGTATGTCATGCTGCAACATTTACTAGGAAATGTCTTCAAACTATCTTCTAAAAACATTAATGTGATCTAAAAGATAGACCTTTCCTGCAAACCACAAGTTTAGTCACACAAAGAAACATAATGCCTTACTCAACATGTCAACTTTCAGACAGCATAATCCAGTGTATAAGATAAGGCTGGAACTCCTTGCCCAATTCTAACAAGCATTTTGGGACATTATGTGCCATGCTTCTGGCTTGTGCTCTGGTTGTTATAGCTTTTGCAGCTCATGGAGTCCTGTGTGGTCAGCAGATGAATAAGAGTGTTGAAGGATATGGGATCAATATAATGCAGTTTTATTTCCTCTTTTTAAAATGTTCTTAATTGTCCTGTGGAAATGCCAAGTTGAGGTTGGCTGTTCAGTTTTTTGCAAAAGCCTTGCCACTTCATCCTCATTTCAAAGCCAATGATTTTACTGAGTTCTCAACAACAACAAAAGGTAAAAATTTGGGATTCCCTCTGAAACGTTTCCTTTAGAGTCTATTTTTTATTTATTTTTTTATTCAAAACAACATCTGCTTGTTTGCTTGTTTTAATGCTTATGAAATGCCAAAACAATTAATCTATTTATTTTCAAAGGCTAAATGAAACCCAGACTCGAGAGCTTGACTTTCAGAAGTGTAGGTCACTTATAGCTCTTCCTAAGGTAAAAATCACCTTCATGAACTCAAGACCTCTCACTCTTGAAAATGGTACTTAAGAATGTTTTACTTTGTTTCAATAAGTCCTATAAAATATTTGCATCCAGTGGCTGAAATAAAAAAAAAAAAGGCACTGTTTAAAAACTCCCTGGAAGTCTGGTCTATTATATATTGCTAAATTTGAACATCAATCCTTTACAGACACTATGATTTTCCTTCAAAGTCAATAAAAATTAAAATCAACAGATGGCAAGCATTAAAGAATGTTTTCTGGCAAAGGAATTGCTTCACAGCAGAACAGAAAAATTGGAGACCTTATTACTTCTAACTTGGACCTGCTCTTACAGAGCTTCTGTGCTGCAACTGCTTTCTTCTGTGGTACTTTCTAATTGTCAACTATTCATGCATGTGAGAAGAAAAGGACGTTGTTGAAATGGGATATAATATTGAAGCATAATAATTCCAACACATTTTGGGATATTTATATGAGTTCTTCCAGTGGCAATGCTGTGTAAAAAAAATGCAGAGAATAAATTAGATATCATATTTTCAAAATTAATTCTTTTCATTTTGACCAAGCTGACAAGGGATTAAACATACACAGCTTTAGTAAGCTACAGTGACTTCTGATGTCTTATAAGGTCAATGGAGAGAAATAGGCATTTGAAAAGAATGATTAATTTGTTCTATTTTCAGTGTCCAAAGAGGATAAGGTGAACCGCACCTTTGCCTGCCTGTTCCTCATTCAACAGCAAAGGGGCTCTAAAGTGACTAAAAAAAGATGTACAGATCTGGAGTTTAACCTTTTCTCACTTTATAAAATAAATCCCAGAAAAAAAGATATGTTTGATATCCTTGGTGTTTCTCACAATAGCCCTAAGTAACAGAAGCATCTAGGAGAAGACAGAAATCACAGACTTCTTTAGAATTATATAAAAATTCATGAAAGCTGAATCTGACCTTAAAACCAAATAACTAAGTAATAGTTTTAAAATAAAAAGAAAATGAAAAGAAATAACAATTTAAAAATAAAACAAATGATGAGTGACTGGAATACAAGTGTCAATGAGGTTTCCTCACAATCTTGTTTTTTAAAAAATTATCCACCTATTTTAAAGACAGGTACAGTTTTCAGGGCATCTGTTGTGGAAGAGCCACCTACCTGACAGACTTGTGAAAACAGTACAGTCTTCTCAGAAAAGAAGGAACCTACTCAAACCTGTACTGCAAGAGTTTCCATAATGCTATTGCCAAATCCACAGGGAACTTCTGCGGTGTTGCCAAATTTTAGGGTACACCCATAGGCTTCTAAATATGGATCTATGGGTTTAATTTTAAGGATTTCTTTTTCGTTAGTTTGTTCTTGTCTTTTGAATACCAGCAGGGTGTTGATAAAGTATTCACTTTATTTCCACAACCAAAGAATTTTTTAATTTTTTTTTCCATTTATCTTAACAGTTGAGTACACAGGTGGACTTGCTTTGGCAGAAGGATTGGACTAGATAATTTCTAAAGGTCCCTTCCAACCCCTAGCATTCTATGAGTTTATGATTCTATAACTCTGTGATCTGTAATTATTTTCTGTTTTTAATGTTAATTTCCCTCCAAAATTGTTCAATACAACAGCTTTATTAAAGGAAATGAAGTCATGGAAGCCAGAAAATCAAAGATAATACTTTCTTATATATTTTCAAGTAAATATTTCTCACCTCTGTCTGATTTTAATATCACTGAAATAATCATTTTTCAGAATCTAAAGCAGTTTCAGGGTAGCACCAAATCTCTGAAGTATGAAGACAAAAGTCTGTGACAATTTTTCTGTGAGGTAAACACTGGCCTTCCAGAAGCTTCTTTTATTCTCTTTGAAGCACCTGCTACTAGTCATATGTTTAATCATTCTAGTCCATCTGGCCACTGTAATGAACTATTACTGATAACGAGAAATGAAGGGAAGAGCTATAAGACCTACTGAGACTTTCCTCAACATGTCAAACCCTTAGCAAACATAGAAATTTCAGTACTTGGATTTCCTGAGCTGTTTTTTTGCATTTAATAGATTTTTTTTTTTTTCCAGTGCGCTGTGGAGCCCAGTCTCCCCTTGAACTGACATCAACTTGTAATACCAATAACATCCCATGACATCCTAATGTCATCGCTCTTGTTTCTTCAAAACTCACTGTCTGACAGTCTCTTTCAATAATCTTACTTCTTGCACTAGAAAATACAGTAGAAGTCTTTCCCCTCTCATCCTCTTCACACCACTCACAGCTTTATAGACTGGTGTGCTAGTTCCCCTCCACTGTCGCTTTCCAGGCTGAACACTCCCATATATCTCAATGACTCCATATGTGAAACACATTCTTGATCTTGCACTAGTTTGACCACTGTTCTCTGACCCTTGATTGAGACATTGAGAGTAATAAGATTTTGGGGAACAGAAACAATGATGCTTACCCAGCACAACAATTCCTGGGGGCCTTTCTAGTCAACTCAAGTCCTGTTGATATATTTCTAACGGCTGACAGGATTTTCATTGCAGATGTTTTCAGTTTAGGGGTTGTTATACCCACTGGAAAACCATTTCACAGACAAGTATGCCCCTCCATAAGAATTTTCTACCTAAAAATCTCTTAATTTACTTTGCTTCACTTCAATAAGAAAAGATGACAAAGTAAAAGGAAACAAAACTTACACCATAAAATAGAAATGTCCTTAGTTACAGCCTCATCTTTCCATCCCTGGGAGAATGAGAGTTTGAACTATTCCTTTCTACAGAAAGATGTGAATTTTTTCTTGGGGTTTGAGATAATATCATATAATCAGAAATGTTTCCTCTGGGTTTTTTGTTTCTTTCTTGTTTGGCTAAAGAAAAACAGCTATGTCTCAACCATAATAAGATATCCCTACTTGTAGTCTTGTTACAATACCTTGTTACAAAAATTTTACTGCCAAATACAAGAAGAGCCAGTAGCAGATAGGTTTGATGTGATATAGGTGCATTGATATTATGAACCGGCACAGGCAGATAGTTAGAGAGCATACCAATAAATGAAGGGGTAAAAGAGTAAATATTTATGGCTTTTAAAAGTACAACAATAGAAGAGATCCCAAACCCTATTTTTAAAAGTTGAAATTTAGACAGAAATTTGCATAGGAGTAATTTTCATTGTGTTCCTTTGCCTTTCTTTAGAGTGACAAAGTCCATGAACTTGTAAGGCACAAATGAGATTCAGAAAAAATGGAAGTGCTAGAAGACTCGAGTTCAAATCACCTCTCAAAACACAACAAATTAGATGAGATTGCTCAGTACATTTCTCAGTTGAACTTTGAGTGTCTCCAGCAAATGAGATTTCCCATTCCCTATAGACAGTCTGTTAAGTGCATCACCATCCAGATTTTTTCTTTCCAAATATATAACCAAAATTTTCCACATCCAGTTTGCATCTGTTACTCTCACTCCTACCCCAGTGCACCTTCAGGAAGTCTGACTCCATTTTTCCTACACTCTTCAGTCAGGTAGTTGCAGACAGCAACTCTTAGAGCAGATTAACCTTTTCTTACATAAACCTAATCTCACTCCTTATCTTTTAATCTCCAAAATTCTCCTGGTGTAATCAACTCCTGCTCACACAGCCCAGAGTGCAGTTGACCACTTTCACTGCCCAGGCACATTGATCAATTTCTTGTCTGTCAGAACTCCCAGGTACACTTTTGCAAAGCTATGTTTTACTCAGTCAGCCCCCCATCTTGACAATTAAATAGATGAGACAGATTGCTACTACAAAAACTATTTTTCTCCAAACACCACAGAAAGAATCTACAGTGATTAGCTCTAGTATAGCAATCTATACTTAAGAATTCTAAAGTAAGAGGCATGTATCTGTAGACTTTTCTAAATTCTTGCCCTTAGTTGACAAAAATTTTGATTCTCTGGAAGAAATGTTAATATTGTTAGGCTAGAATTACAGAGACATGTCACAGGGACATCAAGGAAGACATAAAAGCATCAGAAAAGATCATCCTCCTTTTTGGGCTCTTGCTTAGGTTTATCTCTGGACATTAAATCACTTCCTAGAAACTTAACAGAGGGCTAGAATTCCAAAAAGAATAGATAATCTTGCTTGTTGTTTGACCATTTCATCCTAGACTTGTCAATAAAATGACACTTACAATGCACATAGATTCCTTATCACTGATTTTTTGGTTTTCCTCTTAGGAGACAAACCTGCTTATGTGACACTGACATCAAAGCTAGACACTAAATTCAAGAGAAATAGTGAATCAGTGTTTTCTTTTTCTTTCAACTTCGGTTCCCCCTCCCCATCTTCCTGAATCTATTGTCTATTGCAAATTTCTTTTTCTTTCCTTTTTTTTTTTTTTTTTCCAGAGTTCCTGGCTCTGAACCAAAGAGCAGCACAGTGAGAAAAGGCAGCCTACTTCCTATTGAAAGCAGCTGGTTTAAGAACAACCAGTTTGCCATCATAAACATCCACCCAGCCCTTCTATGAAGTTTATTTTCTCTCATTCAAAATCAATATATAATTTCATTATGGTATACTGATAATGGCAGAACAATAACCTTTTTACATACATATTCAGCATATTACATTCCTATCTAGCAAAAAAACCCAAATCTTACACAACAGTTAAAGCAATAGGAATATATTTTCAGTGAAAATTTTTTCCTCCATCTGTTCAGATGTTGCATTTTCCAACTTAACTATCACCAATCTTGGTAGCTTAGGGGAAAAAAAAAAGATGTAGTTTAAAAAAATAAAAATCAACATCACTTTGTGACTTACTTAAGTGAGGAACACATGGCTTTGTTTAACAGGAGAAGAGCTATGCGTGATGTGTCAGCTTTGCAACACACTGGTCACTTATTTGGTTTTTCTTAAGACACTCTTTTTTTGCTTCTCAGTGTAGAATGAGACCAGAATTTATAGATGAAATCAAAGTCCATGAACACTTCTACACAGATTTTCTGGAGCAGAGTGAGTAATAGGGACAGAGTGGTGCAAACTAAGTCTCAGAGGAAGTGTACATTGTTGTCACAGATGTGTTTCTGCTACCACATTAATGTCAGTACTGGAGTCAAGACTGTGTGGGCCAGTTCAGATCTGTAAAAGGTATTTTGCACCAGCAACTATTGCAGCAGCAGGTAAAGTATTTACCAGGTAGCTTCACAGTTAACTCAGGAACCAGACTAGCACCCAGAAAAAGATGGATCTGAGCAAGAGACAACAGTAGAAAGTCCCAGACTCACAAATATGACTGAACTCTATCCTGACTCAGCAGTTTGGCAACAACAGGATTCCAGAAGTGGGAACTCTTTTCTTTAGGAAAGGTATTGGAAAATCTGGCCTTCAAAATTAAGTTAGTTACCCAAAACTTCTATAAAAAAAGTGGCAAAAAAAAAAACCTCTAGAGAATGGTTTACCTTGTTTAAGAACAGACATCAAAGATGGATCAAATAATATGCCTTCTGGCATGCTGAATTCCCTTGATTGGATAAAAAGGGTCCAGCCCAGAAACTAGATCGGGTTGAAACCATTGTGTGAATACTAATTTGATCCACAGCAGG
Organism: Urocolius indicus; assembly: GCA_013401255.1. NCBI lineage: Eukaryota > Metazoa > Chordata > Aves > Coliiformes > Coliidae > Urocolius > Urocolius indicus. The sequence continues at coordinate 103,479 of WBNH01010565.1, read as the reverse complement.
CAAAAGTTTGGTTTCCCCAATGTCTGCATGAGTATCCTCGTGATTGCTCTTGATCTGCATTTGCTTAGGCTCTGAGAGAGAACTATTTTGTAAGCAATGGAACCCTAAGACTTTTGAGAAACTGCAAGTCCAAGTTCACTCACCATTTAATGGGCTTAACTGGCTTGAATGATTTGATCATCAAAACTTAGCCAGGAAAGAAGTAGCTGTTCTCTAATTAGAAAAACAGTGGGGATCCAACCCTTTAGAATTTGCCACCTTGCGAGGATCTGGATCTTATGTACCCACCAACCTTGAACTCATATCTAGATTGCTTTGTATTCACTTTAAGTCACCCATGGGAAATTAGTCAAGATTCAGGCAGGATGCTAATGTTAGATATTCAGTGAAAGTGCATCTTAAGCTCAGTAACAATTAGCTGTACTGACAGAATAATATCCTTTCTGTACTTCAGCTACTGGGGCTGGTGTAGGTACCATCACATGAACCTGTGTTCTGTTGTTTGCCTCCAGGAGCCTAAACTGATGAGATATTCTTACAGATGCTCCTGGCAGTCTATCTCTTGGGATCTGAATTCCTTTGAAAACTGGCACTAATTGTTGGTCAGAAACTAACTCAAAATAACACTTGATTCTCAAATCTCCATTATCTCCAGCTACCTTTTACTGTGTTGACTAACAAAGTAACATTATATGTGAAAGAATTCCCAAAGTAACTATTGTAACTTATTTTTTCATTTCATGACACTCTTCACAGTTCTTTCAACCTTTTACAATTAATTTTCCTCCTTAAACCTCCCTTTATCTTTCATTGATGTCTCATACTTTTTGGTTTACCACTCCTCCCAATAAACCCCTCACTATCCCCTTATCCTGAAGCCCTCAAAGCTGAAACGATAGCTTTAATTTTGCATTACTTTCCTTTTATAATAATAAACCACCCACAAACACAAGCAAACTTTTGACTTGATTTAAAGCCAGCTCTCTGATGTGTCTCCAGCTTTGCTTTCTGACTTTCTGTCTGTGCAGATGTAAATTATTTAGTGAGGGGTGTTGTAGACATGCCTCCTTCATTAACATCGGTGGGACTTGTGAGGCTGAAGGAAAATCTACCCTCCTCACTGGCAGCTCATGTTGGAAATTTACACTTTATGGCTGTCTAGTAGGACCATATATCACTACACTCTTCATAACTGTTATGCATTCTCTGGAAGGAAAAGGGGAAAAAAAAGGAAAGCTCTGGTGTTCTTCGCATTATAAAGAACCTTTGCCACATTTTTTTTGTAGAGAGAGTGTAAAAAATGCTTCTACTCATGTTTACCATTCAATACTGTCCAAATTTATAAAGGTCCTTTTCAATTCATATTGTTTTATGATTCTATGAAACACAGAAAGCAAAGAAGTGCCCCAAAGTGGGTGTCATTTGTGATACTGTATTTAAACACATGTAATTGCTTACAGTCTGTGTAGTACCTACTAAGTGATTTTGTAAAACATATTAGACCACAGATGTGATCGAGTTGGTGCTTTGTTCCCTTCCCTACATTTCTCTGCTGAATAGATTGTTAGTTAAGACATTGACAGCCCACCACCAGTGAATCATGTGATCCATATCAAGCATTATTTGGCCCATGGGCAGTATAGTATCATCATTATTTCAAAGGACAGAATAATAAGGCAGAGACTTATACTAACAGTTTGGGATAGCCACATTCATCTGATTCATTTTTATGACTAACTAGGCCAGAAAAGCAAACCCAGCCATCTGTGCTGCAAAGATACTGAATGCTGGAATTTTGTTCCCTTCATCGTCATATTGCTTTATCAGCACATGTGCTAACTTCAAACCTTTCCCATAACACATGTGCTCCAATTGCAATCATTTGGATACAATTTGGTTTATGCTTCCATTTCCCCCCTGTTGATACGAGTGAGGAGGTTGTTGTTGCCGTTGGAAATGCTTTGACATCTCTATCTCAATTTCTTAATGTTCTTCTATGTGACCTTGTCCAATCAAATCTAACAGGTACTGGCACGCGTACTTCTGCCTTGATCTGAAAATATGCACAATTATGTGCTAGTCGTTTGTGATTTGTAATCGACGGTGCTTAAAAAATATGCATATAGCTTCCTAATGAGGTAAACAAACAGGCAGTACCCTGTTGCAGAATGTGAGGGTGTAGTCAAAGGCATTTTACATGTTCTTTCATTGAATATTAAACTATCAAACTTGAATTAAAGCCAAGTGACACACAAGCAAATAGAAAAAAAAATAAAAAAGATCCTGGTTGCATAAAGAAAGCAACAGCAGTCTGAGAGCTGGTAGCTCTTTCAGTCCTTATTGCCTGGATTCATTTAACCCATCTTAGGCCCCCAGTTTATGTTCCTTTACATCCCAAGCTCCCTTTAAAACCACAAAGGTCACTTCAATATCACCAGGATGATGTGTACCATTCAAGATCTGTGTCTGCCTCTCCACTGTCCATGAGTGAAGTGTGATGTGACCAAACATCCTAACTTAAAACCTTTGTTTCTGCAAGATATGTGTAGAAGGATTAATATCTAATCAATCACAAATGTTGCCACAAATAGAAAGTGTCTAAGAGAGCCACACAGAGCAGTCACCCTTTAGAGCCAGACACACTGTGGCCATATGAAGTCCTTCAATCTGATGGAACCTTTAAAAATGAAGCTTCCCTGCTTTAGGGCTATAAATGAGTACTTGTGCTTGGCTTTCCACTTGTCTAAGTGGATACATCAGCCCAATTGGCGCTAACTCAGGGATCCCTCCACTTGCTCTAGGCAGACATAACCCTCTTATTAAAATTACTATTGAGTTAAAATGAGGCACATGGAGCAGTGCTGGACATACTGATTCATGCTAATTGAGATAGCTCCATTTCTCTTTACTGAGCCAGAGGCCTATGGAAACTGATCTCTATTCCATTAACAAACAACTATATCACAGTGCCATAGGATGAAAGCATATTACAGGTGTTAAATAGATAGGCTGAGTGAATGCAAACTGGTGTCAATNATTATTATTGTTATTATTATTATCTTTTTTCAGTTGAAAACAACAGAACGCAAAGCCCACGTGTGGGGATTGCAATGGGAGTGGAGAGAAGATGAATCCTAGTTAAGGGAAAAAATTGTGGTCAAGGTTAAGAATAATATTAAAATTATGTCTTTGTACTCCTTCTGTGGTAAGATTAGTCTATAACATACTCAATTTCATGTGAGAAGCTTCAAGGAACATTCATCTTGTAATTCATGCTTCCAGAAGTCTCTCCACACTCATTCTGACATGAATATTTACACTTATTTACTAACCTATCAGTGCTTGTTGCTAAAGTAGAGCTGTCTTCTGCAAAACACTGTTTTTTTGCCTCACACATTTTTTTTAGAGAAGAATTTTGCTTCATTTATATGAGTTCTGTTATTGTGATGCCTCTGGGATTTTAGCTTATAAGTAATTGCTTCTGGGTTTTGTTTTTACAGAAAAGCATTGTTAAAAATATTGTGGTTAATAGATATTACGTTTTAAAGAGACTGAAGCAATTTTCTAATCTAGCCTCCTGTGTGTCATCAGCTCGGTAAGTTCTGTATCTATCCTGTCACTTACTTTTGGATAGTGGTATATTTTTTAGACAGAGATTCTTGAAATGAAGCATTGCAGGAGAATCTGTTGTTCCCAGAGCTGAGAACCTCAGGATTAACCTCCAAGGTAAAGTTCACGTGAGATCCTCCAACACATGCATATTTAGATAAGTTGAAAAAAAAAAAGTCTGAATAAAAAAAATAGAATTCCCAGACAAATTCACTGGATGTTGTTTTATTGAGTTAAAATATGTAATTTCATCACAAAAGTTTACATATCTGAATACAGATGTCTAAATCCATTTATATATTTTAATTTTATGACATGTCTACATGGATCTGAGAGATGCAGCCCAGGTGCCTCTAAAGACCCACACCTGTTGCAGCTGGAGGTTGGCTGGAAGAGCCCAGGGCATGTAAAAGAAAAGAAGATAGATAGGTACCCAAAGTTAGGCAGTAGAATCTCACACAGAGTATCTCAGTTCTTGATTTCAGAATGTCCTGTGGTTTGGGTTTGGATTTGGGTTTGGTTTTTTTCGGTGTGTTTTTCTGTATAAAGAAACATAAACAGAAAAACAAGAAGTGAGAAAATTCACCACATTTGAGGTCACTGAAATGTCCTGTTGTACCTGAGGGTATTTTGAGGATTCAGCAGATAGAACATTCCTATTTCTTCTTGCTTTCCAAAATGAAATAAATCTAACCTTTTCATTTGCCTGCCCATCCCCAAATATTTCCACTTCACTCCAATATCAATAACTTAATTCCAAAAAAGAACCCCAGTTAGAGCTGCTTGTATCTGCATGGACATAAAGACAGCCTAGATGCAAACAAACGTGGTCAGATGCCTAACATTCAGCCAGTTAAATTGAGGTGAAATGAAAAACAACCTTAAACACAACATTTCCTTCTAGTTCTGGGTTGCTTATGGCAGGATTTTCTGAAGGGCACACACAGTTCAGGCCAAATGAGAGAGGTTGAGATTGTAATTAATTCTAGGGTTTGGAAGGAAATTACCTAAGACCCTAAACACTGTTTAATAAACTTGTGAAGGAAGTGACAAATTTACAGGAGAAGTATGCAATTATTTAGCTGATTAAGTGGCTGGTAAAAATTAATGAAAATATCTCAATAAGTATTTATATAGTTACAATATTATTAAAACTTTATAACCACCTACTAATTGGCATCATTAATGAGAAACGATATGGCTACGTGCACTTAAGTATTTCAACCCATAATGAGGAAATGAGCAGTGACATCAAATACTATTAATAATTAATACTACATATATTTTCTTAGACAAATAGCATGTCCAAAGCTTTGCCAACAGAAGGAAATAAAATTCTCCCGCTTGTGTGCAACATGTGGTAAACAGTTAGCATGTTAGCTAGAGAGGTTGAAAACCATGCTAGTAACAAAGACACATCAAAAAGAGAACATATATCCCAAATAAGACAGTAACGGTGCTGAGCCTGAGTCAGGACTTTCTAATGTACTTCTCTTTGCCATGTTGGACAAGTTAGTTGCTGTGTGTCTGTATCTTAGCTTTGTGTTTGCAAATTTCCCTCTCAATGTGTGGTAAAAAAAATGTATATACAAGAATGCAAGATGTTTTGGTTATAGGGCTACATAACTGCAAAGACAAAATGTCAAAGGACTTGCAAATCTTGTAGGTAGGTCCTACAGTCTGGAATTGTTTGTAAGGTACTTTGAGTATCAAATCAAAAGCATGCAATGTACTTGGTTGAGAACCATCTTGTAAGGAGTATGAAAGACAAAAATATGTATTACAGATCTTGTCCTTTTCTGAATCTTAGACACTGTTCAGTCTCTAGGATGTACCACAAAATATAAAAAAATGCAGTCCCAAATCTCTCTGGAACATATTTATTTATGACCTTTTTTTCCCCCAAAGGAATGAAGTATCTTTTTTTTCGACCTTCATATAAGAGTTTAGTGATTAGAAGAAGCTTTAGAAAGTGGATAGCCCAATTTTAATATCTTCTCTTTTTTTTGATGATGATAATGATTCAAACATAATCTCCAGCCTTCTGGGAGATTCCTGCTAATTAAGATAAATTTAATTTTTTTCAGCTGGCTTAGATAAGAGAATCAAGAGCAAACACTAGAGCAGTAGAGTCCATTTCAAGCTGGACGTCCTAGGACATACTCACCTGTTCACAGAATCACAGACTCTCAGGAGCTATAACAGACCTTGAAAGATCATCTAGTCCAACACCCCGACAGAGCAGGAGCACCTTCTTTTTTTTTAGGTCCAATGAATTAATCTTTATTTACTTCCTATAAAATTAAAATGATTGCAGAGCAGATAATGTTTCTACTCTAATCTCATTTGTAGCTTAAGGGATAGGATGCTTTCCTATTATGAACTGAGAAAGGCAAGAGAACTTTCCCAGTGCCCTGTTGAATGTTTATCATTTAGCACAAAAATATTTCTAAACTCTTCAAGTGCAAGAAAGGAAAACAGTCAAAATTCTTGCAAGGAGGAATTGAACATAGGTTTTTGCTAAAACCCCAGAGTTACTGCTACAAAAACAGATTCTATCATTACTTTTTTGATCTCATTCTCTAGAGGGTAGCTAAATGAAACACTTATGGAATGTAACTTGTTACTCTATATGTACTCTCCTGAAATGCATCCATGAGAGCTAGAGTTTTTATTTATTTTGTTTTGGACTGTGAGTCCACTCACATATTGAATTACTTTTTTCAGTCTTGTTATAGGGTGAAGTAATGAGAATTAATTGTTAGCTTTTAATTATTCTGTCATCTTTGATGTAAAGTCCACTAAGAATGTGAGGTCTTTTACTGATGTAATTTGTTTGGCCATTTTTTGGTATTGCATGGAGTAATCTAGAAGTTAACTTCCAGGGGAGGTAACTTATCTTTCCCAACTTACCTTGCATTCAGAAAAGTAGCTAACCAGGTACCACATTTTCATGTAATTTCTGCTCTTATAATTGATGGTGATTATATGCACAGACTTGCTCATTTTCTTATGAGCCAGAGATGAAACTTACAATAAACCTTATGCTATAGAAACCATGAATTCTTCATTGACTCTTCATTATTTTTTCTTTTTCATTCTCTATTTAAAGAATAACTATAAAGTATGATTGCAGAGATGTTTTGACTTGATCTCACTGTATATAAAAAAATGAAAGTAAAAAAAAGAATTAATTTACTCTGACTGCTACATGCTATCGAAGGGCAAACGTTTTCTGTCTTCCTCTGACTTTATGTTCTAAGTTTTGACCTTTTTCATGATGACTCACCCTGGCAGAATGTTTTCCTGAGGAATGTTTGTCTAGTAGGTAAATGATTTCAGATCTCAGTTAGAAAGTCACCTGTTTACATTGCTTTGGAGAGGTATATTCATCTTTATGATCAAACTGCCTTTTCAGCATCCATTCCATTATCTGTATTATCAAAATAAACCTATTTGAAGTGTAACATTAACTACACCTAATTCTGAACGTCCAGCTTGTACATGTTTCTATCTGAGTTATTATAGGTTCTTTTTAAAAACTATAGAAAGAAATAGGTAGTTTTAGCTTGAAATCAGTGTCATCTTGAATTAGATAGTTTAATGTAGGACAGAACATCATGCTTTAAAGTACCTGTTTCTTTTCACAGACCCTGAAGACAGCCAACAATGAGTATCTTAGATGGAGACATCAGTACTGCAACCATCTAAAGATAAGGAAGATGAATCTCATCTAGTAATGAGAAATAGTGGTCGCATATCTAACACCACAAGAATATGTTTCCTCTCTCTGCTCTTGCAATCAGAGGAGAATACAGTGGAGCTGGCCACACATCACAAATAAGATAAAAGGCACAGTCAAAGTGAATAGATTAGCACAAAACCATATATAGAACTGCTCAAAGTTACTGACAAACAATGTTGGACCTCTAACAAAACACTGAAAATAGAAGCCTGTTCAAAAAACATTTCAAGAATAGAAGTGGTGAGATGAAGGAGACACTGTTATGGAGAAGGCAAGTAACATTAATTTAGTAACCTGTTTAGTAAGAAGATGAGTATAATCTCAGGGTTGTAGCTCTTTCCTTTAAATTATTGACTATTCTCCTGTAATCAGCACAACAGGAAAAGTTTACAATAACCTTTTCAACAAAGTCATACCTGAGCTATCTTACCTCCAATCTACTTAACATTCTTGTTTATATTCTACCTTTCTGACTTCCATTAAAATCAGGTTTATTTTTCACACTCTTGCTAAATGCTACCATTCTACTGTCCATCATGAAATTATAACCTTTTCTTCTCTTCCTCCTGTCTTCTTTTCTTGTACACCTCCCTGCATCTCCCAGAGGTATTAGCATTTCTATGGTAAATACACTGATTCTTTTTGCATGGTTTGTTCCAGTATGACATGAACTATTTAATTGTAAATTATTAAGTCATCTGTACTTTCCTGAAATGATTCACAGTAGAATGACAGGAAATTATTCCTAGTGGAATGACAGGATATGATATGATGAAATCACGATTCACATGTAAATTGGTTGTCTGCTGGTAAAAATCTGAGGTCCACCGAGAATTCACAAAAAAGAAAATCTATTCATTGAATAGATTATTTATTAATGGATAGCCCCTGTATTAAGTCTGTCCACTCTTAGTTGTTAAATTCTCAGGGGGATTTTTTTCCTTCGATTGTAGTTTGATATGCAGGTTTTAGACAAACAGTAACATTTCTACTCTCCCTACACATATTTTACCCTCTGCTATCTAATTTGTCAATCATACACACACACACACACATACAGATATAAAAGTCTGACCACTAGCTGGCATAATTCACTGTAGATTTATTGCTTGAATGGAATTGTGCCAGTTTATCCATGCTGATGTTCTGTGGACCATAAAGTGTATGCAGCTACACAGAAATTGTCATGCTTCTTTATTTTTGTTTCTTCTGCAAAGCTGTCTGCACAAATTATCTCTTTGGCTTCCTCTGATTTACTTTAAAAGTGTTACATTAATTTTAAATGCAAATTGCAATAATTAAATTTGACCTTATAAACTATCAGATGTGATGGGAATTTCCCTTCCTGATTTTTTTTTTTTTTTTTTTAATTGGAAAGGAACCAGATCAAACAAGCAGGGAATTTCAAAGTCAAAACAAATACCATTCATGGCTAGAGACTCTGCTACAACAATAAAAAAGAAAGCATATGTATGCATGTATATTTGTGTATAATATAGATGTTAACCAGAAACTATCCAAGATCTGTAAATTTGTATGTAAAACTGTCAGTAGCTCATCTCTTGTTGTCAAGGAGAAAAAAACTGCATCATCAAAGTGACCCACATAGATTTTTTTTTTTTTTTTTTTTTTTTTTTTTTTAATAATGGATACTTTCAGATACCTCCTAAGGTCCTATTCCTCCTGTCATGTTTAAAGGGTTTATTGTTTCCAGAAAAGCTTTTGCTGCTCCCTCTGGAGACTGAGCTGATCTAAGGTAATATTAATTCTGTGCCTCTCTCTTGTCGGAACTCGACTTCAAACAGAATAAATGAGATGAGAGCTGAAAGAGAGGTTATGCAAGCTGTCATCCTCCATTGTGTTGGAGGCATCAATGACTCTCAGAACAAATTAGGTGTCACTCTACTAAATCGCAGTCAGAAAGGCAAATCAGTTTATGGAAGACTTATTTGGTCTCCCAGAAAGCTCTCGCATTCAGAGCACAGTTAATCTTCCTTTTCTCTCAGTAATTTTAAAAATTCTCATTTTTTATGTCTTTTTAAACAAAGATGAAGCAGAATTTTCTCCTGATGACTCATAATGTTCCCCATACAATTCATGCTGATTAGTTCAGTCTAATTTCTATCTCTCCAAAAGAGAAAAAATAAAGCCCCACAGAGATTTGTTTCACTCCTGAAAAAGAAAAGAGAAATGACTACATATGTTTTATTATACTTCTTAATTTTGGGATTGCAGCTTGGGAAAGAGGTCTGTGATCAAAAGAGCATCTGAAAAAAAGAAGAATATTTATGAAGCTTTTCAAGTATGAGTTCTTCCAATTTTACAAGTGTTACTGATTCTATTAAGTGACTCTCAACCTACAGAAAAAGAATCATCATTAGTTAACTACCTAGTTAATAGTTCACCTCTGGCATTTGATTTAATACATCTTTCTCTCTTTTTTTTGTCTTTTTTTTTTTTCTCCCAATAAAGAAGCTAAATGGATTTTTACATTCTAGACTGCACAAGGAAGTTTTTTCTTTTACAGTCAAGAAAGACACTGAGAAATACATGCTCATTCACTAGGAAAAAGCAAATTGCTATACTCTAGCAAGATCAGGACAAAGATGGAATACACCTCACAAAAACTGAGACACCAGTTTTGATTCAATGCAATGTCTATACAAATAAGCAATATGGTGCTAGAGGAGCAGATCTGCAGATAAACAATTGCTGCTGAAGGCCATTGTACATTGAAAAGGGATTTTTTTTTTAGATTAGCTTGAGTCCAGACCTATGAGCTAAGACCCACTAGGTGCTATATTAGGTGCATCAAGTGTGTTTTTGAAGAGTATCTTTATTTTTTAATAATTTGAAAGGTTTTGAGGCTGCTCTGTGATAAGAACCGCTGCTCTGTGACAAGAACCTTGTGAAAATCAGATTTACCTCAAATGTACACTCTCAGCTCCTAAAGTCCAAAATAAGACATGAGCACAGATGCCTAAAACTCCAGTATCTCTCAGAAGTCTCTGTCTTACTTGTTGCCGTTGCCGGCAACACTACCTGGCAATCCAGACTGATCTCCCAGCTCACCAACCGCTGAGGGGAATGGATCACTGCATACATAGTATAGATGATGCTTGATTTCCACTTTATTGTTTATATTACATGCTTATATCTGCTAGCATAAGCACCTCCTCTCGCTTTGCCCCATGCCAGCCCTTTCACTTCCTCTTCACCCCTCGCATTACAGCCTGAGATCTTCCAGATGCCTAACACACTTGGGAATTCAGTGCTAAGTTTCCAAAGGCAAATCATAATTAATTTCCTAAATTTTAGAGAAATCTAAAAGAGAATTAAATGGTTTAAACTAGTTTCGGAGAAATTCCTTGAGCTTAGGAGGTCCCTAAACTTTCTAGTACGAAATGCCAAGAAAAAAAAAATCAGTAATCAAATCTCACTGTCAATAGCTAACTATACAGCTAACCATCTCCTTGAGCTGAACACCTAAGATGAGTCAACCCAAATAGAAAGGAACCTGAGATACCTCTTCCCCCTTGCAAATGACAACTAAACTGTGCACTCAGATGAGTGAGGAGATCTGTTACTGAAAGCTCACTTAAATTGCCTTCTACTTGTTTTTTTTTTTTTTTTCCTTAGTGAAGTGCTGATACCACAGACATAGTAGATTTTTGAAAATTAGACTTTCTGAATCACTGCTGCTGATATTTTTCTGTTCCAGGAGATAAACAGTGTACTTTTGAACCTCCTCAGGCACAGAAATGAGCTGAACCCAGATCTCTCACATGCTGGAAGGTAGATTTAAGACTTGATTAGACATAAAACCAAAGTTAATTCCCTTCATTCCAACTTTAAAAAAAAAAAAATCAAGACTTGCTGAGCTTGTTTGTTTATTTTCATTAAAGAAGAGACAGTGGAATTATGACTGCACATCCCAACTGGAAATAAATCCCTCTTTAAGGACAAAGTTAAGACACTAAAGTCCTGGAATTACAGGGGTATTCCTCAGCATTTCCTACAGATTGCCCTAAAGAACTTACTGATCCTCCACCTCCCACATACAAAACCCATTCAGTAGATATTGTCACAGTGACTAGGAATCTAAAAATTAATTTCTGTGTTAACAAACTGTAAAGAGTTAAAACATCATTGTATGCAAAGCCAAATTCCCAGGCAACATTAGAGGATCTCAGTACTTTAATGTTCATGGAATGTAAAATGCTTCTGAGAAATAAGATACTGAAGATAAAAGGAGGAAGTAGGATCAGTCTCAGTGTCAGCACTCTGTTACCTGACTGATAACATTCCAGTACTTGCAAAGGCTCTTGAGCAGAGGTGCTTGAACGTAACTAAACATTTTCTATCGGCATTCCTTCCAAGAAACAAACACATTTGATTTGACCATGTTCATATATAATTTATACTCACTTTCCCTTACTGTTGCAGCAGATTAGTAAATTGGGAAGATTATTTGCAAAACTAGCTCATTTTTAAGCTCAGAGAGCAAACTATTAAAAAAACCCAAACAGTATCCACAGGGTAGAAGCCTTGCTTTTATAAGCTTCATTTACAAAATGAAGCAATGGAAGGATCTTTCAGAGAGTGTAGCTGCACAGAACTAATAAACCAGACATAGGCCCCACTTGCATTATTTATACTAGGTTCCACAGACCAGCTGCTCTAATGTCTCCAAAATCAAGGCTATCATCCTTTGATTTCTGAGCTTGATCCAGTTGTTCTATGTAGAAACATGGACAGCTGAGTAATGCAAGGTACAAGCTGAGAAAGAGTTCTTGTGCTAAGCAGTTGTATGGAGTGGGCCCTCAGGGCTCAAGATGAAGCTGTCTTCCCTAGCTAACAGTCATCACATTGTTATCAATACTCACAGCATGAACATCAGTAGTAACCATCTTAACACATGGTGAGGGCATCCATTCTATCTGAAGCAGATTGGAAAGCAGCAAAACTCTCTTTTATCCTCCAAAAGCAGAAGCCAAAATCAAGGTAAATATTTTTGCAAAAAATGGTCTGGTTTCTCTTGTGCTGCCGTTTCTAGAGATAGTAATGATGTCCTCATAAATGAAAAAGGTGAAAAGTCCTTGCATGTAGTCTTCTCATTTTCATTTACTCGAACAGCTAAGTGACACTGTCCTTCTCTGAGTAGAAATATGAAAATTTCTGACATACTTTATATACATATCTGGAAACATGTTTCTTTCCTAGATATTTCTAAAACCTAGTCCTGCCAAAGGAATTTCTAGACCTACTAACAGACAATTAAAAAATAAAATAAGGAAATTCTTGGAGAAAAGGTTGGAAACACAGTGTATTTACCACACAAATTGTATTCAAAGCAGTGAGAAAAATTGCGCACACTGATATTTAACCACACTTATGGTTATATTTACTTGATGTGCTCATGGAGTACATCAAACACATGCTGAAAATGGGTGAAAGATAGAAAACAAAGGGACAGAATAAATAGCTAGTGTCACAAGGTGAACAGTGGGATGCTCCATGTCATAGTTCTGCATTAGATCTCACGTTTAAAATTGGTATTAATTATCTTGAAAGAGGGTAATACTGAGGTTATCAAAACTTGCAGATGACACGCAGTTATTTAGCTAGTACGGACCAGAGAGATCCGTGAGGAACTTCAAAGAGACTTAGCTAAACCATGTGAGGACTGAAGTGAGGGCAGATGAAGTTCAATGCCAATAAATGCAAAGTAAGGCATACTGAAGGGCAGAAAATAAATTAAACTGCTTGTATATCCAACAGGTGTCTACATTCACTATCTCAACCCAGGAAAGGGAACTGAGTATCAATGAAAACAGATTTCTACACCATATGCAGCTGTATTTTTGACAAAAAATTCAAACAAGATGTGAGGGTTCATAAGAACTGGAGATGGAGAATGATGTAGTAAATACTACACAATTCACTTATAAATCAAAATGTGGTCTCATCTTGAAAATTTTGTAAAGTATTATTACACTTCAATAAAAACAAAATAAGAAAAAAAAAATCCAAGACAAAAAAAAATTAGAAAGGGATTGCCTGTGACAAAGTGATCCATGCTTTAAAAGAGTTAAAGTATATCTGTCTTGTTGAATGATTTGAAGGATTGGGAAGAGTTACCTTAGAAATGAGTGGGACAAAAGAACTTAATGAAAGGATGCAATAAAATTAAAGAGGTAGCAAGTTCACAACAGATAAAAGGCAACAGTGCTCTTTTTTTTTTTCTCCAATGAGTGATTAAGCCAGGGAACCTTCTGACACAGTGAAAGTGAAAACTAAAGACATTTCAAATAAACATTTAAACAGATAACAAGAATTATTGAAGTTGAAATAAGAAAAGCTCAGATATTTATTATGAATTTTAAAACTCTTTAAAAAAAAGGAAAAAAAAAAAAGAAAAAAAAAAGCCATGTTTGTTGAACTTTCCTCTGAAGAGCTCTCCTAACCCTGTGTTCAAATACTTTGCAAGAAAAAAGACCTTGAGGATGTGGTGGCTCATGTTGGCATTATTTCACATGATGTGATTTGTATATTTGAGTGTTCTGCATCCTAAGCACCAAGTCTTCTTGATCTGCACACAGAATAGGCATGATAATTTAGTAGGGGACACTAAGGACCTTTGCGATGTCCTATTTTTACTGTCCCAAATTCTTTAAGATACAATGCTGGTAAGTCATGGAGACACTGGATTAGATGGGTTAAAGTTTTGACCCAGCATGGTGATGTGTGCCTTCCTCTATATATAGAGGTAGGCTGTCTAAACAGACACAGCCTGTTATCACTTGTACTTCCTCTCTCTGAGACTGCTTCCTTCACCAGATCATCAATACTTATCTTCCAGATTGCAGATTTATGGATTGGAGGTATGATGAATGCCTTCATGTTTGTAGGCTGTCAAACTCAACCTCATTGAAGCCTTAGGCTGTGCTAGTCAGAAAACTGAAACGTCAAAAACTTGAAGCAGTATCAGTCTATGCCAGAGACAGACCAAAACGTTCATATTCCTTCCTTCACATCATGATTACCAATCAAGAATACGCCTACATGTAACACTGTGAGTGGTCACTCAAACCTCTGCTGTCTGGTCACTCTCTGAGACTCCTCTTTACAGTCATTAAAGTGGAAATGATGTCTTACAGACATGCACATCATTTCACTTACAGCTTTCTCTATTATCTCTTTCTTTCTACTGCCTTCCCACTCTATGTGGTGAGAGAAATATGTTTTCAGAACTGACATTTTAAAGAATAAATACTTGAACAATCAATAACTGTGTGCACTTTGTCCCAGCTGAATGAAAACCTTTGCAAGCATGGAAGCAAATGATATGCAGTTTAAGTAGAAAGAAGCTACCTGAAAATATTTATTTCAGCTAACTATTTCTGTATTATGATAGCCTGTTTCCAGTAGATCAAAGAAATCTGGCAGTGTTGGTTTTTTTTCCACTCTGTGAGAAGCACAAACATCATTTAAATGCCCCACCAAAATATTCATGCATCAAAAATCCGTTGAAGGCTCAGTCTATTCTCAAGCTGGCTTCCAGCCAACATTGTTATGTTGTTGCTGCATCATGATGGAAATAGTAGACAGTGGAAAACAACAAACAGTTGAAGACAAGACTTTAAAAAAAAAACTAAACAACAACAACAAATGAATTTAACACTATTTAAAATTTCAATAATTGTCAGACTCATTGATAATTGCTCATTTATTGATTTTTTTTTCTGCAAAACAAAAATTTTTAATGCAGATTTCTAGGATTTTATTTGCAGGTTTTTTCTAACCCTCAACCTTATGATTTTTATTTTGTTCTGTAAGATATGCATTTACTGCATGAATGGATTTCTCAGTTGATGAAAGTAGTGTAGCTTCAGTGAAGCTGACAATTCGCTTTTTCATAGTTAAGGTCAAGTATGTAAACATATTAAAAATAAATGGATTTATTCTCAGTATGTGCTAAGCTTTTTGCATGACAACTGGTGGAGAATCTTGCATAAAGCTTTAATATGTTCATGAGCTCATCTCTGAGAAAACAAATTAGTTTCTACTTTGAAGATCAAGTAGAAAGAGATCCAGGTAAGTTATTCTAATACTTAGTTGCTCTTAATTAATCTTATAAATAAAAAATAGCATGGTAAATAGAGAACTTTCTATAAAGAGGGAATCTATGCCACTGAATGTGGTATAACTTAGTTAAAATGTTAAGATGTCCTTTGATCTGCTGGGTGCCTAATCCTGAATGGCTATCATACAGTTTATCTACCTAACATGACTGTCCATATTCCCTGCACAGCCAGGGTGCAGACTGGTATCTCAGAAGATATGCAAAGTGTAAACCTGTCTGTCTTATCCCATGAAGAGACACAGAATCCTTCAAAAACAGTCACATCATCATCCCATAAAGTGACCAGTGCAACTGAGATTGCGCTACTTCAGGAACCTGGTCCATTGTATGGGTTCTGACTCACTGTGTATCCAGAACTGCAGCATCACTGAGACTCACAGTAGAACAGCCAAGTAAAAGTCTGACTGCAACTTGGAAGTTAACCATTCATCTGGAAAGGGATAAAGCAGGGTTTCAGTTTTAAATCTGAGTGTAGTATTTGTAGTTTCTTTCCAAACTTCATTTAACAATACATATGGTGAATAATATACATGTAGGTCTATTTCTGTGATATATGTCTACGTACTATGTTTAAGCATAATTCCTGTGAGAAAAAAATGACATTTGATGTTCTCTCAGCATCAGACAGACCATCAGTCTAGCATCAAGTCTGACATGAATGGCAGAACCATTATCATCACCATCAGAGAACTGCTGGTGGGAGTTAGGCATTTCTTTCTAGCACAAGTCCTTATGACAGTGTATAGAGAAATATTTATGGAAATGTGGTTTTATTTGGGTAGGAAAAGGCTTAATGGGTTTAGATGTCCATAAGTTTTTGTGCTTCTGAAAAATATATGAATTGGCTTAGATTTACACAGACTAAATCTCAACTTGACTTCGACAGATCTTCTCATTGGAATTCCGTAATTGTCACCTTTAGTTATTCAGTGAACGTGGAGATGTCTGGTGATTTCTAGTCTCAATGTCTTACCTTCATTCTGTGCAAGAATGGTGTCCTAGAAAGCTCTGTAGTTGCTTCTTGCTTCTTCAAGTGTGGCATGTAGTAAATGTGCAAACAAAAAGTCATTTGGTGAATGAATTTGGTAGGAGCAGGGCTGCTTGGACCACTTCACTGTTTCCCCTTCAGCACCTTCAAGATCAAGGAAATGCTTAGGTGTAATTTTCAGCCTATGATCTGTATTTGCTGGTTGATAGATGCTTCCATACTGTCAACTGAAATTCATCCAGAAGTTGGCTGTAACAGGTGTGCCATATACTTACACTGTCACTGAAACAGTCCAGACATTGGCTTTGTAATTCTAAGAATACATTTCTACCCATCAGAAAAATCCCAGATATTTTTTCTAGATATTAAGAACTATAGCTATTTTTACTTCTATTAAAGACGTATTCCAGCAGCCTTTTAAGATAACAAAGCCAAGAGTCATCTCATCTAATGTTGTACCTGCGGCTGACCATTCTTATGCCAGGAGTCTAATGATCCTCATTTTCCTTTTTAAGACACGTGAGACCTCCATGCATTAGGCTGTATGACTCACTCACTGGAGCTGCGCTTTTGTATCTGCTGATAAGGAAGCTTACCAAATAACTGACTTCCTAATTTGGGAGTCTAATTTAAGAGACTAAATTCAAAAGAGTTGAAGTCACAGACATATGAAGAGACCCATTTCTTTTTGTTATTAGACCTCAGATACGGCATGAATCGAAGCAGAAGGTGTCAGAGCGCCAATGTCATAGCATCTGATATACTGTGCTTTGGGCACCCTCATATTCAGGACAGTTGCCTAGCAACTGGGATACAGGCTGAGGATGCAGAGAGTCTGGGATCTTTTCTCTGCCCAACATGATTAGCATGACTTGGATAAATTACTTCACCTTTCTGTACTCTTCTTTCCATTTATACATTTATTTATTCTGTCTCTTAAAAAAAAATGCTTCAGCAACTCCTTGGAAGATATCATAGCTTTCAAGTAATGAAATTATTTTTCTCCCATGAAGCTGCAGGTGCTGGACAAGAGACTCAAATATCACCTCCTTTCACTACCTGTCCCTCATGGGTAACCATCTTCTTCTTAACTCTGTTCGTCACTAACACAATAGAGATGCCATATCCACCATTTAGAAAATCAGGCATTTCAGTGAGGAAGTGTTTTTTCCTTCATGTGTGTAGATTTCTGAACACAATCCATTTTTGAAGATCTAAGCTGGCATTTGGCAGAATGTCAGTAGACTTTATATGATAACACTATCCAACTAGACATATTAGCAGAACAGAATCTGCAAGACAGCATACTTTTGGCTCTGTTACATATTCATACTTCTACTACCATCATCAGCAAATAAAGACAGGTGGAAGGACAGTGAGGCTAACATTAGACCTTCATGAAGGCATTCTTTGCTTGACTGATAGTTCATAACCACTCAACATGGACAGTGAGCTGTGAGGTTTTGTCATCTGAGTTAGGAGCTCTGGCTGCTCAGCAGATGAATGAATAGTTGGCTCCAAAGTCTGTAACCCTTTGATTTCATGATTGTTTTCTGCATCTTGATCTGACTGCAGCTGCCACCTCAAAGAACAGAGTGAGAGTAATTGTGCTGGCTTGCCTCCAAAGCCCGGAGGAGTAGTCACTTGCTACTCTCTCAGATTATCTGCCAAGCAAACAGAAAGGTTAATAATGTAGAGCTTGATTACTCTGGTAGAAAGAAAGCAGTCAGCTTGATCCAAAAACCTTTATTGTGTGTGTAAGAGAGATATGTTAAAAGTGCTCAGAACTGAAATATATTGTCTTCTCCATTCTATCTTTGAACATGGGAGTATTTGCCTTCTGGCAGATATGGTCTTGCAAGTAATAGCTTTTTTGTTTTGTTTTGTTTTATTTTGTTTTCTGGAAATACAGATTTTTGCCTGGAGCTTGTACTTTAATTTTAAGGCATTTACAATAATTTTATTGTTAAGAAAGCCAGTCGTATTCAAGACATATAAGCAGAGAAAAAGATTAATATATTTATCTCTGCAACTGATTGAATATCATTGGTTATACATATAAAAACATGTCTTGATATAAAATACATACACACATATGTGTGAGAGACAAAGCGTGTGGGGGTGGTTTTTTACACATGTGCATGTGTATGCCATAAGCACATGATTTCTGACGTTCGCCATCAAGATAAAGGCAAACCAGGACTATCAAATCAAATACAACAAAACCTCCAACAATCCCACAGGAAAAAAAAAAATAAAGAAGGAAAAGCAGACAAAACCAGAAGCTATCAATTGAATAAAAGAACAACAACAAAACTACAAGATAAGGAAGGTAAAAAAGAGTTTACGATGACTAAAGACAATAAAGTTTATAAAGATGTTTATAAAGACTTTTATAAAGGAGTTTATAAATGTTGACTGTCTGTTTTTAACAAGAGTCTGCTTTGTGAAAATGTTTATTCTTAAAAAAAAACAATCAAGAAACTTTATGAACCTTCAAAAAAGAAATCTTCCAGCCTTTGGCTGAAAACCACTATAATCTGATGCAGGAGTGAAGTACAGACAGAACCCAGTCTCCATAGTGGTTCATGGACTTTACAATCCAGAAATATTTTTCCTGCTTTCTTCAATATGGGTTTGATATTTTGTCAGACCCATAGCCCCCATGATAATTAATGACAAAATATTTCCTTGTGTCCCACAATTCCTTCACTAAACAGTGGCTTCCAAAAAATTAAAACCCTTCATAGGAGAGAAAATGATTTTCTGTTTGGTTCTACATTTTACCTATGTTGTGGTCAAGTATCTGGTGAAAAAGAGTGTGCATAATTTGTTATGTCTCTTCTCCAGCTGATTCCTGATTCCTATGAGTCTAACACTTATGACTTGCAGAAAACTTTAAATGACATTATATAGGATGTTTTCACTTGGTCTTTTTTACATTGTTCCATATTAAAAAGAAAATAAAGTTGGCTTCAAAATCCAAACTTCAATTAAGCTGTAGTGCATTTTTTGTTGTTGATGGGCTTTTGGATGGGTTTTTTGATTCTGGCTTGTGTTTAGCTCTTCTCTGTTAAGTAGATTGTCACTAAAGAACTATATTTATTATTGTCTCCTTGTGTTTATACTTGTTTTGATATGTATTTAGCTCAGGCAAGAGGTATCTGTACTGTATTCCTTGACGTATCTGCAGATCTAAAACCTGAGGATACACTGTAGTCATGCCCTAGATTCAGGGTGCATGTGACTTCTGTCCTTAGGTGTTGGATCGTCATCTTTTTTCCCCTGTATCTTAAGATACAAGATGATGAACATCTGCATATGTGTTTCAAATGCTGACGAGGAAGAAAGCCCCTTTAAAAGAGAAATAAAATGTAGGTAAAAATCAATGATGTTTTCCTTGCTAGAGAAGACTATGATACAGTAAATGAGAAAGAAGAACGATTTTTATAAAGTAAAGGCCTAAAGACCTAAAGACAAAAAGAGTTCTATTCATAAGAAAGAGAGATTCAAATGTGAGGGGTGTGAGTAAGGAAAATATTCTGGACAACTGTCTCAAAGCAACTGTGGAAAAAGCTCTTTAAAAACATAGAAAATGTTCTGAAAAGCTGAAGAGACAGGAAAGATGCCACCAAAGTTGCCTAGAAGTCAAGAGCTGCCAAGTCAAGGTAGGTTTAAAAAACTAAAAAGCCAGGAAATGTCATTATTCCTAAATGTCTACTGAGGCCTGGGGGCACAACAAAAGAAATCCACTATAGTTGCATGGCAATTGGTAAATTCTTGTTATCATCCTACTTGCCAAACTGTTCTCTCTTGGCTTCTCTAATTCGTGTATCAGTGCATCAAGATAATCCAGCCATTGAAGGGTCTTTCGTGCTAAAATATCAGTTAGAAGACAAACCTCAGCTCTTGACAGAAAGGTGAATATATAAGAAAAGCTCAAAATATAGAGCAGAGGATAAAGGAGCTAGGTTCTGAGAGGATAAGGTAGCAGGCAGTGGGCGAAAAAAAGCTGCCAGTGTTCTGAAACTTGTGAGTTTAGTAATTATCTCTAGAGCTACAGCTTGAAAACAGACAACAAAGATGAATATCATGACATCTAAAATCAATGTAATCCTATCAGTAAATAAGATTCTGAGGTTCCACACAACAGCAACTCAACAGAAAAACATTCATGACTGTAGTTTTTTAAAGATTAATGATGAAGCATGATGTGTGTTGAGGGAGGACAGCAGTGGATGTATATGTATGAAAAGCTTATATTTTCATTTAACTGACTACAAATACAGTTCTGTTTGATTTCAGATAAGACCATGCATGGGCTTTCTGAATTGGCTTACAGGCCACTAAAGACATACAGAGGAAGAAAGACATAGTGTGTCACGTCACTTAGCCCATGACATCAAGAATTCCTTCTGCTCAGTTACCCCTGTGTCCTTTGGCGTGTAGCAGCCATCACACCTCTGGAATAAGATACAGCACCTTTCAAAACATTATAGCTTACTCTTTGCTGCTGAAAATTGTCCTAGTGGTCAAGATTTAAGACAATCCAGGCTTTCAGCAGATGCTGTGGACAGGAGAGCTGGGAACAGCTGGCACAGAAACTGCTGCAAGTGTGTAATACTAGTCAAGGATTCTCATCTATAGAAGTCCTCCAGGGGCTGAATTTAGCAGTTTTACAGGTGTTTTGTGCCTCTATAGTGTCCTTCTTGTGCCTTCATGTAAGGTATATCTGTCTCCAGGGAGTAAATCTTCCTTAAAGAGAAGGAATTTGGTATTCTTATTCATTCACTATCTTTGTTTTACTATTGCTAATTATCCCTCTTGTACTAAACTGAGCAGAACATTAAAGTACTTGTCCTTACAGGAGGAGGAATTTGAGTGAATTGTCCTGCCAAAAAGATTGCCCTGCCAGGTTCATTGTCTTATAGGAAACATCTTCTCTGCACCTTTGCATGAAGGCAACTACAAGATGTTACAAGAGTGAATGCATTTTGCATTTCAGTTTTGAGTTTTAGCATTTGAAGAGTCTGGGGTAAATTAATTTAGGTCTTGAATTCAAACGTAAAAAAAATATGTTTTTCAAAGCTTGACATTAGCATGAATCTTTTTTTCTCATTTTCATTCTCTCATCTTTAAAGGTGACAAACTTGATGTGGTGTTTACTCTTCTAAATGGCAATATGGCATACTTGACAATAATCTGTGAAAACAGGGAAAATAAAGGAAATGGAATTCTTTTTTGTCTGTCTACTGAACTCATTGGATAGATGTCTTCAGGATTTCTGTTCCACTGAGCCTATTTCTTCTGTTTCTCTTTCCTTCATAAGCTTACTAGAGTGCCACTAAGTATATGCTTAAATGTGCTCACAGCCTCCAGGCATTACCCTACATCTAATAATCTCAAAGTAAATACATTGTATTATTGGTACAAAGCAAGAAAGATAGCCTGCTGACATTTAAAGTGTTAGAAAAAGCTCATGTAGATTTAAAAGGCTATAGCATATTATTCCAAATATTCACAGTTCTTTCAGTTACAATAATGTTATTAGTAGCAGGTGTAACATTCTTCTATTAAAACCTCAGTTTCCTATAAGAGAAGTGATAATGTCTAAATCTGGTTTGCACATTAGGAGTCTGAGGAGGTTAGTTTCACTAGACACATCTGCTGTTTAAAATGAAGGAAATTTTTGTAATGAACACAAAAGATTGCTCTGGTTTTTCAGACTATAACTCCTTTTCCCTTGCTTAAGATACCAGCAGGTCCGCATTAACATTAGCATATTGTAGCAAGCAGAGCAAAGGACCACAAAGATTATCCAAGAGCTAGATCACATCTTCTATGAAGAAAGATGAAGAAAGTGAGGATTGTTCAGCCTAGAAAGTAGAAGACTCTAGGGAAATTTTATAGAAGCCTTCCAGTACCTAAAGGTGCTATAAGAAAGTTGTGGAGGAA
The DNA here is from genome assembly GCA_013401255.1 of Urocolius indicus. Lineage (NCBI taxonomy): Eukaryota > Metazoa > Chordata > Aves > Coliiformes > Coliidae > Urocolius > Urocolius indicus. Next base: position 81,036 of record WBNH01010565.1, on the reverse strand, counting down.
CTTTTTACAAGGGCATGTAGTGATACAGGGGTAATGGTTTTAAACTGAAAGAGGGGAGATTTAGATTTGATGTCAGGAAGAAATTGTACCCTGAGCGGGTAGTGAGGCTCTGGCACAGGTTGCTGAGGTTCATGGGCAGGCTGGATGGGGCTTTGACTAACCCAGTGGAAGGTGTCCTTGACAATGGGGGATGACTGGAAATGGATGATCTTCAATGTCCCTTCCAACCACAAAGTATTCCATGATTCTGTGATTAACACTTTTTCCTGTCCACACCACTGTTTTGTTTTCACTAATGAAATAAAACAATAAACCCATGTCACTATTGTATTTACAAGATGAAGTGACATCCCAGATGGCAGAGATAGAATTCAGTGTCCACAGTGCAGCTTGGAAGAAGCATACTGAACAGTCGTAAAACTGTTCAATGCAAATCAGGACTGAGCTAGCATGTGAACCAGCTGAATGAATTCCTTTTGGCTTGAATTGAGGAACAGAATTGTCAGCAACATACCTAATCTAAGCAAGCCAGACATTTGTCTAGGCAATCTTTTCACCTCACTGTTGCATTGCAGATGAGTACCTGTATGATTTTTTTTTTCATCTGAAATTGAGTAATTTGTGAGGAACATACTGGCAAGTCATTAACACTTTTATTAAAAAATGCAACAGTTCACTGAAAAAATGGCCTTCTATGTGCTAGTCACAGAAGACACTTAGATTTCCAACATATGTATGTATGAAGACACTAATTTTGCTTATTTTTAAGTTTCTAGTTTAGGTACTGTGAATTATGCAACACATGCCTTTTACGATCCTGAAGTACTTGAAGTCAATCATATGAACATCTGCTAATCTCTTTCCAAAGTTCCTAAGCCAACTTTTCTACTTTTGCTTTATCTAAAGATTTTCTTGTTCTTAATCATTAATATCAGGAATTCCAGCTTTTATCTCTGCAGTGAGTTTACTTTGGCTGGATATCAGGCGCTCTCCTCACCACAAGTCTGTGGGTCAAGATAAACACAGGAAAATATGACTTACCATCACAGATAAAACAGTCTCATCTTGGGGAAATAAGTTTAATTTATAAACAATCAGATCAGAGAAGGATAATGAGAAATGAAACAAATATCCCCTCCTTTCCTTTCTTCCCTGCTTAACTTTATTCCTGATTTACTTTAAGTCCTTTCCCATAGCAGTGCAGAAAGGTGGGAAATGGGGGTTATGGTTGGTTCATCACTTGTTGTGTTTTCTGCTCCTTTTTCCTTAAGGAGACAACTCCTCACATTCTTTCTCTATTCCAGTGTGGGATCATTCTCATGGAAGACAGTCCCCCATGAACTTTGCCTACATCAATACTTCTCAAGGGCTACAGTTAGTCACTAACTGCTCCAGAGTGATTCAATTTCACTCCTCTCTTCTGGCTGAAGATGCACATCAGTTTTTTCCTCTTCTTATATACTAAAACACAGGATCAGTACCATTGTCAGTGATTGACTCAGCTTTGTTCAGCAATGGGACTGTCTTGGAGCTGGCATTGGCTCTATCAGATGTGGTAGAAGTTTCTGTCATCTTTTCACAGATGACACTTCTGTAGGATCCCACTACCAAAACCATGCCATACAAACACAATACAACCTCACATACTGAATTTTTTTATAGAAAATAGTTCAGCAGAAAGGGAAAAAAAAAAGAAAATATGATGTGTTGGTCTTTAGTTAGTACACAGTCTCATGAAGCACTCCATAATTCTACAAAAAACAAATAGCTGGGCATGCTGCTCAGTATATGTAGAGAAACTCAACTCCTTCCACTGTAGGACAATATTCCTGAGATGCTCTCAAAGATTAACCAAGTCTATAAAAGAGCAATTACATGACTATAAAATATTTTAGGTTTTGATCTTATGATTTCAACTCATGGAGTCAAAAAAGAACATTCTTTCCTGTTTTTTTGGGTTGCTTTTTTTTCCTTAGTGTGGTATTTTTGAAGTCTTTTTTCTGCAATATGCAACTTACAATGCTGAGATTGATATGTATCAAGCTTTAATATATGAAGCATGTGTTTCTCTCTGAAGTTTTAAATCATGTGAGTCATCATAATGCCTTAAGGTTGTAAGTAACATTAGTGATGAAAAGATTAAACCACAAAAAAAAAATTACCCTTATGATGGTTCATTTACCCTAGAGAAAAATAAATAACCAGATGAAATCTCTTTTAATAACCATGAAGGATTATCATGGACAATTCATTGCATTTGGCAGATATTTCCAGACTATCTCTTAGAGAATATTAGATCTACATCTTTATGAATGGCTGTATACATTTTATTATTCTTTTATTTACAACCATCGTACAATTAATTTTCTTAAGATTCAAGGTAAAGAGGTCTATGGACTAAGCTTGACATTTAAACAGAGACAGACAGAGAACAGAGGTCAGAGGAAGAGGAATAACAAGATGCAATATGAAGGAAAGCAAATCAGTTCATGACAAAGAGCACAGTAACACTTTAGCATTATCTTTTCAGGAAATTATCTGAAGTTACCTCATTGGTAAGTGAACATTTAAAGTTTAGTTGCTCTGTATATTACAATACCTCTGAGACCTCCAAACAGCCTGTTCAGAGTGTTTGCAGTTTTTTGGAGTCGAAGGGGTTATTGGCAGAAACTGGATCACTTTACTGACAAGAAAGTAATCAAGAACACAGGAAAGATGGAGACATGGCAAGTGGTGATGTGAGTGACAGCTTGAAGAAGGGAACTTAGGTTCAGCAGGAAATGCATTGGTGAGAGATTTACACATTTAGCATGGGAATGGAAGTTTTCCTCCAAGAGACATTTGCCTAGGTATAGCTCTGTTGAGCACTGCCACACAGAAACACTCTTGGGCATGTACCACTTAAAATCATTTAGCAACAAGTGCTGAAACAGCAGAGAATTTAGGTTTCCTTTTCCCAGTAGGGAAGCTGAGCCACAAAAATAAAAATACTTTGTTGTCTTGTCAACAGTGGATAAAATACCATTTCAAGCGCAATGAGAAATATTGTAAACAAACTGCAATTTATGTGCTGTATCATAAGATGAAAGTCAGTTTAGCTGCTTAATAATCTCATTCTAAAAATCAATCGTGAAAGACAAGGAACTATAGGACTCATAAACAATAAAATACAGCTTTAAAGTTGGATCAGTTACTTCAGTTACCTCCTGAGTATCAGTGTTACAACCACAATATGTTTAATGCATGCAATTGGGTAAAATGATACTAATAAGGACAATTTCTGTCCATCTTTTCCATAAGCGCATGTTTCTTGGCCAATTTCTTATATGAATCATCCCAAAAACGTCTCAGGGGGCAATGTGAAGGGAAATAATAACCTCATGAGTTTGTTCAGAGAGAGTTCTGTGTATTATGCTTCATGGAGGACATAGAACATCTCTGTCAGCCGCTCATCAATAGGCAGAAGAATGTACTAGAAGAAAAGATGCAGGGAAGAGATGAGTATAGTTTTGCAGGGGAAGTGAGTATTTGTGGAAGGATTCTGTGGTTGGTAATTTTTGTCATCTTGATGTTCAAAGACTGAGTGTTATCACGTGGTATACAATCATAAATTCTACCATACTTAAAATAGTCAGAACAATTACTTCACTAAAATTAGTTACTTGTAATAACTAAAATGAGTAAAATGCATTGACTAACTTTGAAAAGAAAAAAAAAGGGGCTTTGAAAGAATATTAACTTGATTTGCCAAAAAATTGTAAAAAAATTTGTAAAAATATCATGTTTATATTTCTGTGAAGTAAGAAGGCAATAACTATAGGAGATTCAACAAAACATCCAATAATTTCCTCATAGTACACAGACAGAGATGGTAGATGTGAGGCATATTGATTTTAATGTGTTGTTATACCTGGTCCCTTCTCATAAGCAAATAAGAACATTTCCTATATGGTTTAGGTGCACAGTTCTTAAAAAGTCGTGCTCTTCTGTGCATGTATCAGTAGGACAGTGACAAACTGTGAAGATATTGTGTCTAAGGGTCTAATCAGAATCTCTTCCAAAAATGTATTCAATTTTATCATTAATTACTGATGAATGTTCATGTAGGTGGTACCAAGAAGTTCTGTAGAAAAACATGGTTTATGTTTGATTCTGATTCTGAGAAGCTGAAAAGACTTGGAAAACATCACTAATATGAGAGACGTAGGTAAATTTATTTTTTTTTTTTGGCTTGAAGAAGTAAAGGTTAATATTTCTTTCAATAAAGAGAAGAAACTCCATATTTTTGGCTGTGTAGTCATTTAGAGAATGCTAAAAATAAACTATTTTGGATCAAAGGCAACAAGGAATAAAATAATGAAAATTTCATCCTTTTGTGTAGGATACATAGGAACAAGCTTCAGGCTACTGCTTTCTCTGTGATTTTGGGTGTTGTTAAGAACAGGCAAAGCAGAAGCCCGTTGAAGATATATATTTAATCTTGTTACTTTGGTGCAAGATAGAATAATTTGGTCTCTTTTGGTCCCTTCAATCTCCATGTTCTTATGAACAAGTTTAGCAGCTTAAGTTGTGCAGCCTGGAGAAAATGTGCTGAGATTTTTATAGCTTTGAGCAATGAAGACACAACAAAGATAAAGATCAGATTCAGAGTCTTGTAAGAGGAATAGACTTATTGAAAAGAGAGAAGTGAAAAGGAACATCCATGGAAGATATACTGGCTTTTTTTGTTATTACATGATTAAAACATTATGCTGGTGAAACTATACAAACAGATAATATTTTGTTTTTACTTGTGAATTGTAGAAAGAGGTTCCAGAAAGATCATTGAAAAAATGTGGAGTCAAGAAAGACAAATTGAAAGTAGTAGAGATGGCCTACAGATCTTGTTTATAAATTATGTTCTGTTTGAATGTTACAAATATCTGAGACAAAGGATGTAAATGAAAAAGAAAGCTACAAGGGAGAGATCCTTAAAGAAAAATAGATTAAGGCTTTGTATCCCTTAAAATTCTGCAAAATAGTGGAGAATCAATTTCCATTTGATGAATAAAAAATGTAGTTAGGAGCTGTACTAATTGAAGTAAAAAAGAAAACAATCTACTCACCTAATTAGTAAAGTAAGACTGCAAGTAATGGTGCTGATCAGAGAGAATTCATGCTTGCTTACATAATTGTGGAGTGTCAATAAAGGAACCATTGACATTTTTCTCATCTAACAAAGAGAAGGAAATCAGGATGGCTAAGAACGATCTCACCTTTTAACAGAAAGGCATAAGACACCTTCCTATAGCCTGGTCAAAATTGTAACATGTAAACAACTGTAAGACATTTCATCCTCTAGCCTCTTCACATACATAGTGTGAGTGGTTGACAACTCATTGAACTTCACATAGAGTGAATCAGTATAATGAAATCTGGAGCAGCCCTCAAGAGTCTCAAAACCATTGTGAAGGTGCTTCAGAGACTAGAGGAGTGGTATGTGCCTTTGAAAAAGCCTCTCATTGCCTGGAATAAGCTAAATAAAGCACCTTATTGTCTCATTCTGTCTTGCATGGGGAGCATTTAATCAATTTTCTACAGTTGAAAATCCAGTTAAATTAAGGTGAAATTCAGCATCATATAAATATCACAAAGACCTTTCACATATTTTCTGCTTTTTTAAAAGAGTTAAGTCTATCTGAAGTAAAACCTTATGTTTTAGTAACTGCTCTTACAACTCTTAATTCAATCTATTAGATGCCATTAATTCAATGTCTTTTATTCCCCTGGAAAACACAGAAGCCATCACAAATGACAATACATGGGTCCATTGTCTTGTGTACGTGATCTGCACAGACTCAGAAGGCAGGTTCAAAAGGTTCAAATCCAAAAGACTGCAAACCAGTTCAATGAGATTAAAAATTCAACAAAACAACATGTTCCAAGATGTGAAAAACATTCCTACATGTTGTAAAGTGATCAAGGTTTTGTCTGCAGCCATTTGTGCCGAACATGAGCAATACAGAATCACAGAATCTTAAGGGTTGGAAGGGATGTCCAAAGATCATCTAGTCCAACCCCCCTGCCAGAGAAAGACCACTTAGAGTAGGTCACACATTAATTCATCTAGGTGGGTTTAGAATGTCTCCAGTGAAGGAGACTCAACAACCCATCTGGGCAGCCTCTTCCAGTGCTCACTCACCTCAACAGGGGAGAAATTCTTCCTTGTATTTCTTTAGAACTTCTTATGTTCCAACTTACACTCATTACCCCTTTTCCTGTCATTGGACACCACTGAGAACAGTCTGGCTCCATTCTCCTGACACCCACCCTTTACAGATTGTAAACATTAATGAAGTCAACTCTCAGTCTCCTCCAAGTTAAAGAGTCTCAGCTCCCTAAGCCTTTCATCATAAAGGAGATGCTCAACTTCATCATCTTGCTGGCCCTGCGCTGAATCCTCTCTAGCAGCTCTCTGTCCTTCTGGAACTGAGGGGCCTCGAAATGGACACAAGATTCTAGGTGCAGTCTCATGAGAGCAGAGTAGAGAGGGAGCAGAAACTCTCTTGACCTACTGCCCACAGCCCTTCTCATGCACTCCAGGATTCCATTGGCCTTCTTAGCCATGAGGGCACATTGCTACCTCATGCTCATCCTGCTGCCCACCAAGACCTCCAGCTCCTTTTTCCCTACACTACTCTCTAAGAGTTCATTCCCCAGCCTGTACTGGTACATGGGATGATTCTTTCCCAGGTGCAAGACTTGCCCTTGTTGAATTTCATTAGCTTTCTCCCTGCCCAATTCTCCAGCCTGTCCAGGCATCATTGCATGGCAGCACAGCCTTCTGGTGTGTCAGCCACTTCCCCCAGTTTAGTATCATCAACAAACTTGCTGACAGTGCACTCTGTTCCTTCATCAAGGTCATTAATGAATATATTGAATAGTCCTGGTCCCAGCACTGACCCCTGAGGGACTCCACTAGATACTCCATCTAGACCTTGCCCCATTGATCGTAACTCTCTGCTTTCTTCTCTTCAATCAGTTAACAATCTACCTCATTACTTGATCATCCAGTCAAGATTTTCTCATCCTGCTGCGAGAATGCTGTGGGAGATGATGTCAAATGCTTTAGAGACAGATCACATCCGCTACACTACCACCATCTATCCACCTGGTTATATCTTTATAAAAGACTATGAGGTTGGACAAAAATGATTTTCCCTTGGTAAAACCATGTTGACTGCTTCTAATGACCCTCTTGTCCTTCCTAGTGCAGAGAGGAACCCCATGAGGTTCAACAAGGAGAATCATAGTGTCTGGCGTCTCGAAAGGATCAACTCAATGCACCCATACAGTCTGGGGACTGACCTGCTGGAGAGCAGTTCTGCACAGAGAGAGACCTGGGACCATTCACCCATTCTCTGATTCTAAATGCCTGGAGACTGTACCCAGGATAAGTTGGTCCATCACCTTTCCAGGGATAGAGGTGAGACTGACCGGTCTTTAGTTACTCAACTCCTCCTTCTTTCCCTTTTTGAAGACTGGAGTGACATTTGCTTTCCTCCAGTCTGCAGGCACCTCTCCTTTTCTCCACGTCTTACTGAAGATGATGGAGAGTGGTTTAGCAATGAGTTCTGCCAGCTCCCTCAGCACCAACGTGTGCATCACATCAGGGCCCGTGGATTTATGCATATCCAGACTGCTCAACTTATCCCATTCCTCATCAACCAAACAAAAATCCTCCTTTAACCTGACTTCGTCTGGAGTCTGGAGCTCCTGAAGAAAGTGTCCAGTGATACAGACAGAGATAAAGAAGGCATCCAATAACTCTGCCTTCTCTGTATCGTCTGTCACCAGGGAACCAACCTCATTCAACTGTGGGCCTTCATTGCCTTTAACATTAGTTTTATCTGCAATGAATTTGAAGAAGCCCTTCTTGTTGTTCCTGAACTTCCTTTCAAGATACAACTCCAATGAGGCTTTAGGTTTCCCAGCTGCCTCACTACATCCTCTGGCAACAGCCTTATATTCATCCCAAGTGGCCACCCCTTCCTTCCATGATCTACAACTGAGGGAAGCACACAGTGGTATGGTTCTGCTGATGTAGGCTGCAGGAAAAATTCACAGAGTCTAGTCTGGGGTTCCTGCTCTATCTATGTTTCACAAATCCGAGTTGGTTTATTTGAAATACTACAACAAAATCTCCTGATCAAACTAGTTTCTTTTATACTAGAATCATATAATCCCATCTGTCTGAGCTATACATAACACAAGACAAATTTTATGTCTGTCTCACAATGTTTTTTTAAACTTACTCATTTTCAATTGTACCACAGACAGTGTTTACCTGCAGATATTGGGAAAAACCCAGATAATGCATCTATTTTAGTTTGGAAATATTGACATGCTGTGATGATAACAAATCCTAAAAATGCAGTCTGAGCAGTCTCCTACTTTCCCACCCACAGCCTTTTTCCATTCTTGAAAATTTGCCCTGAGAGTATTGGTTAGGAGAACATGGTTTGTGAACATTTCCAGTCCAATTCAATATGAAGCAACCTGCTCCTACAAGCCACCTGGTTAATTTGGTGTTATAAAGGATACAATTTCAACCTCAAAAAGAAACATCTCTGTTATCATGCTTAGTCATCCATGTGCAGCTTAATTATTTATATCAATTAAAGACAGAACTTTTCCACAAATAGCAACCTGCTGAAGGATTTTTGTTGGATGTTTTTCTGTTTTCATCATCTCTAAATGAATATACACTGCTTCATCTTAAACATTTGAAAGACTGCTCTCTGAAAATTTCAGTACTTCTCTGCACTATATAGACAGGTTGCAGATAAAAGTACCACTATATGCATTCCAGAGCACAGTGTGTGCCTTCACTTTGGTATTATCTCACTTGGTTTTTGCAACATGGTGTTCTCCATATTTCCAACTGGAACCAAGACATTGTTTCCAATTGCAGATTTGGTACTTGTGTTACATAAGGAAATACTGTTACCTGCAGTTTTATTTTTTAATGCAACAAGAACAGACAGAAAACATTTCCTAAGGGTGAAAACTCCTTTGCTTGGCCAGAACCCCATCTAGAACTGTCGTATATTGCACTAGGAATGAGTAGAAAACTCTTCCTGCCACTGTTGCTCTTTTTTTCGCCTTCTTGACTTGCTGAAGCTTACCTAAATGTCATCTAACACTGAGAGGAATCCCTTCTCATTCAGATGCTGAAATATGCTTTGATGTCCATACATGTTTTGTATAGGCTCCAAGTCCTTTGTGCCTCACAGAAAAATCACAGCCACGCACTATGCAGTATGGAAATGTGTTTCACTTTCTTCTTGATGTTTTCCAAATGGAAATGGGAAACATGACCTTTTTTTTTTTTTTTCTGATCATTTTTTTTTTCCATTTTAATTTAGGTTATGGTTTGATTTCATCTGAGGGTGAGGTGGTAATCCGAGGTAGTGTTTCTTTTCTCTCTTCCAAGAGAACAGGAAGGAATAGTCATAGAATGGTAATAGAATGGTAGGATTGGAAGGGACTAGAGATCACCTAGTCCAACCCTCCTGCAGAAGTAAGTCCAGCTAGATTATGTTTTGCAGGAACACATCCAGGCATATCTTGAAGACCTTCAAGGAAGGAGCCTCCACACCCTCCCTGGGCAGCCAGGGACAGGGCTGCCTCATCCCCACAATAAAATNACCTCCTTACATCCACCCTTTAGATATTTGTAAATGTTAATAAGATCTCCCCTTAGTCTCCTCTTCTCTAGACTAAAGAGCCCCAGTTTCCACAGCCTTACCTCATATGAAAGATGCTCCAGTCCCTTGATCATCTTGATGGCCCTATGCTGGACTCTCTCCAGCAGTTCCCTGTCCCTCTTGAGCTGGGGAGAACAGGACTGGACACAGGACTCCAGATGAGGCCTCACCAGGGCAGAGGAGAGGAGGATCAGAACCTCCTTTGACCTACTGGCTACACTCTTCTTGATACATCCCAGGATGCCATTGGCCTCCTTGGCCACAAGGGCACATTGCTGGCTCATGGTTAGATTATTATCAACCAGGAGTCCCAGGTTTCTCTCTTCAGAGGTGTTCTTCAGCAGTTAGAGTCCTAACCTGTACTGGTGCATAGGGTTGTTCTTCCCCAGGTGCAGGACTCTGCAATTGTCCTTGTTGAACATCATGAGATTCTTCTTTGACCAGCTCTCAAACTGGTTGAGATCCCGCTGAATGGCAGCACTGTCTCTGGTGAATCAGCCCATCCTCCCAGTCTAGTGTCATCAGGGAACTTGCTGAGGTTACATTCTGTCCCCTCATCCAGGTCTTTGTTGAAGATGTTGAACAAAACTAGCCCCCGGAACACATCCCTGTGGACTCTGGACTCTAGACTCTGTCATTCAGTCACCTATCAATCCACCTCAATGTCTCTCGTCCAAGCCACATTGTCTGAGCTTTCTGATGAGGATGTTAGGGGAGACAGTGTCAAAAGTCTTGCTGAACTCCGCTGCAGATGAATTCCACTGCTCTCCCCTCATCTAGTCAGTCAGTTTCCTTGTTACTTTATCTAAAGCATTCAAGAATAAAGGCAAAACTTGTTATTTTCCCCTTCTCTTTTTCTAAATAATGACCAACAATTTGTAATTAAATTGCTTCTAAGATAATTTTATTACAGAAGACCCATTAGATAGATCTTGGATACACAATTCTAAGCACTGAGTGTATACAAATAATATTGCCCAAACACTTCATAATTTGCATTGAAATCTGCAATTGAATAAGTTACAACACACTACTAGTTGTTTTCTCTTTGCTATCTGGAGACACATCACGTTTACACATGTCATTCTTCATGTAATATTTCTTGGACAAAACGTTGGCATCACTTTCTCACCATCAAATTGTTCCCTTCTCTTTTTGCTCTCATATGTTTCAGATGTCAGAAGGCCTGAAGTCTCTCAGTGAATTGATCTTTGCTAAATCCACAGTGAAGGGATGGGATTTTTTCCAGATGAGAAACTGTGTCCTGGAAAGCTTTTGGGACTTTTTCTAGTTCCACTGAGACTTTCCTCGGAAAAATAGTTTTCTGCATCTCAATATGGCCACACAAGGCACACCACAGGAGCCATCTTTACTGTTGACTGGTTTTGCTGTTGTTGTTCAAAAAAAAGTTTTAAGGCAAGACATCCATTGACCAAACAAAACTGATTTATGCAGTCACTACACACAGGACTTTCCCACTGAAGTAACTTTATGTCCATGTTCAAGGCTTATTGAAAGGTTAAAACTTTATCTAATTACTTAAATACCCATCTTACATAATAACAAAAAAACCCAAATTCAAGTCCCAATTAGCTTATTTCTGTCTGAGACTGGAGACCCGGAAGCTCTTTACTTACACTCCTCCTTCCTCATGACAAACTTCTGCTACTGCTGCCAGACTGACAGCTATGCAAAAGGGACCTAACTTAAGTCCTGCAAGGGTTGCATCTCTCTGTAGACAAACAGGAATCATCAGCTGTGCTTTTTCCTTGTGCTACTCTGGAGGAAAGCTGACTGCCATAGATAAGCCATTTGCAAGAGTTCCTTTGACTTTTTGATTTTTTCCAATGCCCTACCATCACAGTTTTGGTGGTCCCACTAATGCAATCCGAAAGTTGTAGCACTAATACTGAATATTTAAGCATTACAAATTTCACTTCCTTACAGATTGGACTGGCTGAGGCAAGAGTCACATGGAAAGAGACAATAAAGGATTATTTAGCTTGTAGTTGTACTATAAGTATACAAGACCAATTTTGAAACCTTACCATTGTCTGGGTGCAGTTTCCTGTGAGTAGGCTACAAGTACTCTTTGGAAAGTCTCTTACATCACAAAAGAGAAAAAGGAATTTACTCATGACACTTACGAGGCTTGGTTATAAATATCATGCATGCTGATGGTGTAATGGGAGAAGGGGGTGAGAGAAAGACCTTTGGTCATCTGTATCTTTATGCTTAAAAATATCACATGTAGAAATGATTTTTACACAATTTGTGTGTAATGAATATTTCAGTTGTTTTATGCATATAGAATTAGAGCCACAAATGCCTGTTTAATGACCTGCAGCTAATGAAAATCGAAGCAATGAAGATGTCATCTCTGATCCTTTCAAGCTTACATCACATAAATGTCTTTAAATCTTATATTGTTTCTCTGGAGGAATCTGTTAGTGATTTCTCTGAGTCCAAGTAAGAAGCAGAGATAAACCCTTTCCTCATGGGTATGTTTTCTTTATCATCACTTGTACTGCACTATTGTATCATACACTGCCATGGACACTGAGAGTGTCCTCAGGGGGACATTGTAAAATACTACACCATTCAACAGTGTTTTACTCCCATTTCATTTGAGCAGGGGTAAATGTTAAGACAACGCACAGCAGGAAGCATTGAGCCCAGTAATCTCACAGAGCTTAAGAAAGTAAACATTTGGGAATTCTGTGGGCACTGCCTAAAATACTTATCTGGGAGGTGAGTACCTCACAGTCTTTAATGTATTTATTTCCACAGTACCCCTTGAGAGAGAGGAGAGTGCTGTTATCCCTGGTTTATGCTTGAAGAACTAAAAGGCTAAGACCTAGTCTAGATACAGATTTTCTATTTTCAGCCAGGGGAAATATTTTTTTTAAGTAAACCTTATGCTTTCTTTTCTTCCACATAGGGAACACATGTACATATACGAACTAATGAGGTGACTTACTTAACATTATCAGTGTTATTTGGATAGAAACCGGATTCAGCTGCAGACCTGACTAACGTCACCACTGGGACATTTTGGTTCTTCCTTTGGGCTGTTTTATCCTCAAACCTAAAATCTATCACATTCTCAGGTCACCTTTTGCCTTTGACATTTTTTCTTGTAGTGACCACTTCTAACTATAAAAGGACAAATTTGTATTTGTCAATTAATTCAAAGCGATTCCTCAGTAATCATATATCTTCCTCTAAGTACGAGGGCACTACTACATTCCTTTTTGCTAGAACTATGGTTTTGCTCATTATTTTGAGAGAACTGAGTTTATAGGAGACATGATAAAAAAACTCTCAAACCAAGAAATAATAAAAAAAAAATAATTTTAAAACAAGATCTGAAATGATGCTTCACATAGGCTTGAGAGCTGCAGTAAGGGGTGAACACAAACCTAGTCAAGAAATAAGACTAAAGTCTTGCAGACAGTAAGATGGAGGCATATATAGTGAAGTCAGCAATTACACCTGCCATTGGAGACATGAAAANCTGCAGACCTGACTAACGTCACCACTGGGACATTTTGGTTCTTCCTTTGGGCTGTTTTATCCTCAAACCTAAAATCTATCACATTCTCAGGTCACCTTTTGCCTTTGACATTTTTTCTTGTAGTGACCACTTCTAACTATAAAAGGACAAATTTGTATTTGTCAATTAATTCAAAGCGATTCCTCAGTAATCATATATCTTCCTCTAAGTACGAGGGCACTACTACATTCCTTTTTGCTAGAACTATGGTTTTGCTCATTATTTTGAGAGAACTGAGTTTATAGGAGACATGATAAAAAAACTCTCAAACCAAGAAACAACAAAAAAAAAATAATTTTAAAACAAGATCTGAAATGATGCTTCACATAGGCTTGAGAGCTGCAGTAAGGGGTGAACACAAACCTAGTCAAGAAATAAGACTAAAGTCTTGCAGACAGTAAGATGGAGGCATATATAGTGAAGTCAGCAATTACACCTGCCATTGGAGACATGAAAATTCAGATGTTAAGCTTGTATTTAGAGCCCTTTTGGTGTGAGAATACAGAAACAGAGACAGCGAGGCTGTTTGTCTCTGAAACACAGTTACCACTAAACAACAAATACTGTAACAATCCATGAGGCTGGCAGCAAAAACCCTGATATGGACTACTGTTTGGGTTTTTACTGGAAAGAAAAATGTTTCTGATTTATTTGTGATAACTACAGACAAAGGGGAAGAATGAAGGTGAAAGGGAAAACAGGAGGATAGATTAACCAGCAGCAAGCTAGTGCTAGGGATATTGGACAAGGAGTTTTTCTGTAGGGCAGATCCTTGTTTTTTTAACAATTCTGGTACCCTTGACAAACATTCCTAGTAATCTAGGATATTTTCATCCTGAGGCTTTTCATGCTTGTTTTTTTTTTCTATTTTCTTTGTGTTTTACTCTCTTTTCCATTAAAACTGTGAAAGAAATAAAGTCCACATTGCCAACTACTTCTCTGTAACCTCAGAAAGGGCTTATGAATGCAATTTTGTGCAATTATTTGTGTTTTAAGGAGCAAGTGACTTGAAAATAAGTATTTTCTGAACGTATTTTTATTAAATGGGTCATTTTCTAGCACACTAAAGGACACCTTGTCTTCCTGTATCCAGTGGGAAGCAAGCTGATTGCGTGGGGCCAGGCTCCAGTTCCTTCTCTTGCAAAAGGCTTCCCAGTGGACTATGAGCCAGAACATGCCTCAGGTTATCTCTGTGTCCCGATCATACTTTAAAAATAAACCACTTCTTTTTGTGATGTCACTTTATAGATTTCAGTAAGTTCTTGTTTAGAAGTTTCTCTTCCTGACCCAGTCTCCAAGCATAACATATCAGAGCCTTTAACATGTTTAAGGTTTTAAGTTTAATGTTAAGGGCCATAAAGAAGAATATCTAAATATTCTTTTAGAAAAAAAAAAAAAAACATGCCAAAACCAGGAATAACATCACAAAAACCTTGAGTTATAATGAAATTTCTCTTACGAAGCTCAGATAACAAATATGAAAATGTCAGTGTCCAATGAATGCTTAGGACAAACTTCTTGATGTTCCAGCAAATGGCAGATGTTAACAGCTCAACACATTTAATCATGTTTCTTTGTTCGATTGGTTGCATTACATAAAAATAGGAATCTGAAGGAATAAATTTACTTCTCTTACATTTTGGTGAGCTTTTGGCAAATTGTAGTAATTCAATATCCCTGAAGTGTGTGCAAAGGCAATGATCTGAAAAAGATGAATGGGAACAAAATATCTGGCCAATAAAGGTTATGTAATAATATTTCAAGAAATAAATGTATTGGAGTAAATGTCCTGGCAGCATTTCAGCATCCTGAAATATGTCTGTTTCCCTGGCAATTTCAGCTTCAGTATCTAGTTTAAGTTTGATGTGTAATTTTTCATTCCTGAAGAATTTAGGTGAGAACATTCAGAGTATCTCAACCGAGTCTCATTGGAGATTGTAATATTTTGCACAGGACTAAAGTTTAATTAACACTTTTTCTAATGCAGGATCACTAGTTGTCTTCACTATCTACAGGGTCTATGTTTTTGACTATCACAGACTGACCTGAGTCTACGAGTTTAATTAAATATAGGTAAGGTTCTTCCATAGGTCTTGATCCTATACTTGTTTACCAGTGTAGAGGAAGAGGCCATTTACACAAACAGATTCTTGGTATTATAATAAAAATGTGGCTGAGGTGAATTCATACTCCACTGGGAAGATGAATGAGTCAATTGTGTTTTCTGTTTAGTCTCTAACCTTAATTATTCACACATAACATTGCTAACTCAATATTTAGTTACAAAGGGAAATAAATGTTCCCAGGGGTTGACTTAGCCCACCTAAGAACTAAGCTGCCTTATAGACATAACTCCTGTTCTTCATTCCCCATAAAAGCAGTTTCCAAACAGTAAGATTTTCATCTAGGTTATTCAAATGGGAATCTAAACATTGACAGGATAAATCCCTTTTGAGGAGAAACTCTTGCCTACTTAATATTTACATACTTCCTTCTGCTTTCACTATGAACATAAAAAATGCTCAGTTTTTCGAGTTTCACTGTAGACTTCCACAAAGTAAAACAGTGAAGGCTTTTAATTTTCTATATCCTAATGTATTCCCTAAATAAATGAAGTCTAATGGAGAATTTACATCAGGAAAACATCATGTGCATTCAATGCACACCATTGAATTCATCTGCACTCCAGTTACACGTCAGCGGTCCAGCATGAAAATTACCTATATGTGTTAATTTTGACTGAGTTTCATCTACAGTGAACCAGTTCACTCCATTGGCTAGCAAGTACAAGCACGGAAAGGAGCAGTGTGCCTCAAACCCCATAGCCTAGGAATCCAAAGGACACAAGCCATTGATGCCATTCAAGCTTAGAAACAAGATACTTTTTACATCATGGATAACAGAGGTGCTACTGGCAAAACCAACGTGACCCAAACTCTTTCTTGACACTGGATCTTGGAGACACGTGTGAGGAAGAGTTGTTCTCTCTTTTTATATGAAGGGAAGAGAGGAAGAAATGCAATCAATGAAGAAAATGTTAGTTGAAGAAAATGTCCTGAAGTCAAGTGTTTTGCTCTTTCCTGATGCACCTTTTAAGTTGCCTTGCTATTTTCTTGCTTTGTTGCCACAAGCAGATTTATTTGGATAAGGGAAAACTCAAGGTACTATTATCAGTCAAATCTTCTCTGTATTTATTTTTAAAAAATAAAAGATTAAATCCATGCAACATTTAAACTTTAATGAGTTTAGGCCTGTTGTAGCCAGAGGTGATTTGTTATCCTAAATCCTTGTGTCATCATATTAATGACTGCTTGCACCAAGGGGCACTCAGGGTAATCTCCCATCTCTAGCTATGTCAGCTCTGTGGTGATTGCTATGTAATTAATCAGAGACTGCTGCTGGAATGAGGACATTGTAATCTGATGCATAATGAAACTTATTAATGGTGTCCTGCATAATTTATGGGATCTAATCATTCTAATGTAGGTATAAGTATAACATGTAAACAGTTTTCTTTCATTAAGACTATGAACTAACATGCCATGAGAAATTAAGGGCTAGGATCTTTAATTCTGCCAGCTCTTGTTGAATTGTCCCATTTAAGCAGACATACAAGACTAATTGATTTCCTGTAAAACCCTAAAAGCAACTACCACTATGAGGAATATTTGCAAACATTCCATTATATGATATTTGCATTCATGTTGTGTTTTATCTGACTGAGGCTTCAAATCCCAGTAGGACAAGCATCGTATAAACATCGCCAATGAACTTCTACCCCAAGTAATTGACAGTGCATAGAGATAAAATCAAGGCAAGACAGGGAGACATTATTTTCTTCTGCAGTATTATAAGTGCTGTTTTGCAGAAAAGACCCAAAGAACAGATAAATTGGTAGCCAGATGCACAAAAGTATTTAAATTAGTACCTTTCCCCATTGATTATTTCTATTAAACGCCTCAACTGCTACAAGTCATATGCATATTTAAATCCCTGACCAAAACAGAAGATATATAGTTTTGACCATAGTAAACAGATTAAAAAAGATTTAAATTGGCATATTTTTAATCCCAAAGTACCTATTTTATTGATAAAATAAGCACTTATTTTACAAATGGTTTTGAAAGTAAGGTTTTTAAAACACTAAGGTTAGATATAAATATGTGCATTTACTTTGTTAAAGGGAAGAAGTGCTCCAAACCAGGATCGTGTATGCCAAATTTCAACTTTATTTTATTTTATGGTTGTCGTTATGAACACCTGAATATAGTGGTTTATAATGGCTTCTCTGACAGGCTGTTATAATTTCAATGGCACTAACAATACTACTATAATTAGTGACTTTTGTATTGTGTTAACAAATGCCAGAGTGTGCTACCAGTCTTCCAGATGACTTACTGAGGTTTTAATTAGTGTCTATCTTTCTTTTCTTTGTGGAGACATACACTTACTAAAATGACTCAATGCTTTGCACTATGTACAGGTCAAAATATCCACCTGTCAACCGGGTTTAGAGCTGCATGGAAGTAGGAAACTACTTGTGACATTTTATTAATGGAACAGATTGCATATTTCTTCAAATAGAAACTGGAGGAATTGTGTGACAGATGGATCAAAACCTTCCTGTTGTTGAAAAGCAACAGATGAGACAGACTTCTCTTATAGCACTAGCTGGATAGCAAGATGTTGATTAACTAGACCTGAGTGAATCTTCTGCCCCTTGGCTCTCAGCATTCATAAGAGATTTATATATTAGATGATTTCTCTGTTTCATATTTTACATCTTAGCAATACGGAAGTGTATGAGCCTGTACATGTTTGCATATATATACATGCATACACATCAACATAAACATACCCAATAAACTATCACTGTAAAATCGTTTCAGCTTTTATTTTAATTTCCCCAATTAATAGGTTCACATTTTATGTTTAAACAGTCTTTTGCAAATACTGGAATATGCCAAGTGTTAATGCTTCTATGTACAACCTATATACTCTAAAGTAGTATGACGTTGAAGACTAAGATTTAGACTTGTTTACAAGGCTTAGTGCTCAAGAGAATTTATCAGTTCTTGAAGCACCTATCATGGCATAGTAGGCATTGTACAGTATACAGAGAAGTGCACTTATGTTGAGTGAAACTGGAATAGTGGGATTCCTTTAACAAATTTTTCGATGTGCATGAATCGTTAAAGTTGATATTGCACTAAGAATTATGCAGTACTTCACCTAATGGACATCTTCACAAAGTCACAAGAGTGTCACTACTGTCTCCGTGAGAGCAAGAAATTTTACCTATTTGAACACATCTCATAGAGTTCAAAGCCACTGTTTGTAAGGTCTAAAGCTAAAGAGTGCTTTTTTTCTTCCCCTCCATTTTTTATGTACATACAATCCACATACGAAGAACTGTCATTTACTCATGAAAGACTATATCAAGAACTTTACTGTAAATAAAATGGGAGAGACTCGAAAGAAGCTGTTGATACAAGAATGTACTTTCAAAAACCAATGCCATCATAGAGAACTTGAATGAGAGAGGATATCCACGTAATACTCAAGCCTCCAGGAGGAATGTGGTAGATGAATCTAAGCATGAGGATTGGTCTAGTCATAGGAAAAGCAATATAAGTGATAAAAGCAGTAAAGCTGTTCACATGCTCTGCACTGAAGATGAATTACATGCATAATACATGTTTTTAGCACAGTCAAGTTAAGGACTTGACACTGTAAAAACTTGAAAGCTTGTTACACAAAAGCTGAATTAGCTCCTCGTGGTCTTAAAACCTCCACATCTGTCATCTATTCCCAAAGGAGTGTTCTTGTGGGATGTGTTTTTCTACTTCTTTAATGGAGAGAAGATGGTGAAAGGAAGTGGTTAATTGCCAACCTGAGGGCTCACAGGATTATTTGCATAATACAAATCAGTACTGTGAAGGTCTTAATAGTTTCACTCTTTAGCTATTCATGATAGTGCTCCGTTTATTAGGTTGTGGTGGTTTTTTTAAGAGCAAAAGAAAATGTGTCAGAAAATTTCTTAGTATTTGACTTTATCAGGAAATGCTAACATGCTTAAAAAAGTGTTAAGGGCATTGTGCTGTTAAAGTGCTGTAAGATGTTCTCATGGCTCATGAAATACTGTACAGGCTTCAGTACTATTTGGGGCTTTGCAGAATATTGCAAGACAACATCCATTCATAGGCTCATGAATTACATCTCAAACTACTGTTGTGTTAAGTTGTATCTTAATGATACTAATTTGGTGGTAACCAGTTATGAGGCAATTCCTGTGACAAAAAAGTTAACTCCAAAGAAAACTGCAGATACATTAACAGGCGCTAGTGCAGCAAAAACTCCTTACTGCACTCTAAATTGTTAAGTAGTTTATGACCTCTAGGCTTTCTCCTCCCCTTTTGACTTTGTAATACTTAATAAAACTTATACTCAAACTGGCTTAGGAAATAAGAAATTAATTATGAACACCCCATTTAATGCTGGAAGAGTATGATGTCCACAGTTTCTTTAAAGCATCAGTAAGGAAATTTCACTACTGTCAGTTGAGCATTTATAGTGAACACATCTAAATGTGCTCAGTCAATGAATCCCCAGAGTGTTTCTGCTTCATTAACTGTTTACATGGTGACCCCAGTAGAAAGGTTTTAGCCTGATGAAATGTCTGCTTCACTGATGAAATGTCTGTCCACTGCTGCAGGCAACACTGGAACAGATCTCTGTGATTTTTCATGATATACTCAGAATTTAGAAGTATCACATCAGCTTGCCTAACACTGCCACATTCAGCACCACATCACCTCTTGTGTTAAACTCTCAACAGCTTCTCTAATGCCATAACAGACAATAACAACATGTCTCATCTCCAATGTCCTCCATCTTCCATCAACCAACACCAGATATTTTTAATGATGTTTCATGGTCATATTTTAAGCATCTGTAATCCCAGACTTCACATTTGAATGGTCTAACAACTTCAGTCTCTTTTAATGGTGTCATTATTTGCCTCATGAATCACAATGTCAAGGAAGCTCAAGATATTTAAATTTTATGACGCTGTGTCCTGAAGAAACAACTTTCTAACTCAGCACAAAGTGAAGAGGAACAATTTACCTTATATGAACTGCACTTTGGTTCACAGAAAAAAATCCCAGGAGAACATTAAATGTCCAAATTATTACCTTGGATATCCCACCACGAGTTTCGTAGAGCAAATAACACATACTTATCTCCTGCTCATATACAACAATATGTATAAATAAATGGCATAAGTTTAAATTTAATTATATAAGATAGTATTTGATAGATGCATTCCAACTACTTCTAACTCACAGTAACTAAGCAGTTCTTCATAATATTGCAATAGCTTTTTTATAAAATAAAAAGGCTGATTTATATTTCTATTGGTGAGATAAAAACATTGGAGCATTCATTGTCCTGACACACAATAATGACATAATAGTTAAACATATATGGTTGACAAACATTCTTTTTTTATCTTTTTCCGTTGATCTTTCTTTTATTAGCTATTAAGGAAAAAGTGAACTTATATACAGATCGTATATAACATTATAAAAAAGTGTCTAATTCTCAGAGTGTCTGTAGCTCAAGAAAGCTATAGATCTTCTGAACATCAGAAGGGAAACCTTGCTATTGGCAGGCTGTATTAAATATGCATAATTATCCGAAGAAGCAACTAAAGACCCTCACTCAAGACTTTACTTCATTTGAAGTTGCCGACTGCAAACTGCAAATTTTATCCATTTCCCCTGAGACACTCTTTCCAGAGAAGGGGAAAATTATGGATTCTATCTAGATGAGAAGACCTGCTTTAGTCCTCTGTAAGTATACCATTGAACTCTAGATGACAGTCACTAGTGATGTGTTCTACCTGCTATTAGAAGACTTGAATAAGGGTTTTCTGCTGCCTTTTTTGAACGCAGTCTTCATATTCAGCAGGAGGATATACAGCAAACTTAAACCACAACAGCTCTGTAGATATTTACAACCTGGATTATGCAGTTCCCTACATGGACACATGCTTCTGTCTTAGTGACCACTTTGGCAAGATCACAGTGAGCCCTCAGTCCAATGTATTCATTGAAAGTTGCTCTCTTGTTAGCAGGTCTATATTCTCCTTCAAGGACCATATATCTGTGGAAATCTGCAACTCTGACAGCTTCTACTGCAAAAGCACCCTGCAGCAGTAGTTCAAGCACTGTAGCTTTTACAGCCATTAAAAGCAGAGAGAATAAAAATTTGAAGTTATGTTGGATGAGTCCTTTTTTTGTGGTGGAAACTAATATAGATCTGTTTACTTTGATTCTGTAACATCAACCAGTACTATCTGAAGAATCAATTATGAAATAATGAACCTGGGACTTGTTTTAGGAGTGTCTTTCTCTGTGTGACTATCTCTGACTGCCACTTTCTCTCTTTTTTGACTTTCAGAGAAAAATCTATAGGGAGAAGGACTCTGTCTTCTAGAAATTTGTTTTAAAATTCAATAATATTTTAAAAAGACCCACTCTTTTATTTATGCTTTCAATAGATGGCTATTCCCCGTTCTACAAATCAAGATTTAGACTGAATCACAATGACTTTCTTAGGAACTTTTAGATTTTGATGGATGAAGTTTAAAATTCTGTTGTTTCCTTGAAATAGTCAAGCCCAGAAAAACTATAAAGACTTTTTTTAATGTCTTTACCTTAGGTAAAATTAGGACCTCACATTTCACCAGACATCATAGCAGTACAAACCAATATGGTTTTGACTTCTATGAAAATATTAGAAGACTAACAACATAAGTCCTGAAAATGTCTACTTGTCACAAAGTTGCCTATGATTTTGCATGATCATATAGTGTGATTACATACATAAATGCCACCTACTCAAAGCATACTGATGCAGTTTCTTAGTTGTAGAGATTTAACAGAAAAAAACCTCAAAATTAAAACCTCTTGATTTTACGGAAATGAAAATATGAAAATATATTCAACTAATCAAATACTTCCTTCTACCTGAAAAAGGTTTCCTCTTCTATTTCGGTTTCAAAACAAGAAGGATTCTTCCAAGTACAATAACTTGAGGTATAGTTCATCTGGATTTTTTAGTTTTCATTTTCTCATACATTTCCTAAAACCAACATTAATTAATTGATTACAAATATCAGCAAGTGTCATTTCTTTTTTAAAAAAGGAAGAATGTAGATTTGAAAGAATATGTTGCCAAGCTTCTGAGGCTGCATCACATTGGTCACAGTTATTATATTACAGATGGCACTTTCCATCTATTCTCTGACAAAGTGCAAATAAAGAATGTTTCATTTAGATTTGCCATGTAGATGAAAAGTCAGAAAACACACTTTTCTCTTTTATTCACTTTAACTGTTAGAAGAGAAATCTTTACTAGGAGGGGAGAGGAGAGGAGGGGCGAGGAGAGGAGAGGAGAGGAGGGGGGCGGAGAGGAGGGGGGGGGGGGGGG
>WBNH01010565.1:28353-53286 GCA_013401255.1 Urocolius indicus | reverse complement strand
GGGGTTTTATGTTTTAGTTGGTATTAAATTGTTTTCTGGTTTTCTTCCCCAAGCCGAGTAGCCTGGTCTGTTTTGTCCTGCACCTTAAGCGGCAATTAAGCCCTCCCTGCCCTTTAGCAATCCTTTAGTCTTCGGTACTTGAGGCTAATCGTGGTCTTTTGTTCCCTGATGGGCCGAAACCAGGACATCCCTCCATTCCTGAAGCCTATGTCTTGGATGTTTTTGTGTAAGTCAGTTCTTTGAAGATTCCAAGATAAGAAGCTGCCTTTTTGTTCTCTGTTTGCAGAAGGCCTTTCGCATTGCCAGTTTGGGTTTCAGCGGTGATGTAGAGCAAGTGTAACGATGTAGAGCAAGTGTAACAAGAGACATACAATTTCTTTTTGTATTTGAATACATGATCTACCTGTCTATCTGTATCATTGTTTGAACCAATTTTAAGTGATAAATCATGTTACTCCACCCTCTTAAATAGCTGCTTTTACTGAGTATAATTTCTTCTTGTTAAATTCTATTGCTTTTGATGAGCTTTCAGCAGAGATAAATCTGTCCCTGCCTGTCTAACCTATGCCTTGGACAAGCTAGTAGAATTAGGAAATTAAATTAATTGCCTTTGCCTCAATTTGCAAACTGCACAGTAATCTGCACATTTAATTCCATCCTTTGCATATTATGTTCTGAGGAAGGACACAATTGGCTGCAGATTTGACATCTTTGTGACAGTGAGACTGTGGCAGCACTGAAAAGAAAGGGGGAAGGAGCAGGGTCACAGAGAGGACAAAAGGAAAAAATAGCTGTCTAAATCATATATCATTAAAGTGATGCTCATTGAATTACCTCTCTCAGGGCCTGTCAAAACATGTGGTGCCCTTGCAATATGATGTGAATTAAATGCCTTCTGGCCCCTGAAATAATGTTTTCAAGACCAAATGTGTACTTTCACAGTTTCCCTCTAGTAACTACTAAGAAAGATTTGAAACATGTTGATTGAATCCTTTGATTAGCAAAACCAGCTGAAGAATATAGCAATGTGTTGTAACTGGGTTTCAAGAAAAGACAAGACATGTGCCTTCTTGTAGGTCAATGGTGATGGTCACTGATAGTCCATCTACCAAGAAGCTGCCCCTGGGAGACACAACAGAAGTTGTATAAGCTTTCAGTAATTTCAGACTTATTTTGTTCTCTGTAAGCATGGCAAAATTTCCAGTTGGTTGGATGACATCAGACCAGTGAGATACCTGAGGAATAAGATTCTCCTTTTCTCTCCCAGTGAAGTTTTGAGTTTTTGCTAGTTCTTATCAATCAAGAGTTTTGCCTGTGTTCACTGGTACCTGGTGTCATTTGGCTGCTGCAGAAAGAATGTAAAACCTACTAGATGTAAGTAGGAAAAGTTGATACCTACCTGGAAGTTTTCAGTAATTTCAGACTTTGTCACCTCTGTATCCATCAAGGACAACACTGATTTCTCAACTACTGAGCAGCCTCAGGGGATTGTCCAGAATTTTGTGTCTGTAGGACAGAGACAAATGCAGTTAATACATGAAGACATAAAATTTTACATATAGTGATGTGCTGTCAAAAATATGACTTTATGAAAAAAAAATGTACCATTATTAATCTTAAATATGTGAGTATTAGAGGGGAGAGTGGGAGGGTGTGACCTCACTGCCAAATTCAGATATTCTAAATTCAGTTCCTCCAAAACTGTCAGCTTAAACACNTTTGTAAATAAACTAAAAAAATATGGAGATAACTGGAGTCTCCTGAGAGAATAAGATGGATAAGTGTCAGACAGAAATGCAAAGCTCAAAGTAGTTGGATTCTGGAGCTGTCTTCCATTTAAAATACTTATGTACATTCTCCAAGAATCTTGTGTATGCCTCAACTTCAATAATATACCCTGTAAATTTATTTTTCTGTGAGCTATTTTTCCTAGGACTAAAGGCCCAGTGTTCTGTGAATCTTGTAAAAGTCATGTCCAGGGTATGAAGGAGAGATAAACAAGGCCGGAACACTTAGTATTCATGAGGAAAAACTTCACTCACAACCACACCATGGAGAGGATTCCACAAGGAAAGAGAATGATAAATTATTTTGTTAACCTTTCATAATATCTCTCTAGCAGTTGACAGCATCTTTAACACAGAATGATTGTTTTATTCAATACATTGCTCTTTTATTTATCAGGTACTAGTGTGAGAGAGATTGTATTCAGTATTTAGGAACAATACGTCTAAGCAATCTTATTACTCATAAACAGTTTTACTTATTTTTATGGTGCAGCAAATACTCTGTGTATGATCATGGAATCATAGATTGGCAGGGTTGGAAGACACCTTTAGAGATCGTCTAATCCAACCCCCCTGCAGAAGAAGGTCAACCTAGATCAGGTCACAAAGGAACATATGCAGGCAGGTTTTGAAAACTTCCAAGGAAGGAGNTTGACCCCCATCCTGTCCTGGTACATAAGATTGTTCCTCTCTAGATGAAGGTCTCTGCACTTGTCCTTGTTGAACCTCATGAGGTTTCTCGCTGCCTAACTCTCAAGCCAGTCAAGATCCCACTGAATGGCAGCACAGCTTCTGGTGAATCAGCCTGTCCTCTCAGTTTGGTGCCATCAGGGAACTTCCTGAGGGTACATTCTGTCCCCTCATCCAGGTCAATGATGAAGATGTTGAACAAAACTAGCCCCACAACCCATCCCTGTGGAACTTCACTGATCACAGGCCTCCAACTTGATTCTGTACCATTGATCATCACCCTTTGGGCTCTGTCATTCAGCCAGCTCTCCATCCACCTCACTGTCCACTCATCCAAGCCATATTGTCTGAGCTTTCTGTTGAGGGTGTTAGGAGACACAGTGTCAAAAGCCTTGCTGAAGTCAAGGTAGATGACATCCGCTGCTCTTCTCTTATTTAGCCAGCTGATTATGTACTCATAGAAGGCATCAGGTTGGTCAAACAGGATTTCCCCTTGGTGAAGCCACGTTGACTCCCCCGATAACTATCTTTTCCTTCATCCTTCATATGTTGATCTCTCTATATATTCCTATTTCATTAATCTCAGCTTTATAACAATTTTGTAAGGTAAGATGCTTTTCTTCACAAAGAGTCTGAGATGTCCTCATGGGTATGCCTCAAGTGAATTGATAGCAGCTTTGCATAGAGAGACCTGGGAGCTCTGATTGATAATAAGCTGAACATGAGTCAGCAATGTGCCCTCATGGCCAAGAAGGCCAATGGCATCCTGGGATGCATTAAGAAGAGTTTTGGGTCAAGGGAGATTCTCCTCCCTCTCTCCTTTGCCATGGTGAGGCCTCATCTGGAGTCCTGTGTGCAGTTCTGGGTTCTCCAGCTCAAGAGGAACATCTCTTTTCTCTGGACCATCTTTCTTATAAGGAAAGGCTGCAGGACCTGGGAATGTTCAGCCTGGAGGAGACGAAGGGAGGATCTCATTAATACAAGTATTTGAAAGATGTGTGACAAGAGGATGTGACAACACTTTTTTTCTGTAGTGCTTAGTGATAGGACAAGAGGTAATGGGCAAGAGCTGCAACACTTAAGTTCCACTTAAAATTAAGGAAAAACTTTGTTGTGAGGGAGCCCTGATACAGGCTGTCTAGGGAGGGTGTAGAGTCTCCTTCTCTGGAGGTTTAAAAAATCTACCTGGATGTGATCCTGTGTGACTTGACCTGCTTTGGCAGAGGGGTTGGACTAGATGATCTCTAAAGGTTGTTTCCAACCCCTACTGTTGTGTGGTTCTGTGATTTTGTGATATTTAGAAGACATTATATAGTGAATAGAGTTATCAGTTTGTACTAGAAACCTCCGTTTCAACAGTTTTATAGGAGTAGACCCTGGAGCCCCCATATCCTCATCCACATATTGTCTTGTTGACTCCATGTCATCCATATGAATGTCTTGGGAAGAGCAAGGGGGAACATTTATTGGCATTCATACAATCCACACAGCCAGATCATGATGCCTGCAGTCTTGCTAGGTGGAAAGAACAACAGCTAGTCTGGATCCTTGCCCTAGGTCATAGACAATGTTAGTAGCAAACTGGGGGAGGAGCCGTCCAGGTGTTCTGATGCACAGACTGTTATCCAGGTCAAACAAACAGAAAATATTGCTTTGTGTTGGAAGGTAAGTGCCTTGTGTTCCTTGGTAGGGAACAGATTTTGGAGTGCTGGCCTCATACAGGAGGACTGACTAGTTCTCATAATAAGTATGGCAGCTAGGCATCTCATCCAGAAAGCCTGGGGTATGTTCTTAACTTAATATCTCACCTCTCTTGACCTCATGCTGTGACCAAACAGACAGAGTGTTTGATTTTTTGATCTTCTGTAACCCTTTATTATTTATTGGTAATTTCAAGGTTCTGAGCACTTCAGTAAAATGCTGAGCACCCTGATGTTTCAGTGATTGCCAATTAAAGGTGTGCAGCATCTTTCAAGACTGTGACATATAAGACCAATTGTGTTGAAAGGGATAAGAAGTCCTGTTCTTTTAATTACAAGTTCATTTAAAACACATCCAATGTCAAGTACAGGTCAAGAAGGAACACAATGCACAGTACATTTGACGTATAAAAACCAAATATGTCTGTATTAGTTTGAAGGTTATTGTTTTCATCAGGTTGTATCAGTTCATTATGTAACTGTGTCTGTGCCTGCAGTATGATATATAGCAATCAACAGGAACCTTGCAGGGGTGAAAGCAGAGGAAAAATAATAAAAAAAACCTGTTGAGTATGAACAGTTAAAAAAATAAACTGGGCAGAATGTTCATATTTGCAGACATAGTAGGCCCACTTCAGCAAGGAAAAAAATAATTTTTTTTGAGGTGTAAGTGAAATAGTAAAGCAAGCTGGCTTATAAGTCACAGAGATGGAGATTCGAGCTGACAATGTTTATGATGACCACAGCTTTCTTGTCTTCTCCCATCACCCTAACATGATTGTTTTTGACCAGGCAAATCATGTTGTTCTCGTTGCAATGTCATTGCAATTTATGATTCCATAAGGCACTTGAATAGATTTCTTTGGTTTTATATGCTTTGCATTTCATTTTAATACCACCCAAGGCAATTACATACCTAAAGCCGTACGTGTTACTTTTTATTAAATACCAAATGGTATCATCTTGTTTTTTTCCCTGTTTCTTGATTACAATCAAGATATATTTTAGATTTTATTACGGAATCACTTTCCTACCTCAATTAGAGCCTTAAGGTTAATTTCCATTTATACTTTGCACTAAATGTCAACCTTAATGTAGGTTTTACGTGAACACAGGGAAAAAGCCATCCAAAGGGAGCAGATATTGCCTTATGGGAAGCTTTACACACACCACTGAGCAAAACTTCAATCCTGGAATAGAAGAAATTACACAGACTGCATGAAGTCCATTGGGAGTTTCACAGCAGTTTCAGCTGAAGTATACTCAAGTAACAGGACAGTAGGAGAAGATCATACCAGTAAAACATACTGTATATACAAACAGTAGATGAGAAATTCTCTGGCAGTAGCCAATCTGTATGGAATTCTCCCAGTGTGTGGAAACTAATACTTTTAATAAAGTCTTCCTTCCTTTGTGGACATGCTCCCTGAAACCCAAGAGACCATCCTGAGGAAACCTTTTAGAGTCATTCAAAGTTACAAGTTACTTCTGAAAAAAAAATTGGAGAATTATTACTTGTTCTACATATTAGTTGCAAATGTTTGATCATTTCCCCAATTACAGCTGAAAGACTGCAAGAAAAAAACCCAATAATGCTTATGATTGTTTGCTCATTAATGTCTTTGCAATGAATGAATTATTTATTCCAAAAACTATAAGAGAATGTAAATAGGAAAACACTGCTGTTAACAGCTATTTTCTGAACAGAAAGGCTTTGTCAAATGCAAAATCTTACAGCTTTATGAAATGAATTGTATAACACTTCATAACAACACATAGTATTATCTCATGGAAGGATAAATCATTTTGCATGGAAAGACTAAAATACTATCTTATCTATATTTTTTTTAATTTAGAAGATTCCATTTTTCTATCTACGTTTGGAATATTTATTTATAACAAGTTGATTTTTCATGTAGAAGATTTTTTTTTCTTTTCAGGAAAAACAGTCAAATTTCAACAATTTTCATGTAAAGTTTTCACTGTGCTTTGTTAACAGGGATAAAAAAATATAACAATGGATAGTATATTAATGTATTCCATGTTTAATAATTTTTCTCTCTTCTTGGTAACTTTTAATAGAGAAATGTGCTCAATATCTGTAAAAGGAAGGGAATTTTGCCCTTGCCTTTTAGAAAGCATGTGAGAAAGTAATATGCAAGCTACTTACTGAAGGAGTGAAGTGTCAGCATGCAAGATTAAAACATACCAAGGAAAAAAAATACTGCAGGTTTTATAAGCTATTAATATATGTCTTTATTCATATCCCACTGAAAGCTCATGTTTTCATAATAAAAAAGAGCACACACACACATACAACCCCCCCTACATAAATATATACACATAGACTTATAAAATAATAATTTATAGGGGTAACCCAATGGGAAACCAGCAGAGATAGCCAGACTTAACTGACAAGCACTAGCTGCAAAGCTTCACTTCTGATATATACCTAAGGGGAAACATTTTAGAAAAGAGCTAACAAGAAGATATTATATTAATATTAATATATTTTTATTTCCAAAGGGAAAATATGATCAAGTGCTTTGCTTTTTTTCCTTTCCCATATCTTTTTTTTGTTATTTCTGTGAAAGCTGGAAACAATATCTTCCTAGTTTAACTAGTTTCTCTATTTTCATATTTTGCTATTAAAACAAACAGGAAAAAAATAAGGAATGCTGAGTGATAAGGTTAATAGAACCATACTCCTCAGATGACATATGATGAACAAAGCTCAATGTCAGATATTTTTAGCTGTCAAGTCAGTCCATTCATGTTCATGTACCATAAAATCTGCTTTTAAAAGACAACTGTAACTTTTCCATTAGAAAGGAACACATGAAATCTTAAAATCTGTGTTTGTATCTATCCTGAAGTACTTCTGTAGTGATATATAAAATAAGAATGCATATTTGAACTTTACATAAACCTTCTCTCCATAGCAGATGAAATTTTAGAATGAAATTTTAAATTACAAATTTTCTAGAGAGTCAAGTGCTAGTCAAGGGCAGCCTTTCAAGGTCTCAGGCCAAGAACGAAATTTCAGATATTTTATTAGTTTCTCAGATTTGAAGATTTTCTGTCTTGGTTTTATCTTTAAGAATCAAGAACAATAAGCAATGTGAGTTCATCTCAGATCTGTTAATTTTCATCATTTCACATGCTTCATTCTGATCAAGAAAGCCAGACTATTTGAGGCACCACTGGATAGTGTAAAGAAAACTCATTGGAAAGCTTATTTCAGACTGTTAATAAGAGTGTTCCCTCGTCCCTCTTTCTCTCTTCCTTTTGCACTCACAAGTCAAGAAGAAAGACCCTGAAGTCTTAAAATCAGTCATAAATTAAGACTTGGTAAAGAAACCATTGTTAAAGCATTTCTAATAATCTATACTATTAAAACTCTATATTCCTAGTAAATTATGTTAATTTGCATTATATTTCAGTTTCAGAAAAAAATGTAAGTGTGGTGACTGAAATTCAAAACTAAAAAATTTCTTACACTGGAAATCATCTCGAAGCAACATTTGTATGTAAAATGATTTAATTTTAATCCATACAAGAAAACAGGAAAATATCTGTGGGTTTTTTTTAGATGTCATATGCAGGCATAATCAGTAAGACTCTCATTCTCCTCTTTCCTTCTTTGAGTACTTGAAACCTCTACCTAAGTAGATATTTCCTTTTTATCACAAAATTGAAATGACTGTGCTGTTGATGAGCACATTAACTTGGAAATCTAGAAGACATATTAGTAAACTTGATAATGAAGCTTTAAAATAAGGATATTCAAGATGTTCCTGAGTGAAAAAAAAGAAAAAAAATAAGAGATACCTTGAAAGAACATTAATATAGGTATAACCAAAAAATAAAGTAACATTATCTGAATATGCAAAAAAGATTGAAGACACATAAAGTATATTTAACATAAGATCACAGATTTTGGAATTGGAGAGATCAGCAGATGACATGTTCTTCTCTGACATAGCACATCTGCTATACCTGCTGGGAAAACTATATACCATCAGGAAATCCACAGAATGATCTTTGGACCTTGGAACTTGCAGGTTGATATTCTGTGGACTACCAACGTTTCACTTCATGTGTTGAGTCTAAAAGTGTACCAAACATTTCAGTTCAATACTCAATCAGTGTACAGTAGATCAAAGTAACTATTTATGCTACAGATGTTGTTTATACTTATATGTTACAAAATCATATGCCATATTGACAACACCAAGAAATTTTTATCATTATAGGCTATTCTCTAATATTCAGATATGTGCTTGTCATGGTCTAGGCCCATAAAGGGACAAAAGACCAGAATTGGACTTAAGTACCACAGACTGAAGAATTCTCAAAGGATGGGGAGGACTTAATTGCTGCTTATGGTCCAGGACAAAACAGATCAGGCTACTCAGCCTAGGGAAAAAAAAACCCAGAAAATAATTTAATCCACCACCAACTAAAACACAAGCATAAAAATCCAAAACATAACCAACATAAAACAACACAGAGTGGTACAGTGATGACGAGTAAAACCAGCCCTTTAAGACCACCTTCTCTCCACCTCTCCCCCGTTCCTGGGCTCAGAGCCCTGATCCAGGTGTCTTTATCTCCTCCCCTGCTGAACGGCTCGGCTCGGGGGTCAGGGAATGGGAGTTTCAGTCAGTCTATTCCTGATGGCTTGTGCTTTTTGTTTGTCCTCAGGGCAGGCGGGCTCCGTGTGGCTCCTCCCTGCATGTCTGTGGGGTACCTCACACACTCAGCAGCCCTGCACTGGCTGCTCCATTGTGCATTTATCCCAAAGGCTGCAGCTCCTCTCTGCCTCTTGTGTGGGTCTGCTCTGCAGCCCGCAGGCTCTCCAGCATGACCTATGCCATGGGCCCTCCTCACACAGTCTCACATAGAGCTGCTGGTGACTCTCAGTCCTGCCATTGCCCTCCATGGGTTGCAGGGGCATAGCTTGTAAAGGGGTCTCTGATCTGATGCTCCTCCTTCCTTCCTCCTTCTCCGATTGTGAGGTTCGTGTGGTCACCTCCATCTTGTATCATTCTTACACCTCCTCCCAAGCACTTGAAATTCCCATCTTTAAATAGTGCTGGCAGAGGCATCAGATTGGTCCAGCTATGCTGGAGGTGGGTCTGAACCCAGGAGCCCAGGGGGAGTCTGAGAACTCTTTACCAGGTCTTCACTGTAACCCCTTCCCCCTGTTACCAAGAAAAAGCATCTCATCAAAAAACTATGACAGTGCTTCAGCATTGCAACCTGCACAGAGAAATCAATATTCAACCCCTCTTATTGAACTTTTTTTCATTTTTTGTCGGGGTCATTCTCACAACATCTATAGTCAGAGATGTAACTAAGAACAGAGCAGCCACTAGATGCTTCTGTCTTAGTACTATTCCTACAGCTTCATTTTCCACTGTGCATTAGAAAAGCTTTTTCCTCGGTCTTTATTTTACAGCACAGTGTGCTTTCATGAATGCAGACATAGAAATCCGTCTGGTCTTATTCAACGTACTGCTTGCTTTGGCATCAAGACTTTCCATCAGTCAGCCAAACTCTTCTTTATATACCATGTTCTCATATAATTCCATTCTCAACTACAGCTCCCTCTATATCAAGCTCTTAGAATTAGATAGTACAGATCTGCTGTGGCAATTGCATGCATAGAGGTAGATAAGACTTTGTTGAAGCCCAAGCATTTTTTTATTCATCACAAAGAGAATATCCATTAATCATAATGTTTATTCATATAATCCCAGAATCATGGAATCTTAATGGTTGGAAGAGACCTCAAAACATCATCCAGTTCGACTCCCTTGCCACAGCAAGACCACCTAGAGTAGGTCACACAGAAACTCATCCAGGTGAGTTTTGCATGTCTCCAGTGAAGGAGACTCCACAATCAACCTGGCAGCCCCTTCAGTGCTCCCTCACCTCAACAAGGAAGAAATTCTTCCTTGTATTTCTTTGGAATCTCTTACGTTTCAGCTCATACCCATTCTCCCTTGTATTATCATTGGGCATCATTGAGAAGAGTCTGCTCCATCCTCCTGACACCCATCCTTTACAGATTTGTGAATAATAATGAGTCTCCTCCATGTTGAAGAGCCCCAGGTCCCTCATACTTACATCATAAGGGAGATGCTCAGCTCCATCATCTTGATGGCCCTGCACTGAACTCTTTCTGGCAGCTCCCTGTCCCTCTGGAACTGAGAGGCCCAGAACTGGACACAATATTCCAGATGCAGTCTCATGAGGGCAGAGTAGAGAGGGAGTAGAAACTCNGTTAATGAACATACTGAATAGTCCTGGTCCCAGCACTGACCCCTGAGGGACTCCACTAGATACAGACCTCCAACTAGATCTTACCCTATCTCTCTGCCTTCTTCCTTTCAACCAGTTAACAATCCACCTCACTACCTGATCATCCAGCCCATACTTTCTCAGTTTTGCTATGAGGATGCTGTGGGAGATGATGTCCAATACTTTACTGAAATCAAGATAAACACATTCACTGCACTACCACCATCTATCCACGTGATTACATGTTTATAAAAGTCTATCAGGTTGACCAAACATGCTTTCTCCTTGCTAAAACCATGTTGACTGCTCCTAATGACCCTCTTGTCATTTATATGCCTGGAGACAGCATCAAGGTTAAGTTGTTCCATTCCCTTTTCAGGGATGGAGGTGAGGTTGATTTGTCTATAGTTACCTGGACCCTCCTTCTTTCTCTTTTTGAAGACTGGAGTGATATTTGCTCTCCTCCAGTCCTCAGGTATCTCTCCTGTTCTCCATGACTTACTGAAGATGATGGACAATGGTTTAGCAACGAGTTCTGCCAACTCCCTCTGCACTCATGGGTACATCCCATCGAGGCCCATGGATTTATGCATGTCCAGACTGCTCAACTGATCCTTATCCCATTCCTCATCAACTAAACAAAAATCCTCCTTTAACTTGACTTCCTCTGGATTCTGGAGCTCCTGAGAATAGTCTCCAGCAGTTCAAGCAGAGGTAAAGAAAGCATTCAGTTCCTCTGACTTCTCTGTATCCTCTCCCCAGGGTTCCCTCTTTATACACTATGTACCTTCCTCAGCCTTGGAACTAAGAGTAGCAGAAGTCAGGTTGCCTTGTTTGATTGTATGTGCATATATAAACACAAACCACACTTTTGCTTCCTTTGCTGCTGCTGACACTTACAGAAAGTGAACAGGTCAAGTCAACCATGTCTATGAAGCCAAGGAAGCTCACTTACAGGAATAAAGACTAATAACTTCCTAGAGGAGATCACTAATCATTCATTTAACTGCCACTACACAGACAACATTGAAAGAAAACCTGAAAAAGTAAAACGTGTAAACTATTACAATATTATACTCTTACATGTCATTTTTCTTTGTAAGGAACACCAATAATTTCATAGACAGCATATACTGGAACCAAGCAGAACACTGCTATAAATTGAAATACAATGTGAATACAGATAAAGTGTGCTTTATCTCAGATTTCTAAACAAGCATGCTACCTTGTACTGTAAAGTACTATGTACATAGAGAAAACACAAAAGCCAAGTTTTCTTATACTTACAGTTGGCGTAGATGTATAAACAAAAATGTCTGGACTTTCACAGATGACAACCATCTGTTAGCTAGCATCCATGAACATCAAGACGTAGTCAAAGTGTTATACTTTTTCTTAAACAGAAATCTTTTCTATTAGCATTATATTCAGTTGGGTTGGTTATATTGTACAGAAACAGGACTGAAGATTAGGAAATCTGAATGCAGCATTTATCTCTGACCTAAGTTTGATTCACAGGAAATCTCTGTGGTCCATTCTTCTTCTTTTGTCTCTCTTTTTGTTGTAAATTCTTTGAACAGGAAATTATTTCTTGTACAAATTTTGAAGCAGACAGGCCAATCAACAGGATTGTAAGATGTTGAAATTACTATTGTTAAATGAACTGTAGCTTGTTACTGCAAGGAAAAGATTTTAATGAAAAGATCTTTATCATGTGAAGAAATGCAGGGAATAAGGAAAGCAGTAAGTACATGGTAAGACAAAGTTTTAAAAGAACTGTTTTCCTCTTCTTTTGTACAAGTCATTGAAGAAATAGGGAAGACTTTGAGTTTGTGAAATAGGCTGATACAATATTCATGTGCAGATGGAGCAGACATGAGAAGAAAGATGCTACTGATCAATCAAGACTGATCCTGGGATGGAGTAATGACAAACCATTAATGACAGATTCATCTCATACTAATGGGATGGTATATAGAAGGAAAGTCCTTTCTGCAGGGAAATTCCACCCTGGTGAAGGAAAACAAAGTCTCTTTTGGATGACAATCTTGGTAGTTGAATAGATGTCACAAGGACAGACACAGAACATTTTATCTTGGATCCATAGACATACACAGTCCCAAAGTAGGCTGAATATGTCAAGCTCCAGAAACTGTTCTGCTCTGTTGTGTTCTGTTATTTCAGTCATTGGTTATCTGTAGTTCAGCTGAAATAAAATTAAAGCTCTTTAAAATAAAAAAGTTTTTTAAACATAATGAATGCTCAGTATGTTTGTTTGGTTAGTTTTTTCGTTTTGTTTTTTTTTTTAATATAATTGAGTTAAGTAACTTCTACTGACACACTGTTTCCCAGAGAAGGACTCAAACAGTTCCTTAGTCCAGCAGACTACTTGTATTGGTAGTTACCTGCTCATATGAGCATTTATTTTTCAATACTGAGAACTCGACAAATTACAGAAATATATGAGGTACTCAGCCTGTTCTCCCCAAGCAGACTTTGCACCACATATGACTTCAAGTATCAAAAATGGTCTTTTTCATTAGGGTTGGTCATTTTACACTGAATCAGTGATCCAAATGGAGTCCTCTCACATTTGGATGCAATTTGGCTGTCAATCGCTTTTCATTGTGGTGGTTTGGTAGGCATATGGTCCACACAGTGCTTTGCAGAGACTTTGGGATGTAAACAATCACAGCAGGGGAAAAGTCAGGATTCTGAAAAGGAGAATCCAGGATTTACAACCACAACAAGATTATTGCTTTCCTGGAGGTAATAATGTACACACTACTTGAGCTTCCCATTACTAGAGGTGGAAGCCATTCTTTTATGGAAACTATATTGTCTCTGCCAGCTGCTCACAAAAAGCAGAACCTTCTGAATAGCCTCTGAAAGTACAATCCTTCAGATATTGCTTTTCTTACAGAGTTACTTTTCAAATTGTCAAGTAATGTTGCATTTTGCATGCTAAGTGAAAGGTCAAAAAAACAGTTCTTTTTAATGAGATTAGCAGGTACAAGTTTGAGTACATTGCTTCCCTTTGTGAGATAATTAGCTTGGATTAGGCAAAATGGTAGGTAAATAAAGAAAACCTGAAATGCTGAGCAGATAAAAATGTAGGAAAATCAGAGTGTAAGTATCTCAAAATGAATATAATAAGAATTTAGCCCACAGAAGAATGACTGAAAAATAAGAATAGGCAGGTTCCTGTCAGCTATTCTTCTACCTTTACTAAGCTTGCAGAATAGTTTACATTATGAAAACTTTGCTTCTACTTATACAGCAGGTAGTGTACTTGGGAAGATGTCCAATTGTTACCTTGTTTTGGATCCAAGTATGATGTACCTTAGGATGAATATAAAGTGCCACGACAACTCCT
The DNA here is from genome assembly GCA_013401255.1 of Urocolius indicus. Classification (NCBI taxonomy): domain Eukaryota; kingdom Metazoa; phylum Chordata; class Aves; order Coliiformes; family Coliidae; genus Urocolius; species Urocolius indicus. The sequence continues at coordinate 39,424 of WBNH01010565.1, read as the reverse complement.
TCATAAATTCTTATTTAAAATTTCTAACAGATTATCCTTCATCATTTCATTGTGAAAAGTCTTAGTAGTCTAAAAACTACACGGTATCTGTTGAAGTCATACCCTGAAGTGAAATCCAGCATCTTCAATAAGGCACATACAGCAAAGAGAGAGATAAAGGGAAAGATGCAAAAGAACCTCAGTCAGATAGCTAGTAAAAAAGAACAAGTTGAGTAAATTTTTAATGCATACTAGAGCTTTATCCACTTGTAATCCAAAGTTCAGAACTCTCTCTTGAAAATAGGCAGCAAGACCCCTTTTTCAAAGGGTGACATGCCTTTCTTTTCTGTTTGAAGGATAGTCACCAAACTGCCAGACCATGTCATCTTAATCAATAGTTCTGTAGTAAGGGTAGCAACTATGTCTCCATAAGGGAGATTTCTAATCAAAGGCTGTCATCTACCTCAAATATGGCCTGAATATGAAGGAATAAATTCTTCCTGAGTACTCCTTTTTTCTTTTTTTGTTTTCCTCAACCTGGTTTGCTATTCAAAACAAAGTGTCAGATACATTGGACCAGAAAAATTGAACAAGATGGCGTTTGAGTTTGGTGCTCAGTGGCCCTTTGTCAGGCTTTTTTTTTTCCCTCAGTCTCAAATTAAAAAGCTCCATGTGAATCTTTCAAAGAGAATTTTAAATTATTAAAAAAAATAAGTGGCTCAGAATTACTGCAACGCCTCTGACATTAGAAGGAAGTTGAGTAGGGGTGCCCACATGCATTGCTTTGGATTTAGGCAACAAAATTCCACCTTAATCTATACTAGATTCTGGTGTTCAAATTGGTTCAAATTGGTTCTTAGTCCCTAGTAATAATTCTATGACAAATCCATACATAAAGTGAATCCTAAATCTGGTTACTAGCTTTTGTAATTATAAGAGTGACTTATGAAAATATAAGTATGTACTTCATATCTAATCACCTATTTCCAACTCCTGCACTAATACTATGCACATTTTTTTTTAGATATTGTTTGAAAAAGAAATTTCATATTTATCTCCTTCATCATATTTTGTCAAGGATTATCTTTTAAGAGAGAGTGTAAAATTCCCCTAAATTGATGTTGTAATTATTTTTTTTGTGCAATGAATATGGTTTAGATTTTTTGTTTGTTTGTTTGTTTAAAGCTTTATAGATAACATACTAATAATTTCTGACTACAGTTAAAAACTATTTGGGAGAGGAGGAGTTTAAAATAGCTATATTATTGCATATTATAACATTCTCTGGTTTCAATCCTACAGGAAGGAGAGTAATAGACTAAAACACAGACAAGTTCTTTAGGCTTAAAAGACACAGGAAAATTTTTGCATGTAAAACACTGTAATTTTTAAAATTATTTGTACTAGACTGGAAATAAACAAAAGATTTTTTTGTCACATATGAGAAGGCAGAAAAATATAGCAATTAATCATATTAAAAATCTTTAGTAATAACAGATATGATTTCAAGAAAACACCATCTGGGTACATATTACGGAATAAAGCAAATACAAAAACAAATCAGCTTGTAATTATATACTTATGGAATCACAACTTTAAAACAAATACCTTCACATAACATCTCATAGTAATTCATAAATCAGGTTTTTATCCTGGTCATTCAAAGTTGTGCAATTCTAGGTCTTGGATTTTAAAAAAATTTCCATGACTCTATAAAGTGCACAACAAACTCCATTTAAAGCATTAAAGAATGAGGGATATCAATGCCTTCTGAGTAGCTAAATCACTTAGTTTCTCTAACATTCTTATAGTTTTGCATATCAAGAGATTTGTAGGTGTACAATATGCATTCATAGAATCATAGAATCCTTTCAGATAGAAGAGATCTTTAAGATCAAGTCCAGCCTTTGTCCCAGCCTTACCAACCACTAGACCATTTCCCTAAGTGCAACATCCACCCATTTCTTAAACTCCTCTATGGATGGTGACTCCAGCACTTCCATGGGCAGCCTGTTCCAATGCCTGACAAGCCTTTCAGTAAATAAAGAACGTCCCTACAGGTTGTAGCCAGAAGCTCCCTCATTTCCTCTTGTTCTATTGCTTGTTACTAGGGAGAACAGACTGACTCTCACCTAGCTACAACTTCCTTTCAGGTAGTTGTAGAGGGTTATAAAGTCTCCCCTGACCTGCCCTTTTTCCAGGCTAAACAGCCCCAGATGCCTCAGAGTTCTTTGTAGGAGACATGCTTCAAATATTTTACTAACTTGGTAGCCCACTTCTGGATCTTTCTAACAGCTCAATGTACTTCTCGTAGAGAGGACCCCAAAACTGGACACAATATTTGAGATACAGCCTCACCAAAGCTGAGTACAGGGCAATGATCACCTCCCTGCTCCTGCTGACAACATTGTTCCTGATCCAGGCCAGGATGCCCTTGGCCTTCTTGGCCACCTGGGCACGCTGCTGGCTCATGTTCAGCTGCTGTCAATCCATACTCCCAGATCTCTCGCTCTGCCTGGTAGCTTTCCAGTCATTCCTGCCCATGCCTGTAGCAATGCTGGGGGTTGTTGTGGCCCAAGTGCAGGACTCGGCACTTGGCCTTATTGAAACTCATGGCATTTGCCTTGGCCCAGCCATCCAGCCTATCTAGATCTCTTTGTAAAGCTTCCCTACCCTCAAACAGATCAATAGTTCCACCTAGCTTGGTGTTATCTGCAAACCTACTAAAAGTGCATGCTCTCCTCTCATCCAGATGATTAATAAAGATGTTAAACAGGAGTGACACTAGCACTGAGCCCAGGGGGACACCATTCGTGACCAGCTGCCAACTGGATTTAACTCCATTGACCACAACTCATTGGACTTGACTAACCAGTTTTTCACCCAGGAAAGTGTGTGTCCATCCAAGCCAAGAACAGACTGTTTCCCTAAGAGAATGCTGCGGGAAACAATATCAAATGCCTTGCTAAAGTCAAGGTAGACAATATCCACAGCCATCCACAGCATTCCATTGCAGTGGAAAATTAAAAATCTGGATAATGGATGATCTGTGGCATTGTGTGGAGTAAGTATGGATTAACATTTCCTTCCATCTCTCTTATATCTGAATTCTTCAAGCGCCAGATGTATCTAAGACAGGAAAAGTTTTCATATTAGTGTAGGAAATTTTTTTAACTGAACTTGCATGTTTATCAAAGTGTAACTCATTGCTTTATAGAAATAAATAAACTTAAAATGCCAAAAAGATTATCTGTCAAATATATCCCAAAACTTTGTTCTTCAAGTCTATGAAGCTTCTGTGCCAATTTCATAAGGCAGAATAAAAACCTTCTGTCATGATTTAAAGACTTTAAGCAATGGAAAAATCAGCACACATCTACATATCTTGGTCTAACAGTAAACTTCCTTCAGGGCAAAAAACCCCCAAAATTTTTTATTTCCCATCTGCTGAAGCTTCAAATGCTAGGTATATATTACACACTTTTCATAACTTTCTTATAGATGTTGGTACATACATGGAATTTCTCTGAAGTTTGACTTGTATTAATTAAAATACACTGACCCTCCTAAATCTATCAAGTTTAGTCATGTTTTCTGTTTCACAGAATCACAGATTGATAGGGGCTGACAGGAAGCCTTGCAGATCATCTAGTCCAACACATCTGCTAAAACAGGTTAACCTAGACCAGGTCACATAGGAAGATCAGGTTACACGATTTTGTATATAATTTCTTTTATACCTTTTATCAGTGTTTTCCAATTTTCTAGCATTCGTCTGAAAATATGATAACCTCAAAATAATTAAGTACTCATATTCCCACATCGCCATTCTCTTCCTCTTCATAGCAGAAGCAGAGAATGATCGCATGGAGAACTTTGAATGTTTTATGCTCCCTGGAGATCTTTTAAGATGATTGTGCTATTGTTGAAGGCCTATGGTGTGTAAGAAAGACCACACTAAAAGTGGTTATCATCACTCACATCCTTCTTATGGTCCCCTTAATGAGAAGTAAACCCAGTTTTTTTTCACATCTCTCTTCTTGCTCCACTATTCCTGTCTCAGGAACTTCATAGAATCATACAATCACAGAACGGTAGGGGTTGGAAGGCATCTTTAGAGTTCATCTAGTCCAACCCCACTGCAAAAGCAGGTCAACCTAGATCAAGTCACACAGGAACGTGTCCAGATAGGTTTTGAAGATCTCCAAGGATCTTCTACCTGGGCAGCCTGTGCCAGGGCTCCATTACCTCACAGTGAAATAGTTTTTTCTGATGTTGAAATGGAACTTTTTGTGTTCCAGATTAATCCCATTACCCCTTGTCCTGTCACTAGATACAACAGAAAAAAGAGATGTCTCAACCTCCTGACACCCACCATTTAGACATTTATAAATATTAAGGAGATTATAACCCTTTGATGTTGGAGCAGTACAGTTTTGGAGAGAGGAGACTGTTGGTTTCTTGAACTGCTGAGATATCAGTTATATCTCAACCTATTTAACTTCCTTTTTCAGGAATTAAAAAATAGTGTTTCCCTCACCTTGAGTGAGTCACTGCACTGGTAGAGTATAAGTGATCATAGCACACTTAGCTGGACTACTGCACATCTTAATGAAGGAAATTTGAGTGCCAGATTCATAACTGCTGACTCTCTAACTTTTATTCAGAAAGTTTATCAGACTTTCTCATTCACAGGTGTGACCAAAATCATGGCCTGGAATTGCTTTCTATTACTCCGTAGAGTAGCCTACAAGCCAAAAAACCACAATTATAAAAAATGAACAAAACCAAAATAATATTTATATTACAATCAGAAATTTCATTACATGTTTCTATTAGAATCGTGAAAAAGCAAGGTACCTAGAAACATCACAAGATCTCCGTGCCAGGTTTGACCCTGAATAGCCCCTGCAGCTTTCATTTAGGGATGTGAGAGAAGAAAACTCATCTCAGAAACTGCAAGTCATAAGATGCCTGTCTAAACAGAATTATAATATAACTAGAAGGCAGATGTGAACTCACACTTCTGATTTTCTTGCCTTCTTAAGAGTATGTCAGTGCAGTGTTCCTGAATATCCTCTGGAAATAGACTGTATGTATGCAGAGAGATGAATGTACTTCAAATCTCAATTTAATACTAGATTTAAAAGAGTAATGCAGATTGACTTACAATATTTTTAAACACTATTCCCTCTCTGTCTAGAATTGGGTCAATCAATCTGACGTGCAGTTTTGCGTTTTGTCTGATTGTCTTAGGGTTGTAAATATTTCTTTTTCTGTTCCTTTGACTTGAATATCTTATAGCTCAAGATTTTCCTCTTAGGGCAATTTTGACTTTTAAGAGCAGAAATCCTTGACTTTGTCAATATTTATTAAAGAGCAGATCATCATGATCCTTCTCCTATAAGGAAAAGAATCTGTTGTATAAAAACAGCCATGGCACCATACTCTGAAGCCTTTTTATTATTGAAATAAAAGCAATGAATTAGCCCAAGTTGGCAGTGTTTCTCTCAAACAATTTACATTTTCCTTCCCATATTTTTGAGTGATTCAGAATCATCTATTCTGTTCATAATGTGCATTTTTGTTTTTACTTAAGCTATGAATCATGGCTGGGAATATTAACTTTTAAGGTCCATCAGTCAGAAGCTACAGGTTCCTCTCAATAAAATGCTCCTCAAAAATATTGTTAGGACACAAATACTATTATCTGCTTCAGAGAATAAAAAGAGAGTAAAAAGAACAAGACATATAATTTAAATACTTTTTGTAGGGAATGTACTATTTTTCATTAAGTTCCACCTAATACACATAGGAAAAGTCGTATACTACGTATCCATCATCATTGCAGAGTACTTCACTCAGTGTGACAGGGAAGTGTTACCATCCTCATTTTGCAGCAATGAAAAGCAGCTAAGTACAGTATCCAGAAGCCCCTTGAAAAGATACTTAAATAAAATGTATGTGCTTCTGAGGAAGCCAGAAATTCTGAAAACCTATGCTCTGGCACAATCTCAACATGAGAGGTGTGGAGTATTTCTCATCCCTCAGATTTAGCTAGGTCTGCCTCCCCTTGTGACTAAGAAAAGCTTCTGCTGAAGGAGAGACACAGATTTATGAAGTCTCAGTCTGCAGAGAAAACTGCTCATTTCCTAGGAGTATGCTCTGTGAACTCTACATATGAGGAAGCTGCCACCATTTCCATCCCTAGAAGGGTTATTTTAAAAGAGGTTTGAAACAAACTGAGTTCTTTATAAGAAAAACTATAACTTCGGGTGAAGGTTGAAAAAAAACCAGCAAAACTACTCTTGGTATGAGAAAGATATCTATGTAGCTTCTAACATCACTGGGTCTTCTCACACTTTGGTTAGAGTGGTTCTTAGCAATTTGTCTGTATTTTTAAAAGTCTATACAAAGCTGCAGAAACATTTAAGATTTACAATGTCTCAAGCTAGTCATTTCCATTTTCATTTCATTTCCATATGTGCTGGCTACAGAGCATCTTGTAACAAGTCAGTTCTCACAGAGTACTTTCCAAATCTCCTTAATTTATACAGAGGGTCTGGTCCAAGAAACACTTGTACATTTCATTGACTTCTCGTCCAAGAAACACTTGTACATTTAATTGACTTCATGTGAGTAACATGGCAGTAAAAAAGTTGAGTACAATTAAGTAAAACTAAAAATATGAATAATTGCAAACTTCATCTTGTATATTACAATATTAACTCATCTTTGAAATTTTATTTCCACATTCTACTTCATAACAGCAAAGCATAAATAACCAGACAGAAGAGGACTCACACACCACTCTACTAAAAGTTGTTGACTAGATAAATGAAATAATTTTTTCTTTATACAAACTCCAGCTGGTGTGATCTTGGCCTTCAGTCCCTACTAATTAAATGAAAAAACATTTGAGATAAAAAGTTAATTTCCTAATTAAATGACAAGTATGCTTTATAGATTGTTTCTTTGGCTTATTGTGCATTTAGAGAATTAATTAACAATACAATCAAGTTGCAGTTGTGAGATGCCAATATGGATGTGATTTGAAGTTATGTTCACTTCTGTTTCCTATCTCAGTTTTACAACAGCTGCACCGTAATGAAGATGCTTGACTCTTTTAATTTGTCTCCACAAAATTAAAATGAGTTTGTGGTTTCTTGCTCATTGTGAGCACAGAAAAAATGGTACATTTAACTGTACATCTCTGATCAGTCGACGCAGGCATGATGCTGCATTAGCAAGTTGCCATTGTTCTCTGTAAATGGGGGATATAAAATTAGTTTTGTTGTTTGATTGCATTCTTCTGGCAAACTTTTTTCAACAGAGTGTAACAATGAAAGTATTAATATAATTTAACTGCCAATATTTCTTATTTGTAAACTACATTAACAAGTGATGTCATTATTTTAAGTGTACATCAATAGGTTTTTGCAGATAGACCTAAACTAGCTTAAAAGTGTTTAGTTTAGGAATTAATAAAGTATAATGAAGTTGGCATATGAATTCATGGACTAATAGCCAAATTATTATGTACCTTCCTTTGTATGGCTAGCAAAATTACTATTGGGCAAAAATAACCCCTGTTGAGTTGTTTGACGTTTGAGTGGCAAATATATAATAAACTGTGTGGGTCTGGGCTGGTCTGACTGATCTTGGGTTTTCCCTTTTGAAAGTTTTTTGTTCCTGGATGAAATGAAACATAAATATTAACTTGCAGTCAAATCGATAACCAACCAGAATTTACTACCCGCTGCAACTCCTCCAACAGTCAGGAAAGTATTTCCAAGGAAAAAAAAGAAACAAACCAGAAAAGTCACCTGACCTGAATCAGCTCTTGGGCCACTGAGTAAACAAGCTGGTTTCTCTCCACTGTCAACTGTGAATTTTTCCTTGCTTACCACTTTTTTTTTTTTTCACAATTAATGTTAGTCCACCACATATTCTTATGTTGATGCTTTTACAACCTGTTTTATAAATCAAATAGTTACTTTCAAATTTTAACATTTAGAGTACGGGGATGGGGGGCAGGGGATGGAGTGTGTGTGTTGTTCCACTCTAAAGATAGAAAACTGATCACTTTGCATTCAATTTAGTTTGATTTTTCTGTCTAGTCTACTGGTGCCTACAGAAAAAAACAATAATAAATCATTTATAAAATCAGCCCAATCCCTTCTACAGGGAAATACAGCGAGGCAGACTGTCTCATAAATTGTTTAGAATAATGCAGCTCTCCAGTGATTTAGCCTGTTTGGTTTGTTTGGTTTTTTTGGGTTTTTTTGTTCAAGAAAAAAAAAAAAGAGAAAATCCACAAAACCCACAGATGGTGATTCCCGTCTGCTATAAAGGGGGTAGAAAAAGTGCACACTTCAGGCAAAAACAATGAGTCAAAGTATCTTTTAATGTTCTTGCAGATGATGCAGACAACATGACATTAGCAAATAGATTGAAGGCCAGAGAAATTATAAGGAACAGTGTATTACACAGTGGAAGAAATAGGAATTTATTTATTGCAGTGGTTTTGCAGTGGTCATATGACCTTTATTTTCACTTCAAAAGGGGGCAAAATCAAAGATCTCCCCCCAAACCAGCCTAGCATCCCAAATCTTTTCTCTGTCTTAGTATGTGGATCAGTGACAGTGATGAAATGGCATTGTGTGCTGGCAGCTTGATTTCTGGCATTTACTGGGCTGTGTGAAAGATCACATCCCCAAACACTTCTGTCATATTCTCTTACAGATTGTGGTATATTAAACTGAGGAAATAAGCTTGTTTTGCTAGGGATCATCGATTCATCAAAATTAAAGATGGAAAAGACCTGTTAGTGTAAATCACTTACATTATCCCTCATCCAATGCAGGATTACTCCCTTAGGTATATTTTCCAGTACTTTTTACAGTCCACTTTGAAATGACTCATGCAACAGTTTCCACCATTTCTCTCTAGAGATCGGTCTACAGTCTAATAGATCTCACTTACCCTTGGTTTCAGCCTAAATTTTCCATTACTCATTTAGAGATTTTTATTTTTATTTTTTTTCAGGCCATCTGGTACAGCAGTTTGAGGTGTCTCTCTGAACCCAAACATCAAGCCTTTGGAGGCAAGCTTAAAGGTTATCGGCAGGTAGCCAGAGATTGAAAAGTATGTTGGCAGGTTTAGTAGTCTTTCACTATCCCTTATCTATTGATTTATTGTTTTGGTTCAGAGATATTTAAAAAAATCTGACTCATGGCAGGACGGTCTCTAGAAAACTCTAGAAACTCTAGAAAACTAAAGTCCTGATAGAAAAATAAAATATTTTCTATTTAAATAAACACAATGATATTTAATATTATTGGTGTATATTGTAGAAGATTTTGGGTGCTTTTAAGCTGGAACACTGCAGAAATATTACACCAGTTAAGGGGGATCAGTGCAGTGTTAAAGCACGTACACAATGCGTGTGTCAGCTTTATTTCATCGCCCTTCTTACACCCTGCAGATCAATACCTACATTGATATCCAATAAAGTCTCTCAGTTATTTTCATTTTTGACTCAGGCATTCCTCAGGCATAGCAGGTAGGGCTCAGCTTGGCCTTAGATTAGATGTCAAGATTTTGAGTATCTATACACATGATGGCTGCTGATGACTTCCGTTACAACTAGCACAGTTAGTGCCACAGGTTAACCCAGTAGCTTAGGCATATATGGACTGCAAGTAGACTATGCATAGACGTATGTACACTATAGGTCATATGTAAACTCTTAAATTTATGGCGAGCAGTATCTTTGCACTTGACCTTCTAATTTGGTCTGGACCCTCCTGACAGAACTCCAGCAAGATGTGAAAGATGTGTGACATGACAACAGGCATTTACTAAAATAATTGCTGAGCAGTGTCCTGCACTGACATCCCTGTATTGCCACCCTCACTAGCAACATCTCTAGGGATAAACAGCAGCTACAGAGGTGTTTTTCTCCATCCTTTCTAGCATCTGGACTCCTACCATGTCAACACTTTTTGGGTAAAAATTTGTGAAACATTGGCATAAAGATGCTACAACACAGGGTTATAGGTATCTTCCAGTGACACAGAGATCACACAGATATTCAGCTTTGATCCAGTCTTTAGAAACCCCATCTACTTGTTATAAGCCCACATAGCCTTCATTAAAGTTCTCAGTGAAATTATATCTTATATTATGTTTGGTAGGTGGAGTTAATAGCAGACTATTTCTACTTACAAGCCTACAACTTGAAAAAAAAGCAAAACCAAAGTAAATTTGAATGGAAAAGCATGCTCTAGCTTTAATGTAGTTTTGGTGTACAGGGATAAACTGATTTTTTTAGGAATACATGTATGAGAGGAGTATTTTGTTGCCTAAATTTTCAAAAGCAGCTCTGCTTTAGACAGCACTGAAAGTGAAGAACCTGTAAGATAGATATGTGCATTGTGAAAAATCACAAACCTCTTCCTTCTATGACAATCAAACAAGAATCTAAAATATTCAACAAAATGTTTTGATATACTCAAGAGAACATAATTCATGAAAGAGAAGATAATTATCCTCAAGGAGTTCCAGCCTAGACACGTGTTTGAATTGCCTCATGGGAAGTATTAAATACAAATTAGCAGGAAGCAGAGACAGTCAGTGAGAAATTCATGTCCATCTCACAGCCCCAGCAGTGACCAATCCACAATAAAATATGACATAAATTGCTCTGTTGATTTGATTTTTGCTGAAAGAATAGGTGTAAAAAAGCCTAAACAAACAAGTAATTTATAAAATATTGGATAAGATTTATTTTGCCAAGCACAGACACACAATAAAGACTTTTATTTTCCAGGCCAAATGAAACAATACTCCTAAAATAAGTACATAGGCTTCTGTCCAGTTAATGGAGAAAAAAAAAGGGCCTCTGAAGTCCTCCAGTGGCAAATCCTCTGGGTCTAGGCCAAAATGAATAATGCCATTTTGGTGAGCCTGTATGTTGGAAACTTGCAGTATATCGCATACCCAGGAAGACAGGAGAGCAAGAGTCATTCCACCAGTCTTCACCTTCCCAGATGAGGATTTACTGGACACAGTTTGCAATTGTTGTTTG
>WBNH01010565.1:0-18172 GCA_013401255.1 Urocolius indicus | reverse complement strand
GGTATGGAATATCTCCTTGGTCAGCCTGGCTCAGCTGTCCCAGCCATGGTCCCTCCCAAGATCGTGCCCACCCACCGCTGTTGGTGAAGGTGGGGGAAGGAATGCTGGAGGGACAGCCTTGATGTTATGCGAGCGGTAGTCATAATATTGATATCAACAACAAGCACAGCACTGCAAGAGCTACTGTGGAAAATCACTACCATCCCAGACCCATTACAGAGACTTACAGAATATATATGTTATATAGTGTCTCAAATGTTACATGTGTATACAATGTTATTGGGGTGATAGAATTACTTTTCCATTTCAAATATGTGGTTAATTACTTTAAATACTTAAAAATGAAAAAGGACCAAACCACAATCAATCATGTTGAATTACTGAAACAAAACATAATTGAGTCATCCTATATTCCTCCAACTTATCATCATGTAGATTTCCAGTATTTCTGGTTTGCTTCAAACATAGTTATGATATGGGAAAACTAGTGTTAACTTTTCAAGAACACAGTAAATCTATCTATCTTCTAGGACAGAAACCTCTATGCTAGTTTTAAGGTAATTTAGGGTATAGTGAAATTGCTTCATCTCAATTTAAAATATTTCCTATACATGTCAATATATGAGCAGTATTTCTGTCAGGCTGGAAGTCTGGATGTTGATAGAGAACTGAGATGGTGATAAAAGTAACGCTGTAATCATTGCAGGTTGTTTCATGTGAATAATGCAACTAATAACTTATAACATTAAACAGTTCAAGATTTCTTAAAATGAGCAAAGGTGACCCCAGTGCCAGAGTTCACAGCTATGCCCTGATAAGCAGACAGCTATTAAACAGATAAGATTCTAATAGATATCAACAGCCTTTGGTTTAGAGGTGGACAGAAAAAAGCCAAAGCACTAGGTGCAAAATATGGACATTACTGAGAGACAAATCTTGAAATTGCAAATGTATCCGTTCCTTAGGGTAGATCAACTTCGGAGCTTTTTGTTAGTTGGATTCTAACAAGGAGGATATTCAAATGTTCTTACCCTACATGGTTATTTGTTAAAAACTCAACATTATGTCAGGCTTAGGTAAAGCACATGTTGTAAGAGATTCCTGACCTGAAGAAGAGAATATTAATATCTTCATTATAGTTTTTCTAGCTGTTCTTTACACAGCATACCTACATCCAAGTGCACACACATATAGTTGCTTGACAGTCTTACTGCCAATGACATCTGGTTATCTACAATCTCCTTTACAAGAACCTCTCTGCAATGCACTGATGCCTCCGCTTTATGTAAGATAAACATGGCAAACACAGATAGCAATAAAAGAGTGGTATCTCAGGCCCTGCTTGGCAGCAGCAATAGCTCCAGCAGCAGCAGGGGCTCAGCAAACCTCTATGCTTGTTTGTTTATGTGCTCTGATGATCTGGATAGGAAAGTTGCATGAAACAAGAATTTACTATAGCTGTGGCTGCTGGCTCAAAAGCTTCTCTCTGTCTTTACTTTAATGGCCATTTAAGTTACTTCTGCAGACTTCAACAAAGCTTTATCACAGTGATGACGCACAAACTCAAACTGAATCGTTTATCTTAACAAACATGAACCCAAATCCGCACTTGAATGCTGTTGATGCTGTTTGTGGGGTCCCTCCAGATTCTCTGCCAAACACTGCCACCAAGTGTGATTCTTAGATTTTCTCCTGAGTAGGAGAGAAGGAAATGGATCCACCTTAAAGATCCTGTTCCCAGTGGTCTCAATAAGCATTTGAGAATGCTCAGAAAAGCATGCTCAGATATGTTTCCTCCTTTCTATTTCCCTTACAGAAAACAGAGCTGTGAAAGCTGTCTGGCACTGATGGAAACTATTATTTCTGTTGCAGTAAAACCTGGAGTCAGAAATATTGTAACAAATATCAGTACAAATGATGAAGCACCATCCTTACTCTAACCTAGTGAGACAAAGGTGGAGTGAGAGAGGGTGACGTCTCAAAAAATAAGAATACAAAACAAATATTAAAGGAAAATTGTTGCTATAGCTCACATAAGCTCAATTTTTGAACCCTAGAATTATACTTTAGTAACATGATTGTCTTTTGACCCGTTAGTTTTATATCACTATAACCAATGCGGCATCCAACACTGATATGAGAGATTAAAGTATCAGTCTTGGACAAAGGATATTTTCATTGTTACTTAAAACAATCATTAGAGCTTGTCTATCTACCACATGGAAAGATAAAGAAAGATAAATAGTAATAAATGAAAAAATGAAATATCTATAATTGTAGCTGATTAAAACTCTGCATAAAGACTGTCATTTAGGAATAAACTGACATCAAGTCAGACAGTTTAGGAATTTTGGAGAACTGTATTTCAAAATGAGAGTGTCCACATATCTAACTGGCTAACTTTAAATTCCTTGCATTAACCAGAGTGAATCTCGATTCTTCTTAGCTATGCCTCTTCTATTTGATCCCTAAGAATGTCAAAAAGGTGCCAGAGAATGTCACTTGTCAAAAGAGATCTCAAGAAAGCACAAACACCCTTTAGTTAAAGGACATGAATTACAGTCTGTTATTATGTTTTTTTGGTTACAAGTTCATTAAGTAAGACTGTGGCACCCAGCAGCGGTTCCTGGCCCTGGATGAGATGAGATTCCAACAATGTTCCTTTAGCCATGTTCCCCAATTTCCGTAAGAGTAGGAGGTCAGAGAATGCTATTTTGTTTAACCATTACCTATCTCAGACTTAAAGTCAGAGTCCTAAGCTAGGGCTCTGGAACTGGTTGAAATTAAGAAGGACATGAAACAGAACAATGTGCTCCAAGTGGCTTATAACGATGAGGACCCACAACCACGGAAAACATGAAATTTAAAGTAAGACTTAGAGTAGTTGTGGACAATCAAAACCCAAGCTACAGTTCCAAAAAATCCTCTTAGCTAGAAATACTCTCCTCAGGCCATAAGATGTAGTTTCTTTATCACTCAGAATTTTTATGTTTTTCCAAGTATATTTGAATACTTCTAGCTTTGGACCCACATGCATAGTTTTTCTTTGTTTAACAGGTTTTGCCCATCCATATCAGAGAACAAAAATCAGCCTTGGGCATTCATCAGCAGCTCTTGTAGCTGAACAACAAAGGATTAGTTAAATAATATTCAGTTTTACTTAAGTAAATATGAGTACTTGCATAATTATTTCTCCTACAGGCCTTAACAGCACCAGAGGAGCTGTTATCCTTTATCAGGTAAATTAGATGCAGTTTTAAAATTTGTATGTGTGCCAGAGGAGTTCTTTAGATCTATTAGGTAAATAATCTCACATTTTTTTATTTATTCTAGGTGGTCTAGTCTCACATCACATAGAAAGGATTTACAGAGGCTGCCCACATTAACTTTGTTTGAAATCAGGTCTATAAATTCCCCTGTATTGATGAGAAACCAGACCCTAAGTAGTAATTCTAATTCTAATAGAGATCTGAACAGTTACTTGTAATAAATCACAGTATTCTGGAATGGGAAGGAGGTAAAATCTACATTAAAAGCACTTACAGAACACTTCTTTCTGGGATGGACTGTAAACTTTTCAATTCTTCATCCAGTCTGGTTTTGAATGTTTCAAGTACCAGATCTTCTATCAGTCCCCTGAGGAAAATATTCCATGTCCCCACAGAGCAAGCATTGTTAAATGTTCTTTCTAGACATTCAGTTCAATTATTCATTTATTCACTCCTAATTATGCTCACCTCAATAAAAATTGTTCTCCTCAGAACTGCACTCAGTTGGAGACAGCTCCCCATGCCCCTTGCTATTATTTGGACAAAGTTAGTGATTCCATTATTCATGTGCCTCAAGTGAAGCTTGTATATCTGTCTTTGTCGGATTTCTCTGTGTTTCAATTCCCCAGCTCTACAATGAATCTCACTTTCTCACATCTTTTATCTATTCTTCTAAAAGCTCTAACACAAGGTCAAACTTTATTTGTGTACATTATCTACAAGCAATACTCAGACAGTCCCAGATCAGTTTCTCAAATACTCAGAAGCACAAATGTAAAAGAACAGTAAGTACAGGACAAGTTTCACATGACTCTAGTTATGACAGCAAGTTATGATTAGCAAATGGTAACTGAAATAAATATCTCTGCTTAAGCCTATCTATCACTGACACTGAAAGATTTACTTGCGAAAACAGATTAAGAGAATCTACTAAAACAGAACCTATCAAATAGAGGTAGCATCCTGTGAAACAGATGTTTAAAAAAAAAAGTTCTACACACATGCAATTGGAGAATTATTTTTTAAAGATTTTTCTTTTTCCATAATAACAATGACCAGCATATGAACCAGATAACTTTAAATTTGAAATTGAACAGTTTATGTGTAGATCCAGAAAGAAATTATTTGAATCACTTCTTAAGGCTGACTAGGAAAAACATTAATGCCCTCGAAAAGTTTTCAACTTCTTGAACAGATGAAGTTGTATGTTCCTTGGCTCCAGAAAGGAATTGAAACATCAAGGTAAATGAAGTAGTAGTAAAGAGAGCACAAAACTGATTGCAGATCTGCTGATACACTGTTCAAGCTCAAGCAGGACATTCCTCTTTCCTGTCCCTCATCTCAATTTCTGCTTCTAGTATTCATTTAAACAGTGATCTGTAAGTTGAATTGATGTCAATTTGTTTGTATAGTTCCTAACAACATGAATTCTAATTCAGATGGAGCTGGCAGATATGAATAGTCCAAATAGGTAGTATTTTCACCTGAAACTACACAGGAAATGTTTTACAATTCTTCAGCTCCATGACACTGTAAAAAGAGCAATTCAGATTCACTTCTTTAGGAGATGAAATTGAGTCATCTGAGTTGAAGCCATCTAACTTGTGATGCCTTTATGGTCAATGGAAAGGAATTGGCAATTTCTAAGAAACAGTCAGACCACTTAACGGAGCAATTATTTTGAAGAAGCCCTAGATCTCTCTGTAATTACTGAGAAGAAGGAACCTCTTAACTGGTAATCCAGTCACTGTAGTCAAGGGCCTAGCATTAGCTAGGAGGAATCCAGAACAAAAAGAGTAGGATTCTTTGTTTGAGAAGTTCCAAGTTTAATCAAGTTTTAAAGAAGACTAAGGTGCACATAATGTAGATGGCACAATAATTAGTGCTCAAGGAACTGCACAGAAAAAGAAAGAAACATGACAATACAGGGAAGTTCTCTTATCCACAAGAGCTGAAATATCTTGAGCCACTGCCCATATCACACCACTCAATTCAGTGCGATTTTTTATAAACCAGAAGCCTGAAAAAAAAAACAATTGTAACTTCTTTTATATGCATACATTGTGGAGGCCACAGAAAGAAAGAGAATGCAAGTGTGTGCAAAAGTGTCCATACCAAAATCATTCTGTCCTGTCTCTGAATTATAGCACATATTTGTGCAGATATTTATTTACATCACAGATATTATATGGAAAATTCTATGGATGAATAACTGTAGGATGAGGATTGGTATGGTTCTTTATGAGGACATATTCCTTAGCCAAAAAAATCTACTGTCAAAGAGTGTTGTTGTAATTACTAATTAATGATGTAACATTTCCAAGCCTTCTTACATTTCTACAGGATACTCAACAATATAATTGATGAAAGTCCTACAATTTTCCAGGTTGTTCCTAATTTTTTTTTAAAAAGCAGGACATTCTTCATAATAACCTTCCATATTTTCCAGCACAGTGAAGTAAAAGGAATGAAAAAGAAATGCCTTTGGACATGTCTATGTCCAGGGAATTGGAAATGCGTTGTTTCTTTTTGTACAATCCTATCAACAGTCATGATATAACAGAATCAGGTGATATGTTTCCTTAATGGTATATTGTGCATCTAAACTATTTTCCTAAAATAATTTTCAGTTACTATAGTGCAGTCTGGACACATGTTTGTATTCCCAATTGAAGTTCCCAAGAATCAAACATTTCAGAGTAAGAGGTTAGATGGCTAAATTTCCTCACATTTCCATTTGTTCTTGCTCCTTATTTCTATTTCTCTTCCTTTTTTTAAAAATATTTATACTTGGTATACAGGACTGAAAAGGTTTTAATTAACATTTTTCCATGAAACTTTGAGCTCTAGCCTGGACACCAGCAATTATTCTCCAGCAGAGACTTTATCTCTTGGTAGCAGGTGGGGATCAGCTGACATGGAGGTAAGAATGGCATTCCTCATGGTGGTGGTACTTGGCAGACTCTGATGTTTCCCAGGGCTCATGATAAAAATATTAGTTTGAAAACGAAGACAGATTCTGTAATCACTCACTGGAATTGCTCCATTGCTTGTATTCTTGTTTGTGCCTTCTGACAGTCCAATTGAAGTCATCCTAGTAACTTAGGGTTTGTACACAGTAAGATAATGAGAGAATGTGTTCCCTATTGGACACAGAGCAGATGATGTCTAGGGTAATAAAGGTCCATTGGACAAATGTAGCTGCCTAAAACCTTTACTAATAGGTTCAAAATTTTATATTTTCTTAAACTTCTGACAATGTTTCATTACACTGATGGTACCACTGCTACTTAGGACACAATACATAATTGAGTTCCAGTCTGTGTGAACACAGAATATGAGTTTTTCATTTGATATTTGATCATACACTAGAGTCCCTCTGGAATACTTTATTTGCTCTCTGATTCATAAATAACTTCTAAAGGATCAAAGGTCTGGGCATGAAATAACATGGCAAATTTGTCCCTGGATGATCCAGCAAAATCAATAGAGTTACATCAGGGATAAGTTTGTCCTAATATGTTTACCCCCACATAAAAACTGTGTGCTATCATCACATTTATTATGGCAGGATACAAGAAATCATGGCTATTCATAGTCATCTTTGTCTGCCACAGCTGATTTTGTGTTGCAGCAGAGTAAATAGATGCTAAATATCGGCAGCCTTTTCTGCACATTCATCACAGAACAGGGTCTGTCCTTGCACCTTAATCTATTTTTGTACAAGGCTGAGTTCTATTAAAAAAAAAAAAAAGGAACATTTAAAATCTGATCTCAGTAAAAGTTTTATTTTTAGAACCTGGGTCTATTATTTTAAGCAGTGTTTGTCCTCATTTCCTAATAGTTTCTCCACACCATGATAGCATGATACAGTCTTAATTTTCTGAGAAGCAGAATGCTAGAAGTGCAAGATACACTCAGCAATGGTATGCCAGGGGAATGGTTTCCCTGGCAACAGCAAGCACATAAAAAGTATTCAGAGCAGCCCGTTTCTCCTCTGTTTTAAGCTTCCATTGACAAGGGAATCAAATCCATTTTAGATTATTTTTTATTTTTATTTGAGGTGAACTGTGGTAGAGAAATTTGGGGATGTGTGTTATTGCATTTTGCCACCTTCAGGAGCAAACCTGCAGGAAGGTTGCTTGCTGTGGGAATTCAGAAGAGGTGGCCATGGGGCTCTGGAGAGGAAAAATAGCCACGTGACGAAAAGATAGAATAAACAATAGTTAAAATATTGGAACTTACGTTCAAATAATGAATTTTCTAAGGTCAGTTTCAGAATCAGCCAGAAGGATTGTAGGGTTCAGTCGAAGACTTGGCTGTGATTCAGCAAGACACTTATATACATGTCCACCTTTAATCTGGGGAGCAGATGCTTTGATTTAAAATGCAATTCCTCTGTGTTTTAGGCATTTGGATAGTCCCATAGAAATCAGGGACATGCCTCAGTGTCTCACTGAAACATGGCTTATATGATGTCACCTTACAGTCATTCAGATCTTGCTGCATTTTTTCTCTTTCCTAAAAGAGGCTTAACTGAGCTCCCGTTGCAAAGTTCCCTTTGAGAGGTTGCAATAAAACTTAAATTTGTCTCCAACTTGTCTTTGTTTTGCCTTCACTGACATTTTCAAGTGAAGACGTGTGTGTTTTATTTGTCTACAGCTTAACATGTTTCTCTAGTAGTGGTCCATGTGTAATTTTGCATGGAAAGAGATTTAAGCCATAGACAAAAAAGCTAGGTATTTGATTGGTCTTTCATGAATGTTTAATAAACCTAAAATCTTTAGTATTGGAGAAGATAAAAGTAAATGTTATGACTGGTGTTACTATGTAACTTTTTATTGAGGAGAATAAAAAAAATAATATCCCTTGAAGAATTTTACTCTTTTGATATAACAGACATAGATAATTAGGCAATGGAAAATCATATACATAACCTCAATGGAATAAATATCAGCTCCTAGTGTTGTGCGTTAGAGTGATTACATAGACTCATGAGCCTGGGATTATTTGCAAAGTGGGAAAAATATTTTTTGAAATATCACACTCCATGAACAGATTGGTTCCATCAGAAACATTTATACATGAGAAAACACATATTGTATCTTTAGCCTCACACTGAATGTGACTTGAGCTTCTGTTCTTTTTAATTCCTTTCTTAGTTCTAGAGTCTTTTTCATTTCTGTATTCTCTTCCTTTGTATGCTTGCTGAGTATTAATATTCCCCAAGTGAATTAGCATTCCTTTATCCTAATTGAATCTTTTAAAACTAGAGGTGTTTATCCCTTTCTCAAATTGTTAACATTGTCCTGCAATTTCTTACTCTTCGCTCCTACCTCCATGCAAACTTCCCTTGGGCTTTGTAATAGGACTAGGAAAGGGAAAGGTGTCCCGAAAAACACAGAAGTCTGGAGACGAAAAAGAAATTTTTGTAATAACTTGATATCCTATTCTGATTTCACATCTCTCCCATTACATATCAATCACTTCCTGACATTTGCAACATTAAAAGGGAAGTTGGGTGATATGTAGTGACACAAGCAAAAACAAAGGGAAAAAGTTGTGTGATACATTTTTAATCTTTTTTAAGCTTTGATTGGTGAGGTTTCATTGGTTTTAAGATTCATAAACAAGCACTGCCTTGAGCCTCCATCCAAACTACTCGGGTTTGGACAACAATGATGAGTATGTTATACGATCTGGGTGCTCAATAAAAAGTGCTTCTCATTTGCAAACAAGTAATCAAGTGTATAAGGTAGTGTAGTCTCCTGAAGGGATAAAAGAAAACAAAATGAGGGAGGAAATTGGATAAGAAACAATGACCTACTTACTGCTTTCATGAATTACAATAACCATTTAAAGTTCCCTCATCATGGTAAAATAACTTCAAGGATGCTAGCTGCTTTCTGTCTCCAGTGGAAAGTCTCAGCTGGAGTTGCCAGACTCCAGGGCTCTGTCTTCTACCTCATCAGGTATCAGGGCCATCAGGATTCAGTCACTCATCCACCTTGTGCTCTCATAGCTACTCATCCTTATCTTGCTGGCCTCAAAAGCCGCCTCTGTTCTGCAGAAATTTCTACTTTTCAGTGTTAAGGGCAGCCAAACTGATGGACTTTGGCTCTCAAAGTATTCCCTTAAAATATGATAAAAAGAGCAAGTGTAAAGCATCCGTATTTCAAGGATAGTCAGCAGTCCCTTCTCAGCAACACTCTCTTCCCCTGAGATCTGACTAAGCATCCTCCTATTCTGGGCTTCCTTCTCCCTCTCTCACCATTGTTGTGGTCACATCTTCCACACATTAGCTGGCAGAATTTGCCTATCAGTCCTAAAAAAACAATTGAACTATGTAGCTATTTTACTTTATGTCTTCTAATAATGCTTTTTGATTGCAGCACTGCAAAATGATCACTTTCCACAATGTACACTAGAATGACCCTCGCCTCCACTCCCGCACAGCTTTCCTCCACAAAACATTTCCTCAGCTTTCATTCCCTCAGCTTGATACACTGCTATTTAAAGCAAAGCTATTGAGGATTTGTTATTTAGACAATATTACTGCATTCACTAAATCCATGTATACAGAAAATGCTTACTCTGCCATCTGCTTGCGCTTATACACACACTCATACTTCTGCCCTTGGGAAGATGAGAGAGCAAACACCTGACAGATGCTTAGTCACATTGCTTAGTATTTCTGGAAAACATTCAGGTGCTGATTTTAAAAACGGGAAAGGCAATGCAGAATTAAGACAAATTCCCCATAAATATATCAGAATGGTCTCTCTGAAAGAATTCTTGCAAAGATTAAATGTGGAAAGGAAACACTTTATCTTTCCCCTTTTTCAAACCACTCAGTTGCCACAGCACCATTGACAGTCTAGATTTTATTCAAATCCAGAGTTATTGCATAATGAGATCGAAGACCTACTGTATTTATATATCAATTCGCGTCTCTCCAATATCTGAGCACCTTCTAGTATAACTCTAAGTGATATAATTAGCATCTGTCAAGTGTGTCTCACTCTCTCCACAGGAGGGAAAGATTGCCTGTAGATTTTATTTTCTTCAGGTATGCCCAGCGCTATGTGTCTGTACTAGCCAAGGCATTAAATACAGAGGGGGAAAAAAAAATACTCACAAAAAACCCGACTTTACGCTTGGCACAAAGAGAGAGAGGTGAGTGATAAATCCTTTGTCAGTGTGTATAGCAGTACCTCTCCTGTTAGTTGGTCTGTTGTTGACAAAAAATGGCAACCCCTCCACTTAGTTTTCTGATAGTCCATCAACTGCAGGGACATCATATGACCTTCACATGACTTTTATATCCTCAAGGGTGATTTTGCAGGTGAACCCTCATGTCCTTTAGATAGAAGGTGAAGATTTCAGGTATTTTTCACAATGGCACTTTTCATCTCCCTACCTCTCCAGTAGCCTCAATAGAAGCAGTAATACTCATTTTTTCAGTGCAAACAATCTTCCTAGCCTTCCTAGAATGGATGGGACTCTCTTCTTATTAGAGATGCAGCTAGCTTGTTCCACAATTGTCTATTTACATCATTAGTATGAACACACAGCATGCATCTGAACTTGCTTCTAATATGCCTCAAGTTCACTCAAGTTCCTTTTTCCCTCAACCTAAACAGTTCCCCTGTGTCAGAGGAGTAGAGTCATTACATACCAAGGAGTCTGGACAGTCATTCAAGCATCCTGTGCCTTGATATACAAGTATGTTGTATACTGAGGTCTTGACTATTCAGTGTGATGGATCTTTTTTTAGTCTAGAGGAGGGAAGAGTGAAGAGAGATCTAAGTATCTTTAAACATGTAAAAAATTACTCCAAAAGCAAAATGTATAATTTGGTTTTCATGTCCAATGAGGCTAGGAGAAGCAATAATGGGCTTAAATTGCAGTAAAGGAGATTTAGGCTAGATATTAAGGAAAAAATCCTATCTGTAAGGTTTTTTAATTAAGAGAATATGTTGCGCAGGTCCCTCATTATTAGAGAATTAAAAAAATTACTCAGATGAGTCTGTGTAAAAAAATGTTTAGATACAGTTGTGTTTTGCAAAAGGTTACCTGGTTCTGAAACTCCCTCTAGCCCTGCTAGTTGCCCTTCTGTGAAAAGCCAACACAGTTAGCAAAGACTAAATCTGATGTATGGAAGCACCAGAGTACTGTGAAAGTATTTGTATTGCTTGCTGATTGTTGTCACTGGGAGAATCTGATTTCATTCCCCATGTATATTTTCCTACTAAGAAATGTCACTGGTTTTCCTATTTGTTTTCCAGATATCTTTTTTTTATCAGCTTTTTAAAAGAACCACATGTGGAATTCTATTTTCTGATGTTGTATGATCATTTCACTGCAGGTTCTGTGGAATTTCTTTCTCATTTTTTAAAAGTTATCATGACATTTCATACCTAAAAATATGTCAAGTAGGTCCCATGGGCAAATGGCCTTTACTTAAAACATTTTGCGTGCTGTCCTGTCTACTCTGAAATGTATGTTTTAGGAACTCAGTTTGCCTGCTGCAATGTTATTTGTTTCTCAAAACTATTCAGATTGCATTCAGCCAGGATTTGATTAGTAGAGTGATGAGATGACTTTGCTCTCTGTGCTAGCTCTCTGTGCTAACCTTGGTTATTTCACCGAAAGAACATAACTTGCTGATCAAATTATTTTTTGCATTGACATACTTTTCTGAGAAGACTAAGAACAGTAACTTTAAGTGCTGCTACTGAGGAAGTTTATGTGAGGCATCAAAAGTTTTCCTCAATCCTGTAAAGCTTCAGCTCAGAATGGAGAAGAGATCGAAAAAGCCTTGAAGTAAAGCTACGCTGTGTAGGCCAAGGATGCTGCTTCTTGTTTCCTACTCTGACTGTAAGGAAAACTCAAACTCTGTCACGAAGTGGAAGTTTGATGAGAATGAAAGAAATAGGCAGTAAAGTAAATCTTCAGATTCAGAGAGGGGAGAACTGAGTTTACGAAAAGGAGTTTTATCCTTATTAAAGACCAATAATTAAAGAGGAGACATGCTGAAGTGTGTAATTTTATATTTTGGCAACAGCACCAGAGATTGCAGTTAGGTAATTGTGAACTAGAAATGAAGTTGTTCAGCACTTTTTATTTGAAACAAAAGTTGAATTTTTCAGAGATCAATTTGACAAAAGGATTGCAAAAAGCTTGGAAAGTTTTAGTATGCGCTCTTCCATCTTAATTTTGAAGATTCATATAACATTTTTCACCCATGAAGTGATTGGCCAAACATTTTTCCTGAATATGCTCACTGATTAGCTGTGTCCTTAAAGAATGGGACTTAATCCATAGCCTGAAATCTACCAACTCGTTTAAATTATCAGATTGTCCTTGGGAACATTTTATTTGTTCATTACAGTATGATCTCCAGTCAGGCAAGATTTAATTTTCTGCTCAATATTTTGTTTGGTTTTTCTGTAAGATAATATTCTTTTCAGCATTGCAAGTGAGTGCTCTCTCTGTACTGGTATCTAGGTAAACATCATTCGGATCATTTGACTAACATGAATGAGCAGAGATGGAAATGGAATGAAGGCGTACACTGTGTTTAATGGAGATTCTGAGATATCCTAGTAGCTTCATGTCTCACTTGGGAAGAACTTATGCCAAAGTTCTCCAAAACTCAAAGAGACTAATATGATGATTTTTGTTTTTTCAAATTAATTTTAGTATATATATATATATATATTCTCTATACAGATCTTTAGGCCAGGACCATATTCTCCTATAGATGTGCATATACACAGACCTTGTTTTTGCAGCAGTCATGAGAGTAGATCAAATAAATCTCTCTAAAGGAAAACTGTTTTGTGGGTGTACCTAAGTGACTGTGTGAAGGGATCACTTTCCTCCCAGAGAGAGACAGAGTTTGAAAGTATTTAACAGCTCACACTTATGCTTCATTTGTATTTACAGCATATTTCTCTTATAAGACAAGAAATGTGCCATCTTCTGCAGAAAGCAAGCTCTCTCCATAATACAGTCCTATGGCTTTAGGGGATAGGACTTCATATGGAAGCTTTAGTGCTTCAGCTTCATGTTGTCAGCCTGGTTTCTCAGAGGTCTTACAGCATATTGACAAAGGTTCCTCAATTCTTCCATTAAATTCCTTTCCATCTTTTGTGTGGTGGGTAACTTGTCCAGGTGAGATCACCAAAAACATTGACCTTGTTTTGAATGCTGACACATCGTTTGTTCTTTTTTTTTTTTTTTTTTTTTTTTCAGTGTGATGGTTGGAATGATTGCACAATGGATTGTTAAACAAGTGGAAAAAGAGGGTGTGGATGTCCACAAAACTGCTATTTAAGACCCTGAATAATAGAACTATGGTTACACCAGAAATAAAATTATGCCTACCATAGTGTATTTTGAAAATATTGTTTCTACTAAATAAAAGCAACCGGGAGTCTCATCTGTGTGGGATAGGCAAGAAAGACATGGACTGATGAGAAATAATTTATTACTATTCTACTTTCTTTAACAAAAACAGCCACAACCTTTGAAGTCACTGTTTGTGACATTTCCTTACTCTTCAATGTGTGACATGACAGCTGGATGGGATATAATCAGGTAATCTGAGGATAATCACTTTAAAGGATTAGATTGAAAGAATGACTTGGTTAACGTACCTGTTGAATACAGACTTTTTTATTTCCCTGCCCATTCTCAGGAAATCCCTGTCCCATTTTCCTTTGATTTGTTTTCAAAAAATAAAAGACATGAAATAATTCTGAGAAGTTTTCCATTTGACTGTTTGTTTTACACTGTGCCATTATGTTGTAATCCTCTTAAAGTGAGTCAGTACAGGTAAGACCTGGAGAGTGGAGCATGACAAGAGGGTTTTTTTTTCCCCTGGTTCTTATATTTGTGCATTTGCCAAACATCCTTATCTGATTTTACTTTTCTCCCTTACTCCATGACCAGAATTTAATCACAGAACTTGCAGGAAGATGCCTGGATCTACTTTGCTCCTCCCAAAACTATGGCAACTGATGTTTTGGTCATTTGTGTTTCATGAGCTGGGCCAGCTGTTAGGTTTACATTTCAGACTTCAGCCACTGTGTAAACTTTCAAATAAATAAACTCAGTTTTATATGTGGTCTTCTCTTAATATCTATTCTTATGAAATACTCAAAGAGTAGGAATCTACTTCAAGTTAAATGGTTTGAAGTGTCTGCATTTAAAGTCTTAGCTCCCTCTACACTCAGCAGCTATGGTTCTTTAAGAGTCTGAACCACTGCTCAAATACAAGGTGTAAAGTATCAGCTAAAGCTTTTCAGGAAATTCCTCACCCTTTCAATCCACCACTTTAAAAGGGTAGAGGTCTTTTTTGAGCTCCGGGTGGTATCTACCAAACCTACAGGGATGTGTTAGCTATCTACAGTTTCTCTCACTTCCATCACATGCAGCCACCTGAATCTGTGTCAGTCTGGAGCTGCATCCCCCCAGGAATTGTAAAATCATTTTTTAGGAAACTCCATTATAATTCTGTTGGTAAGGGAAGCATTTATTTTTCTATTGTCTCTGTAAAAGGTTTATGAATCACAGTAATGGATTTTTCTATAAGATTTCATCATAACTTCTTACCTCTTCTTTTGATGTTCAGTATATGTATTTCTCCAGTGTGATTAATCTTCCTGTAAGTTACATGTCATTTTGCCCACAAATGTAAACTGTTGATGGTCCCAGACATTTTGTGCTGTGCTGCAGGCAGGAAAAAAAAACAACATAGCAGTCATGTTTTACTATTTAGAAATTCGTGTAGAAAATCTGATCTCAGCAGTTAACTCTTTTTTTTTAGCGAGGAATTCTTCAGAGTATGGTCAGTAAGCCCCAAGCTGCAGAAGAGGAGGTCAATGACAATGTTTTCTTTCCTGCTGTCCTTGGACATCACTTGTCCCCTGTATAGAAATGATGCATTAGAAGACAAAAGAGATACTTTAAAGAGATGAAATTATAGTCAAACAATACAGTTTTATCATCAAGGACTTCCTGTTCACACACACAAAGAAAAACCAGACACAAACTCAAGACCCCAAAAAACCCCTAACCAAAATAACCTCCCCCAAACCCTTTAACAAACTAAGGAAATAAAAAAAAAAAAAATGAATGATTTAATTGTTTTTTTCTTCCTTTGTGTAAATCTGAACTGATTAAAACACCACTACCTGAAGGCATGAAATATATACCTTCTTAAAAAGCCAAATCTTTGTCTCATTATGGTTTTTAACCAGCTAATTAATGTAGGTTTCTATTGTAATTCTTCTCTTAATCACTATCTTTTAAATTTCTTCATTTAACTCAGATCATCTTCTTTCTAATTCTGCCCTGATGTTTTAATTCCATGCCACAGAGCTGAGCAACTATTTCACTTGCTAAATCTTTATAAGAATTTTTAAGCCAAACCTAGTAACCTCAGACAAAGTGCTTTGGAGCTTTTCATTTCTGTGCAGAAAGGATGCTTTTCAGAGGAGGAGGGAGAACCTCCAAAAGAAATATAAATCAATATCTTGAATTACTCAAATGTTCAATATGGCACCAGTAGCTGTTACATATTTTTTTTCTCTCCTTCTGAGATTCAAATACATATGCTCAGCAATTACTGTTACATTCGTATAATAGGATAGTTTTTGATTAACATATCTTGGACTTCTGTTTGCATTTTTCAAGTGTGGTTACTTTTATTCTCTAATTTGTCCTTATTCCTTCTTTGTATTCTGTTATACCTACCTATGTTTTCCTTTGCTCCTGTTTTGTTGAGTTGATGGCTTGCTGTCTCCAAAGGTTTGTTTAGTATTTGGCTTTATAGTTAGTTAACAACGTACAAGAATAGAATATCAGAAAAGCAAGACACATGACATGTTAAAGTTTAATGAATAAATTGTGAAAAAATGTGATAAATGTCATACTTTCACAAGAGATAGCCAGGAGATAGAGTGAGGCACCCCAAGATCATACAAAAACCTCCAATATACTTTATAGTTACTCAAGCCTTCTATGGTATTTTAAGTTTGAGTACTCTAAGGGAAAGAGCTCATGTTTTCACCAGCTTTGTAAGTTTTATGGAATTTTAAACATCTTAACTGCAATTCTAGCCTTCCAGAACCTCATCAAAACAGGTTGGACCAGATTCTTGGCACAACTCTGACAGGCAGGATGTTTTGATTGACCATTCTCTTTACTTGCTTTAGAGAAGTTATAGATGTAAAGCAGTGTTTAGGTAGTTACTCAAATGCAAAAAATTCTTCAGCACAATCCACTGGATTTTCAACTGTGTAGAAGTCTGTAATATTTTTGTGTTAAGAGTATCCTATTACCCTTTTTCCTCAATTTTATTTATCTTACTTGTAAAATATTACAAATACTTTGATATCAATAATTTTGTTACCAGTATTTCAATTGTTCAAACACTTAAAAAATTAATAGATTCTTGGTACAGTCTTGGAATATCCTGAGATCTCAAATGAAACAGTGTCCAGGTCAGGTTCATCTGCCTGCTCATGGCTTTGCTCTGTGAATCCATTGATTTCTGTAATTAAATGAGTTGGAAGTAAATCTCAGTCCTTTGTTGCATGTAACTTGCAGATCTGATGGCTGAATCTTAATGAGCTGTTTAGTGTGATCTTGTGCCAGAGGAGCTAGGTGTTAACAGTTTCCCTAGTGCTACAATTCCATGTAGCAATCTGTGGCTATAATTGACTCTGCCAGGACAAAAGAAAGACAAGGTGGAATGGCATTAGGTTTAAATGAAATAGTGTAGTGCAGAGTAGTTAGCTCAACAAATGCAAAATTCTCCCCTTTTTGTGTGTGTGTGTATAAACTGTACCCCATGGTTAAAATTTTCTTCCCTCTTTCAAATACATTGCAGTGTTTCAGACTCAGATTAATGTCTGGAGAAAGAGATCTGAGGATGTTCCCTATTTAGAAACGGAAAAAAAACCCTGAACAACACCTTTGAAATGCAAAAGTTAAGACATTTAATTAACAAGGATAATGACAATGCTTATGTATTTCTCTTTGTAATCTTCACTGTGGTGATGCCAACCTTGTGTAGTCAATAGGTATTGCAAGTATATAGAAACAATATTTTTGTGGTACTCC
The DNA here is from genome assembly GCA_013401255.1 of Urocolius indicus. Lineage (NCBI taxonomy): Eukaryota > Metazoa > Chordata > Aves > Coliiformes > Coliidae > Urocolius > Urocolius indicus. The sequence goes on along the minus strand of WBNH01010565.1, from coordinate 767 downwards.
TTTGAACAGGGGAAAAAAAGAAAAAAAACACCCTCAAAACACCCTAAGACATGCCTTAAAAAAGTCACAACTCAGGCAAATGATACAGCATCACCTCACAGAATTAGGAGAATGAAAGCAGGGGTCATATAAGGGAGAAAGCTCAAAACTTGTAATAATTCAAAGAGTTAAGGAATTGTTAGCTCTGTCCATTACATGTTTACTCTCATTTTATCTACTATCTGCTCTAGAATATACATTTCAAAGGTATTTTGGAATAGTTCAGAAAAGACTTCGTCTGTCTGTGGAGAAAATATATATTTTCCTTACAAAAGAAAGAGTCCGTCAGTTTGCTTGAACCATGTTTGTGTTACACTTCTTTCCTTTCTTCCTGAGGTTCCTGTCAATTGCTGTGATGTCAAACACTCCAAAAAAAAAAACCAAAAAAAACCCCAGAGATCTTTCTTGGCTTTATAATGTTATTCAGCTGAGAGCTTCTCCCCACACGTATGGTTTTCATGCTACATCTCAACTTGCCTGTTGTCTGTGTGTACATTAAAGATAATCAGCTTTCAGTATGTTTCTCCACAGGATCATATCAAGAAACATACGCTGACGGTTGCTTCCAAATGGCAGGTCTTTAACAGCAACTATCAGCAAGCAATTTTGCTCTAGCATATGAAATAGCTGTACTACACTTGCAGCAAAGGCTGAAAACCTTCCCTTGTCCCACATGACATCTCATTTCATGTTTGCTTTCATATGTTCATAGAATATTTTTGATTGGA
>WBNH01010564.1:27981-92823 GCA_013401255.1 Urocolius indicus | reverse complement strand
GGCAGCGAGCCCTTCCTGCCCTTCTCTTGGTCCACAACAACCTTGCTTATCTTTTTCCTCCCATTTCGCTGGCGCCTCTGCCATCCTAAGGAGGGTGGTGGTGAATGGGGACATCAAGCAATAGACTGTTGTCTATTGTGTAGCTGCGCTAGCTGGGCCAAACCTCTATAGGATACTGGAATACACTTTAGGATCTCTACAGAGTAAAATCTTATAGCGTACCCTGGGAACTGCAGGCTGATGAATTTGACTTCCATCTCTTGTAGGGTTTGAAACCAGGAATGTAAACAATGAGACTACAGAAAAAGTCTGTTGGGAAAGAGAAAATCTGGCTTTTTAAATGGAAATCCTATCTCACTAGCCTGCTGACATCATGGAACTTGTCCATACCACATGGATAAAGAGAATCAGATAGACACAACTCATCTGGATTTTAAAAAACCTTTGCAAAGTTCTAGATTAAAAATCATCAGGAAACTGAGCTACTATGAATTAGAGAAAAGTTTTGTTGCTTTGTATGAAATATAGTTCTTCTTCATAAAATCTCTTAAAGAAAAGGAAGAAAAATCATAAAGATCAAATATTATAACAGGGAAAAGTCAAGTGATCCAATGGATTAGTTTTAGACTTTTTTCTTTCTTCTTTTCCCAATATCTTTAAAAAAAAGGCCAGGACAAGGTAGCACACAATGTAATTTCCAAGTCTACAGATGATTAAGCTCTTCTAGGCAAATACCAAACCAATGGTGATAAATGGCAAAAAGATCTTACAGAATGGAAAATGGGATCAAAAAGTTGGCAAATGAACTACAGTGTAGATGATGAGGTAACATATATAGCAAAAATAATCTAAACCATATCTGTATGATTCTGTACTCAGAACTGGCAATCTCATCTCAGGAAGGTGATCTAACAGTTTTCTGAAATAATCTGTTCAGTGTTCAGTGGCAGCCAAAAGAGTCAAGACATGTTGGGTATCATCAGGAAGAATATTGAGAACAAGACAGATGGTGTCATTTTGCTGCTATATAAAGCCTTGGTAACTGACTTCTTGAACGCTACATGCAGTTCTCGACCTGTTACTCAAAGTCTCATAATTGGCAAAAGGGGAATGTACCATGTGTAAAGAGCCAAGAATACATTGTTTGTTCAAGTATTGTTTTAACAGTCAAAGAGTCCAAATGATCTAATTAATGTAGGGAAGCATTGTTAGCAATATGTCTAAAACTGTTAGACAAAAATTCTTTCCTATCATCTACCCCTTTTCTCTGATGTTATGCTTACTCTTCCAAAACACTGTGAGCGCTAATCCAAACAGTTTCAGTCTTCTTTTTAGAAAAATAGGATGGGGAAATTCTACAAGTCATCAACTTCCTGAGCTTTTCACTGGGAACCATGTTTCTGGCTACTGTCTCCTTGGAGTTTTTTGAATGTTGAGCCTTCTCCCTTCTCATTGCAGGTCTGGCCACGTGCCTGATAAAGACCAAAAAGGTATTCCAGAAGGACATCCTTGTTGATCCACTCATGTGAAACACACTGATTTCCACAAGATGCTTGGAAGGAGCCTGGCATGGGTTTTTTTTATGTTTTAATTTATTATTCTGAAAGAGATAATTAAGTTTCAATTTCTTTATATAAGATTACATTTAAAACATTCTAATTCTTGTTTTAGTCAGGAGTAGCAAAGCAATATTTACTTTTGATAATTTAATGTATCATTTAAAAATTCCATTAAGAGATGCTTTGTTAATTTAAAGATATTAAACCCAAATAAGCCAGTTTTAAATTAAAACGCAGTGTATTTTCATCTAGGAACACGTAAGATACATGCAAACCTGATTGCATGTACATTTTACTGTCTTATAGGCTAATTGTTTGGGGGCATTTCTTTTCCTTTTGGATTAGTGGAATTGGGATTGTTTTTCACTGTATAAATTATAAATTCATCTGAAGGTTGGATATTTTTCCTCTTAGCTACTAAAAATAAATAGAGATGCCTGGAAACTGATGGCAATGTTGCACGTCAAATGTCAGTAGAGTTAGAGACCAATGTAAGAGCATAGAAATGCCCCAAACTAAGACCTTGGTGCCTATGTAACTAATATTACTTATTTTTAGCAAGGTTAAATAAAAAAAAATAAGTTTAAACAATTTCTCAAATGTTAACAAAATAAAAACACGTCATATTTAACATGATGGTTTCAGTTTCATATACCTTCTGCATCTAGATTCATCAATTTTCTTTATGCACAAGCCTGCATGTATAGATGGGCTTTTATACATTATTCCAACTGTGCGTAAGTGCCTTTAAAGTACAAGTGTAGCAGTCCCTGAGTGTTTTGAGTATACTGTGAACAGCATCACAAAGTTGGGCAGCTCAAAAAAAGCTTAGAAAATGGCTTTCATCCTTCAACTTGCAGACTCAGGCTGGAAGAATCAAGATCAATGACACTTTGTTACAGTGCAGCTTCAGCAGCCTCAGCACTACTAACACCTATTTCACTTCAGCTCATTTTTAGGGACCTAGTCCACTCCCTTCTTGATCACCTTTCTAAGGAAGGAGGGGGAACCAAACAGGATTGGCAATGTTTCTTCAGTGCTTTGTACTGTATTTTACTAATTTGCTCTCTAAAACACAGAATGAAACTTGTTCATCAGTAATTGAGATGGATCAAAAGTCAAGGACAACAAATTGATCCATCCAGGAATCTGATTCATCACTTTACTAATGTAGTGATTACAACATGCACTTATCCAGGCAGCCTGTGAGAAGATAAAATTGTCAAGGGAAAACCTTGATGTTGGACAAAGAGCAAGCAACCTACTTTCTTATCCAATCTTCTGTCAATCTCTTTTCTTTTTTTTTCTTTTAAAATTCAGCCAGCACGATTTAAAAAACTAACAAAAAACAAGTGCTGTGTACAGAAATTCCCAGATTGATAACATTTAAAATAGAGAATGATATTTTGTTTCAATGTCTTATTATCAATATTTATTCAGGATTACAAAGACCTCAGTCTTTCAAAGACTTTAAGATACTCACAGCTGTATGTATGTGAGAACACTTGACTCTAACACTTTAATGAGCATATAAAGTGAAGAAACTGTGCGAACGTTTCTATGACTAGGGTTCTATTATGAGAAGAAGCCATTCCTCACTGCAATAAGGAGATTCAACCAGTGTGAAGCTTTAAAGGTAAAATGACACAGACCAGATCATGATGATAGATAAGTAAGATGCTAGTTCTAACAATAACATCATACTAAATATGGTCTGTAATAGGTAGAATTCATTAATGTTGTATGTATATGAACATATACTTAACCCCCCAAAAAAAATCTTTTTACAGTGAAGATAAAAGCAGGCCTTATTAGTGTTCTTTTGCAAGCCAAGCAGTTTCCCAAGTACCAGAACTAATGAAGCCTGGTTTCCTATAGATTTGTGTCTCAGAGCAGATCTGTGAGCCCTGACAGATGAGTTCCTTGCAGCAGGGAGACATTAAAGAGCTCTAGTGGTGTAGATTCTTCCTAGTCTCATAAAGAGTGAATTGCTGCCACAAGCTTTGCCCTAGTTGATCAACTATATGACAACATACAGGATCATCTCTCTTGGGCCACTTTTTTACCCAAAACTTATTGCAGTTTAATATCAATGAGACTTCTACATATTTCTGACAGCTTACTTGAAATTAATATTAATTATAGGTGTTGGAGAGTGGAGAGATAAAAACAGCTACTTTACCATACCTGTACATTAATATGTTGTAAACAAAAAAAGCAAAACCAATCCTTTCCATTGCTTTTCTTTAAATATGTACCTGTACAAGATAAATCAGTTAATCTTATGCAGTGTGCACTATTCTCATAAGCCTATTGTACTCCTTCAGTTAGGCACATGCAATATATTGTTGACTGTTCCTGTGGTATAAATACATGGGATAATTTAAGTTTCAGTGTATGACATATTTCTTTAAAATGTTTAAATATATACTTCTACTCATATAAAATGAAGATTGTAATTTTTTTTTTATCAAGTCAAGTAGGAATATTCGAAAGCACAAAAAAAGACAATGGGCTTTCTGGCACTTACCAACTCTACTTTTGAAAAACCAACTCTTCAGTGCAGTGTGTTAACATAGAGTAGCAAATGGTGGTAGAAAAGAAAAGTTAAAATGTTGTTGAATTTTTACATATCCATGGGAGTGCACAATTTTAGCATATAGCAAGGTTGTATTCATTATTTATTACCCACAAGTGTTGAAATACAAAGGAAAAACAATATTTCATTTTTTTTGTTTTACAGTTCAGGAGGGAAAAAAGTATGTTAGTGGAGGAGGGGACGTTTAGTCTTAACCTAGAAATTAATAGACAAAATAAACTAAAAAAATGTCATGGAATCTTTATACCAAGAATGCTACTTTCCAATTTTTCCTTAAAATTCTATAAACACTGTCATCTTCAAAGATAATTCACGTGTGAGCACATCTCCCCATTCTCCTCTAATCTACTTGCCTCTGTAACTGATTTCTGTTTGGTGCTTGTTCAGTCACTTCTTCTTGAGCTATTCAGATTTCCAGCTACATTTGCAGCTCCTAATACATTGATGAAAAGCTGACCAGCCACCTGAAGGATTCACAAAATTAAATAAATTGGATTTCAGAGAGACATGACAAAACTGAGATCACTTTCTATTCATGTTCTGATTCCTTTGTAGAGATGATGGTGATTTTTCCATACTGTCTAAAATATAACACCCAATTTGCTGCAGGACATGCAATTTGGAATCTCACAAACATAAATTCATTCTCAAAAGGAAATGTTCTATAATTAGTAATTATTTCTGATCTGTCACACCACTTCAGGAATGAGAAAACGTTGCCCTATCATCCATTTCATCCATGGCATTGTGTAACTTTGCGTAACATTGTGTAATTAAAACAAAAATCATGTGCAGTACCACTTATAAAAAAGCAACATATCTTTGCTCTCGTAAGCAAAACTGATTTTTAGAGGCCCTCCTTAGCTCTGAAACACGCTTTTTTTACATAATGAACATATCAAAGGAATACAAATGTATGCAGATACAAGAATCAAATGCAATAGTTTCTTTTTTTTTCCCTTTGTGATAGTCAACTTCTGAAAAACAATTGGTGACTTTTTTGTTTGTTTGTTTTTCTGTGTTTGATTAACTTATTTTATTCTAGTGTAAGAGGTTTTGGGAACAATTACTTATGAACCAGAGAATGCTTTTTTAATTTTCATACTCTGTGCTAGTATAATGTTTTTGTTAGGATTTATTTTAATTGAATAAGACAATATAAATCTACTCTTCAAAAGATTCACAGTCTTTTCAGATTGATAATTATAACTCATCTACTTAAGTTTTCTTAAGTTTTCTTTTTTTCTTAAGTTTTAAGTGATACCATAAAAATGCAAACCAAATTATTTTGGAACAAGATTGGTCTTCATATTTGTAACTCTAAAGTGCCAACGACTTCACTGCACATGTGTAAAATAGTAGAGTTAGAAAAAGGATCACCAGGCTATTAAACAATGTAAACTCCATGTATTATCCAATATATAATAAATCCCTAAGTGTCACACAGAAAGCAAATTGTTACAGTGTGCTTTAGTTTTAACTTCAGATTTCATAGAAGATGGCATGAGGTGGATTTTACTAGTTTATCAGTGCACTAACTCACTCCAGTCTCTTCACTTCTAACAGTAGTCAAGATAATATTTAGTATTTTTTTGAGAAATTCAGTTATTGTAGATTGACAGTTTAAAATAGTTTGATATCCTACAAACTTACTGCTATCCAGGCTTTTCTTCCACCCAAATTCTTTTTGGAGGCTGATTTCTCCATATTTTATCAAGAAGAGGCATCACTGAGCTCAAGCAACCTGTGGAATACTTCCCCTGCCTTGAAGGACTCCTAATTGGATCTCAATCAGTCATGTTAGTTAGATAAATAGACAAATTGTTCTGCCTTATACTTTAGACTGTTAAACTCTGCGTCTGTAAAGTTTCTATTTTAGTATTCTATAGCCCTCAGACAAATTACTTACTGGAATTATCAGATATATATATTTGTGAGGAGGTGAAGGAGTTAATCACTTCTTTTGTCATATTAATATACTTTTCATTTCTTCAGTTAAAAAAGTTTATAAATTTTATGGCTTTGATTTGTTTTTTTACCTCATTAAATCTGGGTATTACTGTCACACTATTCTAACACTAGCTCAAGGATTGCTAGCTCAGAAGTCATTGCTTCAGAGCTGAGGGAACCCCTGTTGTGATGGGAGAGGAAGAGACTACAGATCTTCATAGCTTTTGCATCTCACAATCAGGAACACAAGCTGACCTTGGCAATGTTAATGGGAGGAGAGAAGGATGATTCTGATTGTTCCCTAGGGACTAAAGGAAATCTATGTATAGTGCTCTGTTAGTAGACAGAAGATTACCCTTATATATCATTTCCTTTTTCAGAGTACTTTACCAGAACACAAACCCAGACAATGACAAGGAGGACACCTCTTAGTCTTGTTTATTTTGCATCCAGAGACAGTTCTACTGACAGGAAAAGGAAATAAAAATTCCATGAGGATAAAGCAAAACAACACAGAACAAAACAAGTGTGACACTTTAGACTACAAATCAAACAGTAGGTGTGACCCTTCTTCTGTGCCTCGTGTAAGAGAAACAACAAATGCCCCTTATTGAATAACATACAAAATGTGATAGATTCACTACTTTTGAAAATAACCATGATGCACTTTATTAATACAGCAGCACCATGACCATGAGGAATTATCAACACAACTGAGTGCACCCCTGAAGTGTCTGTATGCTCATGGGTGCAACACAGGGAAAGGACAGAAGAAATTAAGAATTTATGTGAAGCTACAGGGCTATGATACCATTGATTTTACAGAGACATGGTGGGGTAGTTCACACAAGGAAGGACACACTAGGAAGGCAAGAGGGCAAGTTGCCCTTTATGTAAGAGATCAGCAGGGTTGCATAGACTTCTGCCTTGGAATGGGTGATGAGACACCTGGGAGCTGATGGGTCAAGGTCAGAGGACAGATCAATGTGGGTGACACTATAGTGTATGTTTGCTACAAACTGCTTGATTAAAAGGAGAAGATGCCACCTTCTACAGAGAACTGGAAGAAGCCACATATCTGTAGGCTTTTCACCAAACATGGCTTAAATCACCCACACATATGCTGGAGAGGCTACACAGAAAACAGCGAGGAATTCACAGGGTTTCGGGAACATATTGATGACAATTTCATGGCACAGATGACAGAGGACCTAAGAAGAAAAGGTGCTTTCTGCATCTCATGCTTACAAAAAAAAAGAAGGGCTTGTTGGGCATGCAAAGGCCAAAGACAGCCTTGACTGCAATGAGCATGAGATGGAATAATTCAATATCCTGAAAGCAGAGAGCAAGGCAAAAAGGAAGATCATATCCCTGGATTTCAGGAGAGGCAAATTTGATCTCTTCCATGGTCTGCTTGGAAAAGTCCTATCAAACAAGGTTCCAGAAGGATGAAGAGCCCAAGAAAGATGCTTTATATTCATAGATCACCTCTTTCAAGCTCAAGAATCGTCCATGCTAACAAGCAGGAAGTCAGACAAAAATGCCAGTAGACATGTACAGATGAGCTCCTGGCCAAACTCAGGTATCAAAAAGGATACAGGAGGTGGAAACAGGGACATGTAACCTGAGGGGAATACAGATACACCGTGCAAGCACGCAGAGACACAGGCAAGCCAAAGCTTGTGACTAAATCTGGCAAAGGAACACAAAAACAAAGGAAGGATTTCCGTTAAGTATATAGGAAAATAAAAAGTCAAAATAAAAGTCAGGAAAGATGTAGACCTTCCCTGAGACAAGGCATGGAAAATGCTGAGGAATTTAATGCCTTTACTAGCAAGATCATCTTTGACGTACTCTAGAATGTCTTGCTCTAGCAGTGGAGGTTGGAAAAGATGATCTTTCAAGGTCCCTTCCAACCCTTAAGATTCTGTGATTATGTGAATCCCAGGCCTCAGAAGTCCCTGGGAAAGGCTGGAACAAAGGAGATGTATCATTTGTAGAAGATGATCAGGTCAGGAAATGCTTAAGCCCATTAAATGTACACAAGTTCAAAGAGTCTGATGAGATGCACCTACAAATCCTGAGTTGGCTGATGTCATTGTGACACCATACTTCACAACCTTTGAACAGGGACTCAAAGAAAGTAAATGTTACTCCTGTCTTCAAAAAGGGTAGAAAGGAGGGCCCAAAAAACTACAGACCATTCAGCCTTACCTCAATCTTTGAGAAGCTCATAGAGTAACTAATCCTGGGAAATATTTTCAGGCACTTGAAGGACAATGTGGCTGGGAATGGTCTCTATAGACTTACAAAGGAAAGTCATGCTGGACCAGCTTGATAACCTTCTATGACAAAATGCTTAGTTTGGTTGGTGAAAAACCAACCGTTGTAAAACCCTCCAAGAAAAACTGGTGAAGTATCAGCTGGATGAGCAGACACTGAGATGGACTGAAAATTGACTGAATGGTCAGGTCTAGATGTTTATTATTAGTGGCATGAAGTCTAGTCAGAGGCCAGAAACTAGCGGTGTTTACCTCCACTCCTCCCTGAACGGCCCAGGGGGGCAGGGAGTGGGGATTTCAGTAAGTCTATTCCTGATAGCTTCTGCCGTTTGTCTAACCTCAGGGCAAGTGGGCTCCGCACCAGGCCTCCCTGCAAGTCTGTAGGCTACCTCACACACACGACAACCTGCATGTGCATTTATTGCAAAAGTTGCAGCTCCTTTCTGCCATTTGTGTGGGTTTTCTCTGCAGTGCACAGGCTCTCCAGCATGTCCTGTGGCATGGCCGCTTCCTCACACAGTCTCTCACCCATCCAGGTGCACTCACACAAAGCTGCTGTTGGCTCTCAGCTCTGCCATTATCATCCATAAGGTGCAGGGTTACAGCCTGCGTTCTCACCACAGCTTGCAAAGGAGTCTCTAGTCTGATGCTCCTCCTTCTCTCCTCCTTCTCAGACTGTGGGGTACACGTGGTTGCCTCCATCTTATATCATTCTTACACCTCCTGCAAGCACTTCAAATTCCCGTCCTTAAATAGTGATCTCAGAAGCACCAGATTGGCCCAGCCAGGCTGGAGGTGAGTCTTAACCCAGGAGCCAGGGAAGGGTCTGAAAACTCTTTACCAAGTCTTCACTGCAATCTGTTCCCCGTTACCAAGCAAAAACAACTCCTTGCTAAACCAAGACACCAACTCTCAAGTCGGGCAAGATCCCACTGAATGGCAGCACAGCCTTCTGGGGAATCAGCCAGGCCTCCCAGTTTGGTGTCATCAGGGAACTTGCTAAGGGTATACTCTGTCCCCTCATCCAGGTCGTTGATGAAGATGTTGAACAAGACTGGCCCCAGAATCGATCCCTGTAGCACTCCACTGGCCACAGGCCTCCAACTTGATTCTGTGCCATTGATCACCACCCTCTGAGCTCTGTCATACAGTCAGCTCTCGATCCACCCCATTTTCCACTCATCCAAGCCACATTGCTTGAGTTTTCTGAGGAGTTAAATATTATTTTGAATAACAGTTCAAAGTTTCTTTGATCTTTGAAAAATACAGCAGAAACATCATTGTGAAAAGCATGTTTGCATAGAATTGTCAAGATGTAGTACCACATAGACTTTTCAAGGAGGAAAAAAAGCCACAGTAAAATAAAGGTAACAAAGAGAAAGTTAAATAACATGTACCCTGGTCTATTTATTCATGTGTCATAAATATACTAGGACTGAAAACACGGAAATAATCACATAGATACAAATGCCTGTGTAAACATATGTATGTGTATGTACACCTATATTTAAACATGGTTCAATGTGCATATAAATATGTATCTGTATATATGCTATAATTAGGGATCTAAGTAGTCATTCAGAGGCTACTTTCAGAAAATTTTAAACATTAACCTAAACGTCTGAGTTCAGGGACGTGAAAGTGAAACTTATTCAGCTGAAGACCTTCTCCATATTTCTTATATAGGTGTGTCTAGAGTGCTGGTTTTGGCTAGAATAGAGTTAATTTTCTTCATAGTAGCTAGAATGGCACTATGTTTTGGACTTGTGTTGGAAACAGTGTTGACAATTCAGGGATATTTTTGTTATTGCCGAGCAGTGCTTGCACAGAGTCAAGACCTTTTCTGCTTCTCACCCAACTCCACCAGGGAGTGGGCTTGGAGGGCACAAGAAGTAGGAAGAAGACACAGCTGGGACAGCTGACCTCAACTGACTGAAAAGACATCTCATATCATATGACATCATGCTCAGCATATAAATCTGGGGAAAGAAGAAGGAAGGTGAACATTTGGAGTTATGTCAGTTTGTCTTTCAAGTAACTATTACATGTGCTGGAGTCCTGCTTTCCTGGAGATAGCTGAAAATCAGCCTGCCAATAGGAAATATTGAATGAATTCCTTGTTTTACTTTATTTCCATGTTTTGTTTTACCTATTAAACTGTCTTTATTTCAACCCATGAGTTGTTTGGTGGTTTTTTATCCTTAATTTCCTGATTTTTCTGAGTCAAGTTGAAGTTATTTCTGTATTTCCTTTTGACTTTATCACTTTATTGCAGATAATATTGCAAGTATTTTTACTTTTTTTTTTCTTTTCCTTCTGTTTAAAAATTCAAATATCTTAAAAATGAACATTTTTGGAGGTTTAGTAGAAGTCTTAAGGTAACTACCTGATGACAAGTAAAGTATTTGACTGACTTGTTTTTCAATGCTACAGTCCTTCCTGTTGCATATCATTTTAATAATATCATATGATTTTAGATAGTAAAATACTAAATAATCTGTTTAAAACTATAGATAGTTTGCAGGTAATGACTCTGAAGTTTTTTTCAAGAATGCATCTGGACCAGCAGCTTTATTCTCTGCTATGTCTTTAAAACCATAATTTTTTCCACTACTGTTATTATGCTGCTGTTTAAAGCATCACATTGTTCTGAGATCAATTTAGCCAATTTTAGATTTCCAGCTTTTCCTACACTCAACTGTTAATAAGAAGCTGGTAGCTATATAACAATTTGTAAGAGGAAAATAATTCTTGTTAATTTCTTTTCTATACTCTAAAATAATGTTACCAAGATATTTAACTGCAGAAATTATTTGTCTTCACAATCTGTCAGCCAAATAAACATTTTTTAGTTACATAATTCTCTTACTAATAGAGTGTATGTCAATTCTTTATTGTTCCCTACATATCATGTGTACTGATTTCATCTCCTAAATCTGAAATATGTTTTAAAAATAATCTTTTCCTATTGTTTTTAATGGTGTTCCTGTAAGACCTGGATTTTTCTTTGGCAAAAGGTAGCATTCTGTTCTGTACGTTATGTTGCAGAGAGGTGCATTTGCCACTGGACATTCTTTATATCTGAGAATAAGTTCCAACATTTCCTGTAAGTCAATGTTTTGTATAACAAAGTTCAAAAAGGAATAACTTGTATGGAAGTGCAATCAACTTTTAAAATTATTATATGATACGTGATCCTTAAAAACTTACTAAAATATGAAAACAGTATGGGAATAGAAAGGGAAGAGAATAGTAACTAGAAAGGCACTCCCATTACGGCTTTGTCCAAATTTAATGATAGAAACATTCTCTATATTATTTTTCATGTACATGTTCACCAATGATAATTAATTTGTTGAAGAAAGATAATTATTTCAGTGACTAATATTATTTTGCCTTTGAAGAAGGCCTGAACACTCAGCATAATTTCTTTTTTTTTTTTTTCCTTTGGAAGAAATAGGTACACTAGTGCAGCCTTAAATGTAATGGCAATATTTGAACTGTCATTCACGCAAGAGTTACAATGCTTTTGAATACTTTTGGAACACAAGTGAAGCCATGTGAAAAAAGGATGCACAGATAATTACACTGTGGTTACTGCTGCCCTTGATGTTCATAATGATGGGTACATGCAGATTGCTATAACAGCAAGAAGAAAAATTTCAGTCTTTCACAACTACTTATCTTACCCTGATGTCAATCAAACCTTACACAGAAGAACTAGAGAAGTACTGCAAAAAGGAGTGTTAGACTGTATGTGTGGAGAGACACAGGCTCAGTTTGTTTTTCCTTCTGCTAGCAGAAACCCTACTGCAATCTTCTGAAGGCTCAGATTGAACTAAAATAAAAAATTTCAAAGGTTCATTAGCACATCATATGTTCTGAGGACAACCACTGGCCACAACTAAGCTCACTGACCCTGTCTTTTCCCAGCTCTTTGGCTTAAGGCCTTCAGAGACAAGCAAAGACATTACAGAGGGGTGCTTCTTACATGAGTGAAAATACTATTTTTGTCCAGTGGGGCATGAAAGTTCAGATTGCAAAGCCGAGCTTACTTTTTAAACACTTCCAAATAAGCTTATCAGCAGTAAAGACGTAGGATCATCAAACGTTATCTTGATTTCGGTAAAGCATTTGACACTGTCTGTCACAGCATCCTCACAATGAAACTGAGAAAGTGTGTGCTGGATGATCAGGTAGTGAGGTAAATTGTTAATTGGTTGACTGCCAAGATGGAGTCTTGTATCTCCTTCTCTGGAGACATTCAAAACCCACCTTGATGAGTTCCTGTGTGATTTACTCTAGGTGGTCCTGCTTTGGCAGGGAGGTTGGACTAGATGATCTCTTGAGGTCCTTTCCAACCCTTAAGACTCAGTGATTCTGTGGAAGTTTTATTTGTCTTCATCTTTGTCAAAAAACTTATCCAATGAGGAGAGTAATTCTGATAGTTTATGAACATTGAGATATTTAGATAGAAAATGTAGCTTAATGCAATAAAATAAGCAAAGATCATCCAAAGTAAACATACTGTCTACAGATAATTGTAGTAAGAAATAATTTTCTCTTAAAAAAACCCCCAAAGTTCAAAACTCTGCCAACTTTCAAAAAATCTGCCAACCTGGTACAATAGGCTAAAAAAAAAAAGAGAAAACCAACGAGTCTTAAACATACATAGCTCTAATTTTGCTTGTCCAAGGACATGTAGAATATACTGGGATATTTTAATGTATTTTCATCTGTTAAAAATTTTTCTCTATAATATGCATCTCAAAAAATTATATGAGAAAATCTTAAGATGATAAAAGTAATTTCCCTTCTAGGCACACTAATTTGACAGTTTTAGTTAAGTGGTTGTATGGATAGCCAAAAGAGGATTAATATGTTTAAACCAGACTAAACTAGTTGCACTTGAAGACGATACTGAAGTCTGTGTAGGTGGGATCTGAGAGTGCTCAGGTTCTAAATGTTACTAGCATTTTAGTCAAAGGAAGCTGGAATTTTATGAGATAGATCTGTGAGGAAAAGACAGAAATGTCTAGTATACCCGACTGCATTGTGGAGATCTTTTCCCAGTAAAAACATTTCTTTTGAAAGCCAGAGACACTCCCTCAAAAGCAGCACTATGCCAAAGGCTCTTTGCCATGTATGCACTGCCAGAGAGGTTCTCCCAGGACTGCTATACACCACAAGTATTAGAGACATGCTGAAGAAGGCACTGAATGTCATCTGGCAGCATCTAGACAAATATGTGCTATAGCCTGATGTCATGTGTTTGTGTGGTGCCGTTTCTGGTAAAGCGGAAGAGGCTGTAATGGTGGCCTGTGTAAGAAGTTGCTCAAAACTTTCCTTGGCTCTAAGTCAGATCCACCTCTGAGGCTGAGTCAATTAGGCACCTCCATGATCACTTTTTAAGAAGAAGCCAGGAGACAGTTGTTGTTCTTTATGGGAGGTGGTAGAAGCAGTTGGAAGAAAGAAACAACTATGTGGACCTCAAAGTCAGTGAGAGGAGAGAAGCAGAGCTGTGCCAGAGCAGAGACTCCCCTGCATTCCATGGTGAGGTGGTAGCTGTCTCCCTGCAACACATGTAGCGCAAGTGACTGAGTTGAGATCTGTCATCAGCTTGTGGAGGAGCCCAAAACAGGAGTGAGGAGGAGGAGGCCATGACTTTGTGGGAGGGCAATGTTGTGGCAGAATGTACCTGGAGCTCTGTTGCTACAGAAGAGATGTCACTCCAGAGAGGTTCATTAAGGACTGCATCACATGGGAGGGTCTCTGCATTGGAGCAGGGGAAGAATGCAAAGCCATCCTCCTCCTTTGAGGAGGAAGAAGTGGCAGAGACCATCTGTGATAGACTGACTGCAACCCTCATTCCCTGAGTCTCTGCACTGCTGAGGTGGGAGGAGGTAGAGATATTTGGAGCAGTGAGCTGAACCTGGGAAGAAGGGAGGGATGAGGGAAGGCGGTCTTAAAGTGCTGGTTGTATCTCGGTTTTTGCTTTCTGTCTGTTCTGTTTCTCATTAGTAGTAGATTAAACTGTTCCTACTTTCTTCTCCAAATTAAGTAGTCAAGTCTGCTTTGCCTGGAACCATAATTGGTAAGTGAGCCCTCCCTGCCCTTGTCTTGATCCACAAGGTCCTTGGATATCCTTTCTTTTCCCATCTCCCTGGGGCCTCTGACATCCTATGGGGCAGGGCGGGATGGAGGGGAGGATTTTTTTTCCGCACTCAGGGAAAGCACATGAGCATAAGAATCACATACTTGATGTGAACAGACCTCTTACCCTCCTCTTTCTCCCATCCAGCCTCCACTCTAAGCTTTTTTGCCATCATTTCAGTGGTCTTTGGTGTGATATGGCTGATTAAGTCCCTGGTTGCCAAGTGACCAAATTTACCTTGCAACTATACAAATTTCTGTGCTTCCATTCAAAAAATAGCTTGAAGAAAGGTTAATGCTAGTGGTCATTAGCTTTCCTTGACAGTTTAGCCAGTAGCTAATAAGAAGAAAAAGTTGTAGACCTAATGCACTTATAGTTTGATCTTCCTATTAGGTGTTTAATTAAAGATTACTCTAAAACCAGATAAGATTATACTTCCTGATGAAGAGATGGAAATGTCTTCTAGAGTATGCTGAGGCACTGAATCACAGGGGTGAGGGATATCTGGACTGGCAGGGAGAACCTGCGCAGTTCTCGGGAACAATTTGAATGAAAAGTATTCAGTATCCACATAAGTAACACTGAGAGGAATCAGTCTTGACATAGTGAAAATTAACATTTGCTAATTGTATTGAACTAAACTAGGGCTTTAGGTGAATTGTATGAAAAAAACAATATTAAATTATTCACAGCTCATCCATATCAATGCTTCTGCTTGGTTCAGGGTCATAGAAGTTGTTTACAAAGTTATAATTTCTATAAAAACAGGAGAATTGTTCTAAAGATCTTAACTTTTTCATATGTTCTTATTTTTTTATAGCAATTCCAATGAACAGATGGAGGATTATTTCCAGTTCTTTATACCAGAAAGAGCATGCAGACATTTAATTTGTAGACCAATCTTCTTCTTAACAGATTTACAGGTACAAATTGTCAAGTTTTACTTCTTTCTCTTTCTCCTTTACTCATATAAAATGTTCTCACTGTGGCTATTATAAATGTAAGTGTTCAAAAGATATTGTACTGTGATAAAGATAACATTCTCTGAACCGCTTTTTTATCTAGTATGACATAATCCACGTGCAAATAGTAAACCTGTAAACTATTGTTAGCTCTGTTAAAAGAAAAAATAGAACAGAAATACTACTTCCATTCAAATAAATTTAGAGGAAAACATATTCCAAAATTGAAAATACCATTTATATCTCCATCAATTGCAATTTGTTCATTGTAATGCAGTAAATATAAGGCATGAAAGTTCATTTGAATTCTGAGAAAAATCCTAATATTTTATCCATCAAGTAGATGGCCTTTGTGCTATGATCTTCTGATTCATAAGAAAGGGTTGAATATTTGCATCAGGAAAGTAGAAAGCTTGATGATGAATGAAAAATTAAATAACCAGTGTTGCCTGGCAGGACTTAACTTCACATCAAAATGTGTACAACTACTTAAAAGTATTACATGCCAAACAAACAAACAAACAAACAAAATAGATAAGTACCAAAAAAATTTAAATCAGAAGAAGGATGTCTTGTAGCACCAAGTGAAAGGAGACATTGCAGGTTCACTGATGTTCAAAATACAGCACTCATTAAGATAACAAATTCAGGATCAGAAGACAACAAAAACAAGAATACAGCAAATGAGCACATTGAAACAGGACAAAATTTTTAAAGGTAGCATTAAGCTTTCAGTATTTTGCCTGTTGATCCTGAAGTGATCACTGGGGATTTGGTGGGCCAATTACTATTCATTTTATATGCTTTATATGTGCATTCTTTTATAGATGTAGACAGAAGCATTTGACCAAAACATGTTTCTTAATCAGCATCTTAGATTTCATGAAAATGACACATTATGCCTGAAAATGTTAATGTTAAAGTTCGTGGGTTTGGTGTTTGGTTTTGTTTCATTGGTTGGATGTTTTTGGCTTTTTCTTTAAGTCAGATATTTGGTGGAAAAAAAAAAAGTTTTGGAAAACAAAATTATTTGATGATGGCTTTAAGTAGCAAACATGGGTTCAGTTTGTTCCTCCAGAACAACACTGTATCTCAGTTTCATGGAGGGTGGCCTAACTGGCAAGGCATAATAAATAATCTCCTACACTGAAAGCACAAAATAAATGCACAGGTCTGTAATCCAGTGGTTACACTCCCTTGAATGATCATAAACTTGGATCAAAACAAGGCTTTTATCTAGTGAATTCTTGATGTAAAGTCCATAAACAACCATATTCTAACACTCTATGCCTTTTCCGCATGTTGAAAAAAACTGTGTTTCATTGGCTACTTTAAGAAATATATGCTATTCCGTTTTCATTATTCTCAAATGTCAAAGAAATCATGGAGCAAATAAATATTAAATATCTAAAAGAACTGCATAGATTTTACTATGGATTTCATTATTTTGAGTAACCTAAAATGATGAATATACTTTCCCAGATTATCTGCAAAGGCACATTCAGACCATAATCTTAATTCTCCTTTGATAAAACTGGTCATAAATCTTTCATAATGGTGAATGTAAGAAGTATCAGAAGTTCTTTTCATCATAAGAGAAATAAATTTATTAATATCAAAGTTATCTTACATATAGAATTTTGTTTTAATTAAACTATCAAGTTTTTATAGTTTGGGCTTTTTTTTTAGGAGTTTGTACAACACTTTGAAGTCAATGCATGGCACAATAGGAAAATGTAGCAATCATTTTAATATTGACTCAACATATTGATATATACTTAGCATGAGCTGTAGAATTGCTGCTCACCTACTCAGTGAGGGTAAGCTACTTAGCAACATGAAAAACTCTGAATGTATCAACCTGTCATGAAGCAGTAGTGATAGCAGAAATATAGATACAGAGCTCAATCTTGACTCTGATGAGACCAGAATTTCTCTTCCCCAATGCAAAGCATTCTCAAGTCAGGCCTATTTTGCCTCACTTTCACTAGGCAGTAGAGTACAGACCATGCTTCAACTGACCATTTCAGAAAGGCAGGCAGACACCACAACTGTTCCCATACCAGTACAATTCCTCTATGTATTTATGATGGGAGATTGCATTTGTGTACTACAGTGCCTTAGAACTTTTAGTGCCTGCCAACTTTCAATCACCTTTGGAATTTCATGTCATCTGTCACTGTGAGAGTACTCACAGTGCTCCTCTCCTTTTAAGAGAAATATCTCAAGTATTTAGAATACAACAGATGTGTACAGAGACAAGTATGATATAAGAAATCAAAAAATTGTCTGTAACGTGAGCACTGCAATGTGTGTCTGTAATGTATCTCCAAAATAATCAGAGAAAGTGCATGAAAATATTGACAGATTACCATTTCACTATTTCAAGGGAATGTGTTTTGCACAACAGATACCAAACTAGGACTGAATTGTAGGCACTAGAGAAAATAAGTCAATTGAAAAAAAAAATAGAAACACAAATAACAGTATTGTACTTAAAACAAAACTAAAACAGTAAAACAAAAGTTTTACTTTGAGTTTGGAAGAGCGATCTATTTTATAATTTCTTCAGACATCACAGTGTGTCCTCAGCTGCAAGAGGGAAAATTTATTGCCATCAATATGTCTTAATATCTTTACAGAAATCATCTCTTAGCTATCACAGCAAGGCAAATGGGTAAGAGACTCTACTAATCACTAACCAGATGACTTCATCCTACCTCCATCTTGTGTGGATTCCTGATTATCAGGCTCATGAGTAAATGATCTAATGCCTTAATTTTCATAGTTTAAAAACAAAACAAAACAAAACAAAACAAAAAACAAAACAAAACAAAACAAAACCAACAACAAAAAAACGCAACCCAAAAAACACAATCATTAGAATGAAAACAGAAGAGCTGAGAGAGAAATAATCACTCTAGTACTTGATAGATTTGAGAGAGGACAACCAAGTATGTCTCTCTAATATTCCTAGTGACACAACATACTAGAGAAGAAATATATTTGGAGATATATTTGGAGATCTCTGCTTATATTTCCCTTTTTATTAATTGCTCTCTAGACATATGTAAGAGAAAAAGAAAATAATTTTTTTTTCTTTCATGCAGCTGCAGTACCAAGGCAGGCAGAAAAGATAGCATGAAGCAAAAATGTGATCAAAAACATAAATGGCAGAGAGTAACAGCATAAAGTAGTTGGAAACATACTCTTCTAGCATATCATTTGTTACAGTATTTGCTTTCTGTTAGTCTCTTAAATTAATTTTTTTTCATCCAGGTCATCCTCAGAAGATAGCATTCCAAAATATTCAAACGGATATTGTGCAAAATTCTACGAAAAGTTTGGCTGATATGAAGACTAAGAAAGCAAAATTCTAGTGTGGTTTCAAAATCTTTATTGTCAGTATCTACTGAAAGATATATTCATATATTTTTGGGTTTTTTTTAGGAATAAAACATAGATTAGAATTAATTTGACCCTAGGTAAAGCTCCTGGAGCAAGAATTCTGGATCATTGATAAAATATGCTCATGCTTGCAACTGCTGTGTATAAAATATTAAATTTATCTTTATTACATTGCATACACGTGTCTCAGGAGATGTAATCATTAATAAACTCATCTTTCATTATTTGGATGCTTCAGCTTTGTATCTTTCCCTTTATCATCATTTTCAGATGTACTTTGAAAGAAATAAATAGGGGTCAACCTGTAATTCCTTAGTAAAGATTTAAATGAGTCTGTGAAGCTGCAAGTCTATATGAATATGTAAATTGCTCTTAGCTTCTTCTCAACAGAAATTTAAAAATAGATATTCAATAGTTGCCATTAATCAAAAGCTTTATATATTTTCAAATATTTTGACTAATTAAAATCGTTCATAACAAGCTAAACACATATTGTTGATAACTGCAAATATTTTAACTTCAATAATTCCACAGATCAAAGTTGCCGCTAAGTCTAATTAGGTTAAATAACATCAGCTTTGATAGTTGTGACCTAGTAAATACAATTATATTTGCCACTGCTGGAAGCAGGTGTTGGTCTGTTTCTGGTCCTTAAAGTAGCTGGTCTGACCTTAGTCTGAGTGGAGTAGAGCAGGCACCTCATGGCCAAATGCCTGTTGCTTACCCTGTCTGAGCTCCAGCACTGTAAACATTGCTAGGGAAGGGGCTGACTGCCATCCAGCCAATTTGTTGTCCATCTAACAGTTCATCTGTCAAACTCAGGTTTTTCCAATTTAGTAATAAGAATGTTGTGTTGTATTGAAGGCCTTACAGAAGACAGAGTAGATACTATCCACATTTCTCCTGTGCAAGGTAGATGACATCCATAGTTCTTCTCTTATCCACTCCATTGTAGAAGGCCGCTAGATTAGTCGAGAACAATTTGTTGTTGCTAGCTGTGCCTAATCATCTCACTGTCTTCCATATGTTTGGAAACGTCGTCCAGGAGCATCTGTTCCATGATCTTAAGGTGAGCTGACTGGTTGGTACTCCAT
This sequence comes from Urocolius indicus, assembly GCA_013401255.1. Taxonomy (NCBI): domain Eukaryota; kingdom Metazoa; phylum Chordata; class Aves; order Coliiformes; family Coliidae; genus Urocolius; species Urocolius indicus. The sequence goes on along the minus strand of WBNH01010564.1, from coordinate 72,815 downwards.
ACCTTACGATTGCTATCAAGACCTCCAATTCATTATTCTTATGGAAATACCATGAAGATATGAAGTGAAGGATCTCCCCTAAGTCACTGCAAGTCACATGAAGATCAGATGCAGTTGATTGCGAGGTAAAATCCACCCCATTAAGCCAAATGAAGGACACCAGAGACTTCACAAGCTCAACTGTTCTTTGTATGCTGTACTATCTAGATTGCCAAGAATATGACACCATGAAGTCCTCTTCTACTGCTCTTTACATGTCTACCAACCTGTTATTACTGCTTTTATCATTTGGTGGAAGGGTTTCAATACCTGTTTTTCTCATCCAAACACCAGAATGATTGTGGGAGAAGGGGACTAACAAATGACTATTCACTTCTAATTTTACAGCTTAGAATGGTGTCTTGTTAGTTTACATTATCCTGTTTCCTTCTTTCCTGTTGGCTTAATGAAGCAAGTAAAAGGTGGCTGTTTTCAATAAGGAAATTACTCTTCTGCTGTCCACTTTGTAGATGCAACACTATACTGCAAAACAATATTAAATAGCAAATTAAATAGCATGTAAAAGATATTTAAAACAGACCTTGAAGGAAAATAAAACCTTGCAAAAGCAATCAAGAGCTTTATTAGTTGTAATGCTAAGCGCATTAGGTAGTTCAATGAAATAAGAAAACTGACCCAACTTTTAAAGGTACTGCCAAGGTATTTTACTCCTCTAGTAAGAGTGCTGGTTCTTGAATATCTTAGATTCTTTGGCTCTAAAAGAAAGGTAACAAGAAAATGAACTAGTTTTCTTTTTTGTTAGAAACATGTAATGGATTAGTAGAACCTGGCAAGAAGATTCAGGACCAGACAGTCCACCTTAACCTAGACAATTTTAGAGAAATAAAAAAATCCTGAATTTGCTGTTCTAGTAGTAAATAAAACATTTTAACTGGAGCTATTTCAGTAATCAATATCTAATCTGCACTCCCAGCATTTTTATTTCAGTTTAAAAGTAAGGGTGAAAAGGTGGAGTTTTTTGTAGACAAAGCAGCTTCAGCTTCCTTACTTTGTGTCTGTTTTGCCACAGAAAGTTCCAATTTCATGTTTCTAAATATTGGCAAAATAAGGCAATCCATATTTTCCACTGAAGTTTTTGTTTTCTAAACACAAGCCTTATTTTATCAGGCTTTTTTTTAAAGTTTAAACTGACTCCTAAGGTCTGTGACCCCTTGCTTTGATGACTGTGTTGGCATTGTAAGTGCATGTCAGATACTCAGAAGCATTTGTACTGCATTAAACCACAATAAATTGCAGATAAACAACATTCCACTTGATCGGACACTTCATAAAGGTTGTGGTTAGTCTACAGAGGTAGAATGTTATTTACTATGTACATTATTCTTGTTGTTTTTAAAGATCCAAATTAGGTGAAAGAGAAAAGAGGCATTTTTTTGTCATCAAAATTATTGCAAACTGAACCTCAGAATTACAAAAAATTATTTCAATGTCTACCTAAATACTGCTATATCAATACTTGAGACAGTTTTGTACTTCAGACTCTGCATGTAAAAGTTGAGACCATATGAAAACTCATCTCTAAAGGTCTTGGAAATCATTACTTTTATTTATTCACTCATTTATGTATTTTTGCCAGAATAAAATAGCTGTCCTTTTGTTTTGTTTTGTTTGTTTTAGGGATTTTTTTTACACATCCAGGAAGCTGCTATTAGTGCATTTTTAAATAAAATAAACACATACACTCAACAGAACTTTGCTTGCAAACAAATATCCTAGAAAATGTTTTCTTCATGTTCAGAATGCACAGCCCATTTAAAAGTGAACAACTGAAGTTAATAGCTGCTTACAGCAGTAAATGAGTATTGAAGAAGGTGAAAAATGCACAATAGGCATTACTCTTACCTATTTATAATTTAAGCTCTTGTGTTATCTCAGAGCTTTTAGTGGAATTTAAAGCTAGCATTGAAGGGCTGCATACTTGGGATTGCCTATGAGAAAAGTGTTCAAAAGCAATAATGATGAGAAGAAAATGGAACGTTGATGTGAGATCCTTTAAAACTTAAGAGAAAGATTCACATTGTAATATAAAGACGTATAATATTAATAGAGTACATATATATAATTCTTATGACAGTATAGTGATGTCAATCTATACCAATATCTACATTTTGGAAGTTACTTTATAAACAGAAGAGGAATTTTTTTGAGAGAATGTTTAGATTTTAAGGTTTTTTGAATATTTCTCGAATGTCTGTTCATAGATAAAAATTGTTTCTGTCACAGTTAATTTATTTTTAATATTGTTTAGACACTGGAGAGGAGTCATTACATATATACATTTTTTTAACAAAGGAAAATTTGATTTTGGTTAATGTCATTGTGAATTTTAAAGACAGATTTTTTTTCTTTTATGTACAGAACTACATAGATAGTTTAATATTAATAGAGATTGCTTCTAACAGCCATTTTTATACTATTATTTGCCAAAATTGTAATATTTTGGGTTGTTTCTTTAAAATATATTTTTAAATTTTAAATATCAATAACAGGAATACTAAAAATGAGGTATAAAATAAATATTATGGGGAACATTGAGGCATATATATAAAAGTCGGGACATATAGAATTATCAAAGATAGCAACTGATTTTAGAATATTTCCTTGGGTTTTATTTTTATTACTATGATTTTTCATTCCCGTATTTTATTGTTCCTTTTTTTAAAATTACATAGATGCTGATGTATAGTTTTCTGAAGTAGAATGTTTACATATAGTGAATACAGAGATTACTGTAAAATCAGAATAATAGATGTAGCCTTAAAAAGAGTATTTAACCAATATTAGTAAGTTATTTTAGTATCTTGATGACTTCAAGATGAATAACCAATATGGATTAAGATGAGATTATATCAGAGGATTTTATACACTTGGAATTATCAACTATCAAAAGAATTTTCCAGCAGAAAAGTAACTCAATTCAATAGCAATCATAGAGTAGAAACTGTGTATAGCTCAAATTTGTCTAAGTTGCAATCTTATTATGGAGTCACTGAACATGTAATTATGTGATGTATTATTATAATTGCTTTGTCCTCTGAAGACATCAGAAATTAATTAATAAGACTGAGGAAAATTATACCTTAAAAACTCTTGTGTGGTACATCAAGAGAAGGAAATCCTTCCTTTTAAATCCTTTTATAATAACCCTGCCTTCACAGTTTTAATATTGCTTAAGTTTTAATCTTGTGAGCAGTGTACAGAACAATATTTCTAACAAAGCCATTTTTAATTATTTCTAAATAACTTACCTGATGCAAATTGTATCAATTTTGCCAAGGACAAACTGATTAATTTTGTTACCACAAACCACATAAAACTTCTGTTGAGTTGGTATTAAAAAGAATTTGACATATTTTAGCTGGCTGTGATTTATCCTGGCTGTGATACATTCATTTTTGTGGTCAAATATCTATTCATACTGCTGAGGAAGCCTAGAAGATTCAATATGGATCAAGTAGAAAACATTTACTTTTACTTTTTTTTTTCCCCCAAAAAACCTTTCACTGTTTATTGCTCTTTTATGCCACTTTTACTTTTCCTCATCACCAATGAAATCTTTCTGGCATTTTGTGAGGTCATTATTTTCTTACTACTACATGTCATTTCCCTATATTCAATGTGATTCTTAATAGCTTTATTGACATTTTCAACGTTTTCTGGAAGCAAGGTGAAAATCAAGATTGATTTACAGACAAAATCTTAATTTTGAACTTTTTTTTTATTTCAGAGGATATTTTCATTTCATCAGAAAGCCTCACAAACTTCTACTTCCAACAAGCTCTTTTAAGGTGAGTCTTCCTACTTGTCTTAATATTTTGATTTTTTTAATCATCATTGCTAATTCTTAAGGGATATCAAATTATTCTTCTTTCAACTATATTTTGCTTCTCTCACTGGATTAATGTGCTCATAGGTCATAATATTCAGAGGCATAGAACACATGGAGCAATGCTAAAGGAATCCTGCCAAATATTGCTGTGGGAAGTGGCACTGAAATGCCATAGACTTCTATTGACCCTTGCCATCTTCTGTTCATTGTGTTACATTATGCAATAACACTACCATTAACCAAGATGTGAGCTAGTTTGTGCACAATTTATGTTCCAATAGTTGTAATAAAACAGGCACATATTTTTTGATCCAATGTACTTATATCTTATACATATGCCAAATGATTATAATAATATATATCAGTGATAGTCTTCACATAAACATAAATTTAGCTACAACTTTGCTACCTCATTAGCCATAAAAACTTCTAAAGCATTGAGGCAATATGAGCTACCAATGGGCAAGCACTACAGCAGTGTACCTTTAGGGGATAATTTCAGCAAATCAGTATCAGCTTTACTTTCATTAACTCAGTCAAGCAAAGATCAACAATCATCCTGGTCTCGCTTTGTTGAGAAACATTATAACCCATGATAAAAGAACTCAGTTCTTTCTCATGTATTTACAATGTATATGCTAGAAGGACTGTGACCTTCTCAAGTTGTGTCCTAGCATAGCAATGTTACCATTTGCACTTGCAACAGTTGTTACCTTAGAAATTCAATATTAACCTCTTCAATAACATCTACATGACTGGCAGGTTACTCAGTTATTATGAGCTCATTTTTATCTTATTACCACCTTTATATACCATGTTATTAATATGCAATAAGAAAATGTTTGAAATGTTATTTGCCATCCATTAAAGGGAAAAACAAATTGGAGACCAATGGTATGTTGTATTTTCCTGATAAATTATTCAAATGGCAATGTTTTAGGTATAACCAATTGTGCACTTGATCATCCCAATAGCCAAAGGAGTTTTACTTTTTTTTTTTAACCTGGCAAGTGGCAAAGCAGTTATTTAATCTCACTGTACCATAACAAGACCATTATCACTTTATTTAAGCTAAAAATATTTCATTATAATTCTAGTCAGCTGTCTTGTATTTGTGTCAAGTACAATTATCTTGCAGATCTGGCAACATAAGCAATATTATTTTTGGTATACAGTTGTGTTAGACCTTTCTGTAATTCCTTAACTAGGAACTTTATTCTGTGTAGGCTATTGCAGGAACATCAATTTGTTGATAGTTGGTGCCTGATTAGAGATTTATTCATTTGGAACCAGTTCAAGTGAGCATGGAGAAAGGAAATTCAGATGGAATTTATCAGTCTGGCAAGAAAAAGAGTGGACAAAGTACACAGCAAAGAGAAACAAGAAAGGGACACATGAAAATGGAGAATACTGTGCTTGAATTATTCTTAATAATCCTGCTCTGAGTTTTACAAATTGAAAATCTCTAACTTGCTCATGTTGAAATAACTATAAACCCTGTAATATATAGTCAGTGTTTGATAGCAATCACTAGATATCTGTATGGGTTTTTTTTTCTTTCTACATAGGCATTATTTAATACAAAGGCTACAAACACATTACAATATCACTCCATTAAGTCAAATAACTAGGTCATTTGCACCTTGTTTATCCTCAGTGTCTGTTCTAAGTGAAATATAAGATACACTCCTTTAATTCTTAGAAAAATGGAAGCAAAACTGACAAGATATTGTAGCTGTAGTGACTCTCTTCCAAATACATGTCTTAAGATTTCTAAGCATGAAAAATATTTCACTTGCAGAATAAATCTTTAAATGTGATGTATTAGTTTGTGGCAAAGGCAATGAGCTGACGATAGCAGCCTCTTATAGCTTCATGGGTGGCACATGAGAGAAGGGACAGTTTTTTCTGGTGGAGATGCCATGGTTTAAACCCAACTGACAACAACTAAACCACCCAGTTGCTCTCTCCTCCTCATCTCAGCAGGATGAGGAGGAGAACCAGGAAGAAAAGGAGAAAAGGTAAAGCCTTGTGAGTTGAGATAAGGGCAATTTAATAGAAAAGCACAAGGAGAGAACAAGGAGCTTTAACAAAAGTAAAGGAATATAGAAAATTATNTTTTTTTTTTCCCCCAAAAAACCTTTCACTGTTTATTGCTCTTTTATGCCACTTTTACTTTTCCTCATCACCAATGAAATCTTTCTGGCATTTTGTGAGGTCATTATTTTCTTACTACTACATGTCATTTCCCTATATTCAATGTGATTCTTAATAGCTTTATTGACATTTTCAACGTTTTCTGGAAGCAAGGTGAAAATCAAGATTGATTTACAGACAAAATCTTAATTTTGAACTTTTTTTTTATTTCAGAGGATATTTTCATTTCATCAGAAAGCCTCACAAACTTCTACTTCCAACAAGCTCTTTTAAGGTGAGTCTTCCTACTTGTCTTAATATTTTGATTTTTTTAATCATCATTGCTAATTCTTAAGGGATATCAAATTATTCTTCTTTCAACTATATTTTGCTTCTCTCACTGGATTAATGTGCTCATAGGTCATAATATTCAGAGGCATAGAACACATGGAGCAATGCTAAAGGAATCCTGCCAAATATTGCTGTGGGAAGTGGCACTGAAATGCCATAGACTTCTATTGACCCTTGCCATCTTCTGTTCATTGTGTTACATTATGCAATAACACTACCATTAACCAAGATGTGAGCTAGTTTGTGCACAATTTATGTTCCAATAGTTGTAATAAAACAGGCACATATTTTTTGATCCAATGTACTTATATCTTATACATATGCCAAATGATTATAATAATATATATCAGTGATAGTCTTCACATAAACATAAATTTAGCTACAACTTTGCTACCTCATTAGCCATAAAAACTTCTAAAGCATTGAGGCAATATGAGCTACCAATGGGCAAGCACTACAGCAGTGTACCTTTAGGGGATAATTTCAGCAAATCAGTATCAGCTTTACTTTCATTAACTCAGTCAAGCAAAGATCAACAATCATCCTGGTCTCGCTTTGTTGAGAAACATTATAACCCATGATAAAAGAACTCAGTTCTTTCTCATGTATTTACAATGTATATGCTAGAAGGACTGTGACCTTCTCAAGTTGTGTCCTAGCATAGCAATGTTACCATTTGCACTTGCAACAGTTGTTACCTTAGAAATTCAATATTAACCTCTTCAATAACATCTACATGACTGGCAGGTTACTCAGTTATTATGAGCTCATTTTTATCTTATTACCACCTTTATATACCATGTTATTAATATGCAATAAGAAAATGTTTGAAATGTTATTTGCCATCCATTAAAGGGAAAAACAAATTGGAGACCAATGGTATGTTGTATTTTCCTGATAAATTATTCAAATGGCAATTTTTTAGGTATAACCAATTGTGCACTTGATCATCCCAATAGCCAAAGGAGTTTTACTTTTTTTTTTTAACCTGGCAAGTGGCAAAGCAGTTATTTAATCTCACTGTACCATAACAAGACCATTATCACTTTATTTAAGCTAAAAATATTTCATTATAATTCTAGTCAGCTGTCTTGTATTTGTGTCAAGTACAATTATCTTGCAGATCTGGCAACATAAGCAATATTATTTTTGGTATACAGTTGTGTTAGACCTTTCTGTAATTCCTTAACTAGGAACTTTATTCTGTGTAGGCTATTGCAGGAACATCAATTTGTTGATAGTTGGTGCCTGATTAGAGATTTATTCATTTGGAACCAGTTCAAGTGAGCATGGAGAAAGGAAATTCAGATGGAATTTATCAGTCTGGCAAGAAAAAGAGTGGACAAAGTACACAGCAAAGAGAAACAAGAAAGGGACACATGAAAATGGAGAATACTGTGCTTGAATTATTCTTAATAATCCTGCTCTGAGTTTTACAAATTGAAAATCTCTAACTTGCTCATGTTGAAATAACTATAAACCCTGTAATATATAGTCAGTGTTTGATAGCAATCACTAGATATCTGTATGGGTTTTTTTTTCTTTCTACATAGGCATTATTTAATACAAAGGCTACAAACACATTACAATATCACTCCATTAAGTCAAATAACTAGGTCATTTGCACCTTGTTTATCCTCAGTGTCTGTTCTAAGTGAAATATAAGATACACTCCTTTAATTCTTAGAAAAATGGAAGCAAAACTGACAAGATATTGTAGCTGTAGTGACTCTCTTCCAAATACATGTCTTAAGATTTCTAAGCATGAAAAATATTTCACTTGCAGAATAAATCTTTAAATGTGATGTATTAGTTTGTGGCAAAGGCAATGAGCTGACGATAGCAGCCTCTTATAGCTTCATGGGTGGCACATGAGAGAAGGGACAGTTTTTTCTGGTGGAGATGCCATGGTTTAAACCCAACTGACAACAACTAAACCACCCAGTTGCTCTCTCCTCCTCATCTCAGCAGGATGAGGAGGAGAACCAGGAAGAAAAGGAGAAAAGGTAAAGCCTTGTGAGTTGAGATAAGGGCAATTTAATAGAAAAGCACAAGGAGAGAACAAGGAGCTTTAACAAAAGTAAAGGAATATAGAAAATTATCAGTGCCTGGTGTCACTGCTCACTACCTGCAGCAGCCTGATGCTTAGCCTGACCTCACTGAGTCTGGAAGGAGCAGCCCCCTTTCCCTCATGCACTGCCACGCCCCCTAAGCATGATGTCAACATTGTGGCAAAGAGCTTGGCCGCGCCGCCTTGCAGTAGGTGGTCAAAGTTAACCCTATTCCTGTCAAACCCAGGACATTATCCGCCCTTTATCCTGTGTCATCCATGTCATAACCAGATCATACACATTCCAATTCTTCATCAACATTTTTTCTGCCATTAATACGTACACACATATATATACACAGAGAGATATCACTCACTTCATCTGTGGGCCATTCCTCTAACTAGTCTGTTGAGTTTGTTTAGTGCATGACTTCAGGGCTCCATGTATCAAAGCAGCCTTTTAGGTTTCCTGCGCAGACGATACCGACCTGCTGCTTCAGCTTCTCCATTCCCTGTGATGGATGCTTCTCCCAAATCAGGTCATCCCGTTCTGAAGAGCACACTCAGGCCAAAGGATTACCTGAAAACACTCAAGTCAGAACAGCAGATTCACAGTAACATGAAAACAGAAGGCATTTGTTGAATCAGACCCATAAATTCACAGACTGTCTCTTGAAGTATGTGTTAAAACCAGCTCTGGCACTCCAGGGAATGAAAACAGACTTTGCAATGAAACAAAGCCCTGGATCTTTACAACAAAGAAGTGTTTGTGGAGTGAATGAACCCGTGGTTGTCAATGATGTGGTTACATAGCAATTAACATAATACCATTTATTTCAGTGGCTATTGTCACCCAAATCCAAATCTCTCTGAAGCATGCATCAAACTTCTTCACCCTCCCACATGACACACCAAGTGCATCCAAGACCCTAAGCAAAAGCAATTTCATGGAATTTGCCTTTGCCTGAGGTAGGATTAACTCAAACTGTCTTTCCTAACATATTCTTGATACATACTACGGGGACTTTATCCCTTTCAATAGTACGTAGAAGTTCTGACCAGGCAGAGCTAGCCGAATTGACAGATCTCTTTGTATTGATTACCCAAATGATCTTTGCCATTTTGCTATAAAATGACTCCTGCACATATATTTTTTAATTATATATATAATATATATATATTATATATAATTTTTAGGAATACAACATCAAGATGGTCATTGACACACCCCAATAGATATAATCAACAAAATTGCAGTCAAGTGTCTGACGGCTAACGAAAGGAAACACAAGCTTTCTTAGGCATTGTGGATTTTTGGAGGATGCATATTCCAAACTAGAGTATGCATTTTTTTTCCTTTATCAAAAACATCTTCTGCTGAGCTGTGCCACACTACAATGTCACCAATACAGTGTACGTATTCAGAGGCATTCCCCTTTTCCAGTGGTGTGGATCAGTCCACGGCAAATGGTGAAGCTGTTTCCAGGCTGCCCTTTCAAGTGAAAGCAAACTGAGACCTACACTCTGCTGCCAATGGAATCAAGAAGAATGCATTGGCAATGTCAATGGTGGCATATGGTTTGACTGCCTTAGACTCCAGTTCATATTGTAGTTCCAGCATGTCCAGCACAAAGGCACGCAGTGGCATCATGACTTCATTCAGGCCATAGTAGTCTACTGTTGGTCTCCACTCTTCACTAGACTTTCACACTGGCCGTTTGGGCTTTATTAAAGTGTGACCAAGTCCTGCTGACCACCCCTATGTTCTCCAGTTGACAAATCAGCTCATGGATGAGAATCAGAAAGTCACAACTGCTGCCATATTGCTGTTGGTGCACTGCTGTGTGATTGACACCTGTTGTTCTTCAGCCCTTAGAAATTCCACAGCAGAAAGGTCCTCTCAAATCCAAGGCTGCTACACGAAAAGCTCACTGGTACCCTTTTGTATCTCTGAAATAGGCTCTATTCAGGTAAGTTATGCCAAAGATGAATGGAACAACATCTGGGCCAGTCACGATAGGGTGCTTATATCACTTATTTTCCATTAGACCGACTTCAGCTTCCAACCCAGTTAACTGCTAGGATTCCCCTGTCACTCCAGAAATACAAATGCATTTGTTTCCTCTGTAACTTGATAGCATAAGGGTACATTGTGCACTGGTGTCTGCTACAGCTTTGTGCTCCTATGGATCTGATTTGTCAGGCCTTGAGATCCACACAGACTAATAAACTCAGATGTCCCTCACACAATCACAGAATCCTGCCTGCTGTAGGCAGGACCCCTCTAGTGCTGGTTATTACATTTATCAGTTTTTGTGGAGGACAGGAGGTCACAGACTTCAGGAATTGGTCAGGACTCCACCATCACAGGCCATGCAGGTTAGTCAGAAAGCTATGGCCTTGCTGACATGCAGGAAATGGGACTACATGAGCTCCTGAGGTCACTTTCCCTCCCACAGGTAACTGAATTTTAAGATGGGCACAAAACTTTGAAGTGGTAAATATAGCTCAAGCATTTTTCTGCAATATAATTCTAACTGTAAACTTCTCAAATGTCAAAACAAATTTCGATTCTCTTTGTTATCATAGAAAAAGCAACTGAATTTGAAAATTATGCTTCTGGATAGATGACTGGATTGATAACATAACACCAGCCTGTCATAACTGTTAATTTACTGTCAAACTTCAAAGACTGGGAAAGAGTCTCTTTCATCCTTGTCAGGTCCTCAATCAATTGTTTTAGCTCTTAGACCTATCTTTCTTAAGTGTTTAAACTGTTTTTCCCCCTCAAATGATTGGTTTTATTTTAACAGCATAAAATACTATATATGTAGTGATTTCTACTTGGGTTATAATTTTACTATATACAGGTGCCCAGGTGCTGTGAGGGGCTGCAGGATGGCTGCTGTGAGGAGAGGCCGGAGCTGCCCTGTGCTGGACACAGCCAATTCCAGCCAGCTCCAACACACCCACCATAGGTCAGGGCCCCACAGCCACCATGGTGGCACCCGGGAAAAATCTGTGTGAAGAAGGGCAAAACGCTGCCCAGCTCTGAAGGGAAGGGGTGAGAAACAGCCCTGTGAGCATCCAGGGGAGAGATGGAGGAGGGGCAGGTGGCCTAGGCACTGCAGCAGGAATCTTGTCACGATCCCCTCTTAGGTTTAATTTGGCAGAAGTTAAACCCCCTTGCTTTCCAGCCGACCTTAGACAATTGTGAGTGGCTGGGTGCAGCTGGGCTTAACTCCTGAATGATATTCAATCAAACAGGTTATCGTGATCAGGTTTTATGCATTCTTAGGAACAGAATTAAGACTCAAAATGGAGTTGAATGCTAAATTATTTTTACAATCAAAAATTAGTAATGAAAAGAGAAAGGGGAGAAGGGAGGAAAAGAGAGAGAGAAAAGGCGCAACAGTCACCACCATGAGTCCACAGCATCCCTGGCAATCCACTGATCTGTTTGATGTTCTGTTCGGTCCAGTGTGGGGAGAGGAGGACGGAGAGTCCCCAAGCCCCTCTGCTGGTCCCACTCTTATACGTACTCCTCTTGTTGATGCATGCCCCAGTGCTGTCTCTGAAGGTCCTGGAAAGTCTCTAAAAGTTCTTGGAAAGTTCCCAAAAATCCAGAAGTATGATACTTGATAGTCTGGGAGGATCACAGTTCATGGACCTTGGGCCAGGGTGCAGGGGAGTTAGGCCAGCAGGACATGTATCACCAGGGCAACAGTGTCTCCCACAGGTAGAGTCCTTGATGGCCAGAGCAATGTGGTCTTGGTGGTTAACTATCCTGCCAGGAATGTTGAGGTATATCACTAATACCTTACAGATCTCTGCAGCCCCTGCATTGAAGCAAGTTGAATCTTTGCTGCCTGTGTCATGAAGGAACTGCAATCTGAAGAGAGATTACGTTAGAGCAGGTTTATTCTGAAAGACTGTAGCCCATGAAAAGGACTCACATTGGAGCAGAGGAAAAGTGGGGGGAGGAAGGAAGCAGATGTGTGGGCATCTGGCAGCCAACCAAGGAAAACCTACCAGCGTCATTTACAATAAAAATCCATAAAGGTGAAGAATCATCAGTAAGTAAACAAAATCTGTTGAATTTTTAAGTTAATCTATCTCTTCTGAAACAGTGTAACTTGAAAAGCAAAGATTTATTAACTAGTTTACTAAAAAGCATAGATTTCTAGATAATGAACTAGTAATGATAATGAGTTAGAACATTGGAATCATTGTATTAGATCAAAGGATGGTTTGTGAGGCTAAAGTATTGAATAAGAGTATCTTGAAAAATCCAGTAACATTGATTTTCTAAAAAAACCCACAAACTTTGTGAATAATTTTAACAAAATATGAATAAGGAGTAATATAAGACAAAATTATCTTAGAATGGAAGCGACTCAATAGCCACTTATTACACCTATGAGTCCCTTAGTAGTCACTTATCAGTCTCTAGCTGTGACCAGTCAGAAAAGGAACATAGCCATGGTGAAGAAGTTTTGACTGGTTTCGGTTGCTGATTGTTGAGGAAGCATCATATTTTGCAAAGATGTCAGCAGAGAGCAAGTCTACAATCCAAAACCACAAGCCTGAGATGAACAACTAATATTTTAATTCTAAAATGAATATTATAGACCTCTCTTGTATCAAACATTAGTGAAATCCCAGAAAATGAATGAGTGAATCTGGATATTACAGACAATGAGGAACCTTCTAGGGAGTACAGTACAGAGTATAGAACAATAAGTCTCAAAGTGATTAGAGGGCCGATACTTGCCAGCTGGGCACCTCTCTTGCTGGATGCAGCCAGCTCCTGTAGACCCATGTCAATGTTCACACCTGACACTCCTTAGTGCTTGCTTCCAAGAGTCTCTCTCTTTACCAGAACAAACCACAGCAAAGCATCCAGCTTGATGGACACCATGTGAATCCAACTCAGCATCATTGCTTATTGTGCCTTATGACGTGAGAGCCCTAGAAAATGTAGGACAGGGACAAGCTGCCTGGAGGTAGCTGAAGGCCAGGCACATCATCACTTTTTAGTGCAACTGAAAAGTGGCAGCATTAGTTTGCTAACCCTTGAAAGGGAAGTGCATTCATTCACCAACATGCCTGAGCTAACAAATCCTTCAGAATTAGAAGAGTTTCAGAGTAAAGGCTGACTGCAGGTTGTCACAGATAAACCATCCAGATATGAGTGAAAGATCTTTGGAAATATGCTGAAACTTTAATTTACCTTTTTTTTTTTAAAGTGAGTCTGATCAACTCATTAATGAATAGACATTGACTCTCTTCAAAGCGCTCTGTAGTCACTATCACTTCTACCTTAGTGGTCAGCACCATCTCAGAGATACTCCAAATACTACTGAAGGTAGACAGGTAGAGACAACAAATGCTAAGTGAAATTCAGACATGGAGTGAGAAAGACAAAATGCCTAAGTGAAGAAAGGTGAAAATGTAGCTGAGAATGAAATAAAAGATGGGAAAGGAGTAAAATAAAAAATGAAAAGGAAAACACGTCAAGTTCATGAGATGCATATATTTGATTAAGAACACTGTTTTTTCTCTGAATCAAGGATTAAGAATAAGCAGTTGGTTCTTAGCTACTTTTCTCCCTCAGACAAAATATGCAGTGTCTATATATTTAGAGCTGTTTGCCCCGCTTAATTTACAAAACCATATGGCCTTAATACTTGAAACATTGTTTCACTTCATGACCATGTGATGTTAAAAAAACAGATAGAGAGCTTGCAGGTATTTTAAATAGGAGATATGGATTTAATGTTCAGTTGAACTGCATAGGCCTTGGAAACTTTCTATATTTCTTATAAATCTACATAGCTAACAATATGAATAGCTTATCTGAATCACTAGAACACTACAGCTTCATATTGAAAATTTAGCCATATGTAGTGGAAAAAAGTTTTAAAGATGTAATTTTTCTTAATCTCATTAAGTAATATATTGTACACTGAGATAGTATTAATTTTACTGATAGTATAGAGTTCAAGAATCTGCATATACTATTTTTTTTTCTTTCAGGACATTTGAAATGCAACCTTGTCTTTGGATTGTGAGAGCAAATTCATTTAGAAAAGTAGTAGGGATGATGGTTTGCAAAATAACTCCTCATTCTGATGAAAAATATTTCTGTAGTTTATAAATAAATCAGTTGAGCCTCTTAACATTCTCCAAATGAAGTAGCTCAGAACATACTACAGAATTTGACATTTTGATTTTTAGCTGAAGTGCAGAAAAATAGACCATGTGTGAAGGTCACTGACTACTCATCTAAGAGACTAAACATAATAAACTGTCTAGCAACATTTCAGATATTCATTTATTTATGAAAATGTTTCGTAAGTCTTATAATGTTTTAAAATATTTTCTGAACAAATAAAACTAACATAAGACTGAAACATTAGATAAACTGTAAGATAAACTATGTATCCAATTAGATTATAGGTCAGAATATGCTAATCATATCACCATTTTTAGAAATAGGTAAGTTTAATGTATAATGTTTAACGTATAGTTTCTTTTATACAAGTACAGTAAATCCCAACATTTTACAGAACAGATTAAGATCTTCAGTTTTGGTTGCCCACTTCCTTATGCGCAAATGTGTAGGATGGTTCCAGAATTACCAGACTCATATATGATGTCCTAAAACTGTGTATATTTGGGTTTTTCTGGTAGGATCAGGCATTTGTCATACAGAGAATGAGTGAAGACCAACATATGTTCCTTCAGACACATAATTAAAAGAGCATGGCATTCTGCCATTGGACGAAGTTGATCCTCAGAAACCTCCTCCAAGGAACCTTAATGTAACTCATTTCTTATTCTAAATGAATGGCTTGAGGATGCATCAATTTGGAAGACTCCGCAGCATTCTGAATAGAGACAAAAGATAGAATAACTTAGCTTTCTTTATAAATCTTAAGCCTATCTCAAGATCCCTGAGATTTACACTTGGCTCTTGGGACACCTGCGAACTGGTCAAGTCTTAATGCCATGCTAAGAGCACAGATATTTTTAAGTCCCATTGCAGTACAGCAAATAGAATAATTTAAATGATGATAGTGATAGTGGAGAATTCTAGATCTAGAACCAGAACACACTTCGTCAAACCTGGCTATTTATATCTGAAAACATTAATGAATAATAAAGGAAAGTATGTAACTAACCCTTGAAGAACTATATATTGTCTTGTCTCAAGAATTTCTTAACAGGAAGAAAACAGATCACTTGCTTAATTTTAATAATCTGAAAGTTCGTTGACTACAGTTAGTGCTGCAAAGGGCAAATCCAGAATAAAAATCACCCAAGTTAGCATAAACACCTATTTAAAAATAAGATGACCTCGTGTTCGTGTTTAACCACTGAAGAAAACTGATAAACCAGCTTCATCTGAAATTTCCCTTCACCCAGGGAACATTTCTGTTTGCAATATAAAAATGTATTTGTTTTTATGTTGCAATAACTAAAAGGCCTTTCTTTTTGTTCATTGTGCTAGGATGCATGTTAACAATACACACAAAATTTTGTGTCCATTTAATTAAGATGGATTTTTTCAAAAAAAGAATTTCTTGTTCACCAGGTGAACAGTCATCTAAATCTGAAAAGTGTGAATTCCTTCTAGTCTGTCAAATTTCTCCACAATGTCTTTGAAAGATTTCTCCAAAGAATGTCAACTATGCATTTCAGGACTATGAAGGTGGCTGAAAATTTCCTTGAAATTGGATTCTAAGGAGTTTCTTTCCCCTGTATTTATGCTTGACCAACCACATGCTGGAGAGACAGGATACAGCATCTTATAAAAATGGTACATATAAAGTTTTTAAATTTTTTTTAGTAAATCGTGAGAAAAAAATGAGACTTTCATTGAAAAAGCTACAAGACAGAAATATTTCACTAAACCAGAAATTTCGTAGGTCATTACTGTTATGTTTTACAGAAAGAAAAAAACAAACAAAAAAAACCCCCACAAACAATACATCTCTAAATCCAACCAAATTAAAAAAAAAATCTCCACAGCCACAATGTTTATTATTGGATGACTGAGTTATAGAAAATAGGTTGGTTATTGACAGACCCTAAAATACAGGAAAGGTCTTGTCTTCATTAAATCTCTTTCTGAGAAAACAATGTTTTTCCAGGCAATTCCAATTAAAAATGATACTTGCTCACTATCTCTTGTCCTCTGGCCTCTTAGACTCTTCTTGGCAGTGAAGTGAAAATATGCTATGCTTTTCTGCCACACAATGCGCCTCTGGCAATACTTATGCCAAGAAATGTGAACTGTTATATTTATGATTAAAGTGTTGACACATTCTGGTTTTGTTCACAGCACTGTAAAATATGAACAACTCTCCCAAGGCCAACAGAAATACAAGACTGTAAAACTAAAATGAGAGACATTTTTATACTGTAAACATTGATTTTTTTTTATGTCATTGTCTAGCATAATGTCTTTCACCACAATGTAACAGGTAAAGAATCTCTTAAAACTTGTTAACCCTCTCAGAATGAAAGATCAAATGAACTAAAAGTTAGCAAAATTTCCAAATAAGGTATTATTTTCCCAATGAATATATAAAAAGGTTCTTGTGAATCAATCACATAATTCTAAAGGAATTATTTACCTCTGGAAAATAAAATTTGAAAATATTTTAAAATTTGAGTTAACCCATACAGTACTAAGCTAGATGTTTCCAATATTTCCAGATAAAACTGCTATGAAAATTCTAGTCTCACTCAAATATGATTTAATGGAACTAGGAATTTTAATCTTCTGAATAGAGTTCACACTGTATGTATTTAGATTAGTGTATAACTACATAGATTGAAAACAACTTATTCATAAAATGATCACTTTCAGAATGATAGAATATTAACATCACAGCTTTGGGAAGAGAGAGAAAGTAAAAGGGAAATAGAACAGAGAGAGAAGATTTATGTAAGTTGAAGACAAGTAATTCTAAATTTTTCCTACTATAACTTAAGTAAACATTAAGACTTCAAAAAAATTTTTAGATTTAACACAGAAAATAGATTTCCTTAAGATAAATTGCTAAGTGCAAAACAAAGAATAGTCTTCCATAAAACTTTCCTGAAGACAAATATACAGTAGTCATTAGTTGATGCATAAAACTTGACTAAAACTTAAAGTTTGATGTGAAGATGATGAGTTTGATGAGGCATAGCTGCCTCCAGTGTTAGTGTTGCAGGGATAAAGGAAGAAAATCTCCTGCTATAAAATTTTCTCTTATTGGTTCTGCTAGATATTTTTCACTAAAAATATTTTTATTTAATTTATAACATCAAAAATATGGTGTTTGGGTGGTTAGGAAACTTATATTTGGGCAACCTCAAAGATTGCTTGTACTTTATATGGATAAAATTTGTGTACTCTATCTTTTACTATCACCAAACTGTATCAAAATCATTAAATAGAATTAACAATATAAGAATGTTGTGTATCACTATAAATAACACTAATATAAAGAAATATTATGTTTGTGATTTAAAAATACACCCACAAATTTAAAACAATATTTATAAATGTGTCTGAAAAGCTATCATCAGGTTTTGGGGGAGATTTTTGGGCTCTTTTCAGTCATTGACAAGATGATGGATTAAGATTCATTAAAGATATCTACCATATATCTAATACTGCTTTCGATGCAAGAAGTTTTAGTTATGTCTAGAAATAATAGAAAAAAATATGCATTTATAGCTCTGTTAGAATGAGAAACAAAAAAACGAATGATTGTCTCCTTTTAGAATGAAAGGAGGTGGAATGGTGTTGTAAGTTAGTACCTTCCAAGTAGTCCTTTGTTGATTCTAGGAAGAGCTTTCTGAATACTCTTTCAGCACAGAAAACCACACCAGATCAATCTTGTTTGCAGACATCATAAGACAAGTATCTTGGAAGCAGAAGGTTCATTGTTCCTCAAAACTGCAGGGATCAAGCACCAACAGCGATTAACCTCAGTTCCATTTTTTGCTACCTCTTATATTCCTACTCCCCTATCCTTGGGTTCTGAGCTCCACTGTCTCATGATCATCAATGTTTCCCATTTCTGAATTTCTCACATTACTGTCTTGTTGATGTAGTCACTGGTCAAGGCTGGCCAGCTGCTCCATATCTATGCATTACTCCTCTTTGCTCTTTGAAATGCCTTACAATTTCTGCTGTTGTTACCTTAATAATGTTGCTGTTGGCCAAACCTCGGCCTTCTGCAATCACTCCCTAGCATTTCCATTCTCAGAGATAGTATGAGAAGGAGCTGTGACACCCCACTGTCTCAGAGCCTGCATTTATCTTCCATTGTATAGCTCCTATATTTGCCGTCTTCATAGAGGTGGGAGGCTGGCTATATTGAACATTACCTATGACAGCTCTGAGTAGCTGTAAAGCGATTTCTTTCCTTCTCTGTTATCATTGTGACCCTTTGAAGGCAGAAGAGCATACCCACAACAAAATTAAATCAGTAACACCTCTGTAGAGCATATAGCACTTATAGAAAAGTCAGGTTTTTTGGCTTTGATAGTGCATGCACCGATTTTACCATATTGCTGCCTTTTTTGTTAAGCATTTGCTATTCTTTCCTATCCAAGTTCACAGAATTGCACTGCACATAATTTTAATAATTATTTGCTGTGAATGGAACTTAGCAGAAATTAAAGCCTAGGGCCTCATTGTGCTACATCCTGCACACATGTGGGATGAAAAGATTGCCTCTTCACCAGAGAGCTTATCATCTAAATTGTTAGAAAGTATGCGCTGTTACAGAGATGATTGAAGTTATTTGATAAAAAAGCTAGAATTTTCAAAGGCAGATATGAAATTCTTGTCTGCGCTCAACAGCATAAAGTATTCATGAGATTTCTTGCATTACTCTCATTTCATCACTCATATAAACCACTGCCGTACAATCATTCTAGACAGACTAAAAATTACACTCTTGAACAATTAAGTATTAAAGAAAACTTTTAAAGAGCAGTCTTCATTCAGGCAGTCTTATGACTATAAATTCTAAGTGTAATTCTAAAATTGAAGAAGAATTTTGTGCTTCTGCAAGGCATATTCCATAAGAAGACAATAAAACATCACTAAGGACCCCTCCAAAACACTTTGTTCTTTGGAATAATTTCCTGACATCATAGAAATCCACGAGAAGTCTCTAATTAACTTAGTTCTGGAACTAAGTAATTGTAATTTATTTACAATTACTATGACTACTAATGTTTTCTAATGATCCCTGGTAAAATATATCTGGAATGGCTTTTGTTTTGCACAGACAAAGGGAACAGATAAAATAAGTCTGCTTTTGCTAAGACATGACATGAAATCAGCAGCAAATCTGTATTTGCATACCCAAATTTCCATCTGTGGAAGTAAATGATTTTGTGAAAGATCATTACATCAGGTTGTACTGAAAATCTGTTGTATCATTAATCTGGCCCTACCCTGTGTGAGAGAAGTGGAACCTCTAAACTTTGCGTTGCCTCTCTGGGTAATTTGTCCTGTATATATCTTCCCTCCAAGGTGTATGACATATTGCTCTGCTACATGTATGTTTTGATGTGTAAGATCAAGAGTGCTGACCCATTTCCACTTTGTGCACTTCATGGAATATTGTCACAACATATAGTCCCTTCACATTTTTGAGAGATTACACAGATGTGTTAGATCATGGATACAGCTCTAGCAGCACCGAGCCTGAAGTAAAAAAGTGTTAATGCAAATTATTTGCTGTAAAAGTATCTCAAATTCATCTCAGTTTTTTAATCTGAATTTTCTACCTCTCAACATCAGAACTGGTTCTAAGAAGACACATGCATACATGCATTGCTCATTGGATTTAAGGATTTGTACACAAGATGTTTTAAAGGTGGTGTTAAAAATGCATAATAAAAATGCAGTTGTTGGTCTGGTTTAGACATACATACTTAAAAGAACATAAAGAATCCGCTATATGATAAATTATTTAGGCAAGTGTTTGCATTTTTATGGTGCTTCTTCAATATACTTAAGAGTCTCAAATGACAAAAGTTAAATTCAGCTGTATATTGATTTTCAGTTGATAAGCTTCTTTCGATCTTCCATAAATTAAAACTGTATATTGTGACTGCATAGTTACACACTATATTTTCCTTTCTAGACTACTCTGCAGGACTTTTCTACTCTAAAATGAAAATTTTCTACAAAAATGAGAAAAACTAAATAGCCCTTCTCAATAAATTATCTTAAGTTATGATTGAAGTTATTTGATAAAAAAGCTAGAATTTTCAAAGGCAGATATGAAATTCTTGTTTAAGTTTAAGAAGTTTAAGAATTATTTCTTAAATAGATTTTGGATTTTTTTTTCAAATTTTCAATCCCCAGTTATCTTTTCTCTTGCAATATTCTCCATTTCTTGAGCGCCATCAAGAATACAAACCTATTCTGTATCTAAGTAGATAGCTGTAATTTGTCTTTAAAGGACGTTGTATGTGCCAAACTGAAGGACATTCGTATTAAATTGACAATATCCAAAAAGAAGACATACAGAACACTACAGGCTACAGGACTCTTATCTGCATTCAGATGTGTGCAGCAAACTTTACTTTGTCTCCTCTACTAGCCTGCATGGCCTTGAATGTCAAAATAAAAGATAAGAAATGTTTTCAGTAAACATAACATTTCAAGGATTAAAGAGAGAAAAATGGTGAGAAATGCTATTGAGAAAATGAGATGGTACAATAAGGGGGTTGAAGTAGAACAGATGAACTCCTGGAGACCAAGACCCACTTTTCTGCAGTGAAAGTCTCTACATCTGACAACATGAAACAGAAATAAGCATCCCTTATGATGCTCAACAGTGAATACTTTTTCAGACACATAAGCTCATATTATATAGATTGTAAAATGTGAAAGGTAATGAAGAAATGAGACTGAGGCTCTCTTCCTCCTTCCAGTTGTAAAGTGGGAGTAATATCATTGTGGAAGTGAAAACTAACCTTCAATGCTTCACTGCCCCAGCAGTGGAAGTCCTGGGACACAGATTCCATGGCCACACTTGGAGGTGTTTGCTTACATAGACTGCAGCTCTAGTGTCTGCAGCAGGAGAGCAAATGTATCAAGACTGACAGGTGGCACTTGCAGGAGGCCCTGTGGCTATCCCAGTGTGATAATGATGAGCCAACAGATTTATGAATTTCTGGAAGTTGTTAAAAAAATAGGATCAATGGAAGAAGCAGAATGAAGATTTCCTAAAGGGGTCTTGATAAGACTACCATATTATATTAAAAATCTTAGGTTTATTTATAGAAGAGTTAAGAATCTGTATGCTTTAGTTCTCCATTCATCCTAAAAATAAATAATGATTTTATACCTGAGTAGTATACCTTGGACTGAAGAGTTTCACAACCTACTAAACTAACCATGAATTGGCATGAAAATGTAAATGACACTGTTTATTACATTATCTGGACATGTAAATTTGCTGCAACAACCATTTAGCAGTTAATCATCTTGCAATGATTTCAATCTGTCTCTCACTACTAGCTAAGATCATTTATAAATGGATTTTCCTCCTTGTTATTCTATTAATGCATCTTTTTCCTTTGAAATATAAAATTAAATGTAGGTGGTACAAACATGCGTAAGTATTATCATGAAAATAAAACAGAATTGTTACGTGTCTGAACACTGTATCTTTATTATGGTCAACATTACAGTACTTGATTTTTTTTGTCTTTCAAATCTCAAATTTTCTCAATCTGAGTTTGCTCGAGATCTTTGGCTAATAAACTGAAAAACATTGGACTATATTATTTACTTAAAAGGAAAAAAGACATACAAGAGAAATTTAAGACCAAAACCAGATCATAAAGAGTGGAAAGAGTTAATCTATCATCAGATAAATAACATGAAACAAAATAAATGAAGGTTTTGTGAGTAGCCCTTGTTTTTATTTGAATATAGTCACAGAATACAGACTGTAGAGATGATTCACAGTCTATTTGTGCATTTTGTTATTGCTTGCAATGTATTGTTTCATTCTAAAAATACTTCTTTGTATGTGCTTGGTATTAAGAAAGTGAGTACAGTTATAATACTGTGATTAAATTTTTTTATAGTAGAAATTCTTCTGTACAGTTTGTTGTAAACAGTTTTTGACAGAAGTAGTAAGAAATTTATCATAAATCACTAAATACAGACATATAGAGTCTTTTCTATACCAGCTTGTTTTTTGCAATGATGCTTTGCAATAATGTTTCATAAACTACATTTGCAATGAGTAATCTCACATTTTCAGAATTCTCTAGGCTCTTTTCTGATGTTTCATGAAATCTCTCAGCCAATTTCTGTCTATTCCTATTAACTTGAAAAGTCTGTATTATAAAAAAACATGTTTTACAAACAGATTTTATAAAGTTACTCAAATTTTGAAAGAATTTTATTTCCTAAATAATTGTAAAGCTAATAGTCTTTGAAGAAGAGTCATTTCTAGCTTGCTTGCAGTCAGCCAAGTATTATCTCCTTACAATTCTCTGCAAACATTGCTCAAGGCCCTCAAAGTCCATTGTAACAAATTTAAACTGGTTATACTAGTTATCCACTTGACTCACCATCTTTTAACATTTATGTACATTTCCTCTGCTAGTTCTTTCTAACTTCAAGCAATCCATGAGATCACCCTTGACAGCTACCATTGTTTTAGTTATGCAGAGGAATAAGGTTAACACCTCTCTGTTATCAGATTAACAGTGCTTTGGAGGTTAACCAATACTGCAGCTGATCAGATCTTTCTCTTTTAAAGCAGGACTTAAACACGTTTCTTGAATCTTAGTGGATTTATTGTGCATCAAAAAAAAAAGGAAAACCTGAAAGACAGAATGTAACTTTCTCCTGTACAAATGTAGCTGCAAGTTATGCATTTACATTTTGAAAGAGAAGATGTGAGATACGAAGTTTTAGCACTGCTAAAAGCATTCCTGGTAGAGTTTATATGGAGACATTGTGATCTTTTTTTCCTCCTCTGTGCATATATCTTAGAAATCAAAAGTCTATTCTGGAGATAAATCTTATTTTATATTTTTCCCTTAAAAAACCTGATTGATATTTATACTTTTCAACTTTATGTGGGAAACAGAGGATTTTCTTCATTTTAAGGATGTATTTTATTTTTTTGGTCATTTATTTTCAAACGTTTGTTCTTACTGCTTTATCCTCTCAAAAGTGAAAAGGATTTGAAAAAGGTCACATACTCCAGAAACTTCACTGGGGAATTTGCTCTTGATTTTGCTAGGAAAAACCTTAGGAATTTTGGGATAGATGGCAGATGACAGATGGAAGGAGAGACAGAATCCTAAAACAGCCTTACTTTCTTTAACTTCAGAAAAGTTACAATCAGTTCATACATATTGAAGTTTTGTCTCTGGTTTTGATTTAGGTCTTCGTATTTTTGGTTTTGTTTTGTGATTTTTCTTTCTGTATTCTATTCTAGTGTATTAGGTTTATTTTGTACATATTCAGCATAAGCAAATAGAAAGCAAGAGATAGACCCCTGGTCATGTATAGATGCAAAAATGAGAATGGCTTTAGCAGAAGAAACAAAACAAAGATTACATTTCCCCCTGCTGCTACTGCAGACATCTTGACACCAGGGCAGACAGAAAAATGCTATCACACAGAACACATTGTAAACCAATGTAAAACATTTCCTGACCATTTTTGAGTTGTATCTCCTCATTAGTATTATTACCTTTAAAGTTTCAGCTTTTGGACTCAGAAGTGATGTCATTTACAACTGCTGCTTCTGCAATTGACTGATGAAATTAAAATGCACTTAAAAGCATTACAGGGAACTGGTTTGCAGAATGTTGATTGTGGCTTCATATTAATTTATGGGGCTATTTCCATGACAAATTTTTACTATTATTTGAAAGAAGTGAGAATCAAAAACTTTGAAGACTATAAGTCAGGTGAGTCAAGGAAGCAGTACTAGATTCCATTTATTTATTTATTTATTTGTGGTTGCATTTGAGTGGAAAAACCTGCTATCCTTTTTTAATTTGTAAGCTTCAGATTTTCACAGGGGAAGCTCGGGCTGCACATAATTGAAGAGGGAGAATGACTACTTCTTACCATTCCTACATGTATGCAAAGTAGTCATTTATATCCTTTTGCTTTACTTTGTCTCTGATTTGTGTCAAAGACCTTCCTTCTACATTCCTTCACTACTTCCCCAACCAGTATGTAGAATAGCAAATGGAGCTAAACGAGCCTGCAGAACAAACTCACTATTATATCATTAATGTTTAAAGTCCTGTTAACTTTCAAGATAGAAGGTTCAACAGGAAATTAGTCAAAATAGGTTGTCAAAAATTTCATTTTCAAAATTTGTTTTTGCATAACTCTGGCATACAATATTAGTATTGCTGTTATTACACGTCAAAGAAATACAACTTAGAGGTTATTTAGATGGTGATATTAAAGGTTTTTGTTTTATTAGTATGATTGCACTGAAAACCATATATACACGTTTATAAATAGTGAGCATGAACTCACTTGCAATATAGACAGTATTATCATGATGTTAAATAGGGTCTTTATTAGTTCAGCCTCATTATCTTAACAATTTCGTAGAGAACAAGAATATTGATGAGGCAAGATAAACCTTCCTGTCCCTTAATGCTAAAATAGTGAGGATTTTATTTTCATCTGTAAAATGGTAATCCTAACTGTATCTTAAGGTATGAACATAAACATGTTAAAATTAAACACATACTACAGTGATCATTGCAGGTAAAAAGTTATTTTGCAGCTGAATTACACAGCTTAGATGTAGACGAAAGGTTATTCTTGAAGCTAAGACGACCTCCTTAGTTGAAGTCATGGCTCCAAACACTCATAACAAAAACAGCCCAAGTCTTACGTCATATTTCTACCAAATACTAGGCAGATGAGAAGAATAGAATAAACAATTAAAGTATACTTTGTCAGAAAATGAAACATCTCTTTTCAGCAAGAAGAAAAGAGAAGTAGAATCTCTTTAGCAATGCAAAGTTGAAAGATGCATGCAAATAAATAACATCTTAGCAGCTTTTATGCACTATTGTCCTTGGAAGTGTGGATGTTCCATGACTTCTTTCAGGAAATATATGGTTGATATCAGTGCTATAAAATAGCATTCAGAGTTACACCTTTTCATAGAAAGTTCACAGATGATTTCAACATTTTTTTTTAAAATGTCATTGTTTAATGTTATCAGTGTGTTCCACTGTCATGGGTTTGTGTGGAGCCACTTTTTGCTTGCTAAAGCAGAGGAAAAGGCTGTTGTGCTGGTCCCAGTAAGCTCCTCTCAAAATATCCCCTGGCTCTGAGGTGGACTCAACTCCAGGCTAGCTGGGCCTATCTGACGACTCTGCCGTCACTATTTAAAAAGGGAGATCTGAGCCAAAAGAGGAGGTGGAGGTACAAGATGGAGGCAACCATGCAGATCCCACAGTCAGAGAAGGAAGGAGGACCACTGGACTGGAGACTCCTCTGGAGCCTGCAGCGAGAATGCAGGCTGTAGCCCTGCAACCCATGGAGGGCAATGGCAGGACTGAGAGCCACCAGCAGCTCTGGGTGAGTGCGCCCAGACAGGCAGGAGACTGTGTGAGGAGGCGGCCATGGCACAGGCAATGCTGGAGAGCCTGCAGGCCACAGAGACCTACACAGGTGGCAGAGAGGAGCTGTTCCAAAAAGACTGTCACGTTTAGGACCATTTAGGAAAAAAGGACCATGATCAGCCATAAGTACCAAGGGCCTTTGGAATGCTCTAAGGACAGAGAGGTCTCAATTGCCACTTATGATCCCAGACAAAGCAGACAAGACTACTCAACCTGGAGAGGAAAATAGAAATTAATTTCATTTACCACCAATCAAAAACATAAAAAATTTAAACCATAACAAACAGAAAACAACACAGAATAGGACAACGATGAAGAGCACAACCAGCCCTTTAAGACCACCTTCCTCCCACACCTCCCCTCTTCCTGGGCTCAGAGCCTTCTTCGCCATGTCTTTAACTCCTCCTACCCTAAATGGCTCAGGGGAATGAGGGTTTCAGTCAGACTTTTCCTGATGACTCCTGCCACTCATCTCTCCTCAAGGCAGACAGGCCCCTTGCCTCTCCTCCCTGCCCGAGTGCAGAGTCTCTCACAGGACAGGCAGCCCTACACAGGCTGCTCCGACGTGTGCTCATCCCAAAGACTGCAGTTCCTCTTCACCTCCTGTGTGGATCCACTCTGTGGCCCACAGGCTCTCCAGGATGGCTTACACTATGGCTGCCTCCTCGCACAGTCTCCTGCCTGTCCGGGCACACTCACCCAGAGCTGTTGGTGGCTCTCAGTCCTGCCATTGCCCTCCATGGGTTACAGGGGTACAGCCTGCATTCTTGCCACAGGCTCCAGAGGAGTGTCCAGTCCAGAGTTCCTCCTTGCTTTCTTCTTCTCTGACTGCATGATCACCTCCATCTTGTACCATTCCTCTACTTCCTCTTCTATCTCAGATTTCCCTTCTTAGAGAATGATTGCAGAGGTGCCAGTGTGGGAGGTGGGTCCACCTCAGAACTGGGGCATGTTTTGAGATCTGCTTACTCAGACTAGCACTGTAGGCCCATCCCCCTTATTACCAAGCAAAAAGCAGCTCTACACAGACCTATGACATACATTTATCTAAAACTTTACCTTTTTAAAATTAGGCTTTGTAAAGATAGTACACCTTTCTAGTGAAGGTAGAGTGAATGTGGCTTATTACTTGGTATGCCTGTCTTCTAGAACTTCTTTGCACTTCTTCCTGTGTTCTTCTGAATGTAATGGTCCAAGCTTTACTTACTAACGTTTAAGAAGTTCTGAAAACTTGAAGTCAGTATAACAATACTTGCTTTATATTTGCTGTTGATCATTTAAGTAACAAAAAAGATCTACACTGAAAATGCAGCTTAAAAAATCCATGAAATTCAATCAGCTTATATAGCTGAATGTTCTTTCTTCTCCTTCTATGCTTTAAGAAGTAGCATCTGAGATTGCAAAACGCTGTAAACAGTTGATGTTTGAAAGGCAGCTGTGAAATAAAGGTAAGATAGATTGGGAATTAATAAACAGCAACATTTTAAAAAGATTAATCTTTCTGTACTATTGAAGAAGATATACATGAATTTTTATATATTATCTCAAGATAATAGAAGAATTTCAAAGACTGTTATTGCAAAAGATTTAAATGTGCCTTATTTCATTACATATTTTGGAATGTGGCCATATCTTTTAGCAGCACTTTGAATAAACACAATATCTGCAGAAGTATTTCGGTGAGCAGATATTTCGGAAGTATATTAAATGAATACATTCTGAATGAGGATTGTATCTATCTTGATAAGAAGATTAAATTCACATGCCCTAAACTAAGGCAAAATGGGACAGAAAAATGATCACATAGTTGGATTTTCTGTTTCAAACAACAAATTAGGGTAAGTAGAAAGGTAAAAAAGAAAAAAAAAATATATACAATAGTGCATTAATAGTAAATAAACAAACAAAAAATCATGTAGCCACCCTTCCCTGCTCATTTCATACATCGGTAGTCATAACTCTTAAAAGCTAGTAAAATGTTACTTCTGTTTTCCTTTGCTCAGCACAGCATTGCAGAACAGTTGAATAAAAAGAGTTCTTCTTTAATAGTTGTGTCGTGCTTTGCATTCGGTTCTTTGTATTTATGAAACATGGGCACACAAATGAAAATACATATGCACACAACTTCATTATTTCTTTCCATAATTTAGCAAGTTTCCATATATCAACATCGTGTAGCAACATTAATCCAAACATTGTGTGTTGATTCTAAATGGATCCCATTTAATTGGAATTTTTCCAAACTTCATGGAGTACTAAATCGTATGAAATAATTTAAATCTATTAGTTTATTATTTTAAAAGATATTTTTAGCTTTCTTGATTGTATTTTGGTTTTGAACAAGGCATGATGCATCCTAGATAGTTTAGTTTTGCTTTGGAGGGAGAACGCTATTTTCAAGTATGCCTCACTTTCATAGTACTTTTACACATGTGTACTAACCTAACTAGTGAATCGATGGTATACATTCCTGTCAGATACAAAGTACTACTAGCATACAATTTATAGTATTTAACACCAAGAACCATACAAGCAAACAAAAGTAATTTAGCTATACAAAGACAGAATAGCCAGAAAAACAAATCAGCAAATTTATACTTAAGTTTCTACAATGTGAATCTTGCAAATATAAATTCCTAAGATGGGTGGAATTTCAAATTTAATATGTCTGAGAACACATATTTCCATCTTACATTTAGATATATTGAGGGGTTTTTGATGTAGTTTTTTTTGGAGTAGAAAATGACAATTTCCCATATGGATACTTTTTTTTTTTATCTCTAGCTTAAAAAGACAATTCATAGGAAAAATTAGATGCTGAAGTTACTCATCAAAAGACCAAAATGACATAGCAGAAAGACATATATTTCGTTATTTGAATTGCCTGTTTTTTTGATAGTATTATATACCTGACGTAACACCTACTAAGACAGAGAATCATGCAAGAGGTGAGAGGTTAGAGAACTTTGAAGTGGCAGGAAAACATAGCTCTATGTCTTGTTTTCAAATGGGATTAAATCATTTCTACAGAGTAGAAAACCCTTTCCTGCACTCAATTGACAATGGCCAGGTGGTTCAGGTAGTCAGTAGTGGTTTGAGGAAATAGTAGCACACAGATCAGGGTGCACATACACCCACCACATCTCCATTAAGCTGTTTACTACTTTATAAGAAAGAAGTCAAGTGATCACTGTCTGCCCTCACCAAATTTGCCAAGAATTAAAAAGCTTCCGCAAACAGCAGTGTTGAAGAGCAACTTTCAACTTCACCTCAGTGCACCAGAAGGAAGAAGTTAAAAATACTGAGAAGAGAAATGAATTTAAAAAAAAAAAAAGTTTTTGTCTTGTATACTAAGATATATAACTCTTCCAGATACAGTAGGCCAGTTCCTTTTTGACATGGCATTAAATGATGGCAAAATTTAACTAGTTCAGTACATTGACAAAAACAGAGTAAACTACCAGAAGATAGAAATCTCATTGCCTTGAGGATTTCATTTCTTTTGAATCATAGATAACTTCAATGCTGTGATTTTAGCACAAGTGGATTTAAAATTTTCAAGATACAATACAATAGGAAGAGTTGAATGGAAAATTGTGGACTTTCTGTAGTTTTGTGCTTAATCTTCTAAATCATGCTCTAAATCACATTCTAAATCACTTTCAAGAAAAAAGTTATATAAATTTTGAAATTAAAATCAATCAAATAACATGTTATGTAGTGGCAGATAATTTCAAAGCTATTTTCATTGGAAAAAGATAACATCTGTAAATAATGACTCAAAAGTATTGCAGAAGTAATGAGTACTTTGTTCTTTTGTTACAAATAAAAGACAAATTTTAGGTAGGTCTGTTAGCCTCTCTCTTGGCTCTATGTATGTTGACTGAGCTGATTGGTAGAGGTCTGTCAATTGATACTTAGGCTTTGACAATTTTGTCTGATGAATATGGCAAAAATCTCTGCCCTTTTCCTGCTTGGAGTTCCACTTCTGTTCTGTCTCAGGCATGTCTTTTGACCCAACTTGGAACCCTAGTAACATAACATATGAATTGCACTGGTACTGCAAAAAATCATTAACCTGAAAACTGTTTCTGGAAGTCCCTCACCTGTCCTCTCCGTGTCTATGTGATCATAGGTCAAAGTCACAATAGGATTTAGGACCTGTCTTGTAGGACCAGGTAATTTCAAATTAGAACTTATCTGCAAATCACCCCCTAGGAGTTGTTTCTTACTCAAATGAGTAAGAAAAGTTGTGCTTTGCCATCTTCTCTTTATTCTGTCATCTCATATTTATCATTGCAGGCATGCACTTAAACAAAAATTTCCTTGTCAAATAAAGAACTGGGATAAGTGAGACTTTTAAAATCAATGTACATAAAAATATATATAAATTTCTTTTAAAAAATGTCTGGTAAAAGAAGTTCAGAAAGAACTGCAGGAACAGTTTTGATGAAACGTTATTTAAAATGATGGAATACAAATCTTGCTAGATAATATTAGGTATAACCTTTCATAAATGAAAACTCCCATTTTGTCTGCTGTTAAATATGCACACAACCTAAAAAATAAACCACTTCTTACTATGTGAAATTGAGATCAGTTCCACCACACGGTTTCTATTTCAACATATTCAGTGGGTTTGAGTAACACAGAAAGTGATAGAGTTCTTGGCAGGCTAGTGTTTCAGTTGAGTTTCACCCCAAAAAAGAACCGGCCTTCTCTAACATTAGATTTCTCTACTTTGGCATCCTCTGAAACTAGGTAAGAATATTTTGCAGAGAATGAAAAGAGATTTCAAAGGATGAGTTAATAATTCAAAGAAAGTAACAGCCTTGGAAGTTTTATCTCCTGAACATCTACTACACATGCAACACTTCAAAACAGTTCCATCAACAGAGTTTCACTAGCATAAAGCATTAGCAATGAACTGCTAAATAACCCACCCTAATCTCAGATGTATCACTGTATTTATGCACTGTCAAACAATATGGTACCAGATTACCTAATCAGGTAAATCTAATGTAATAGGGAATTTTGTAGTGGAGTACAGCAAAACAAAACAAAACAAAACAAAATTATTTTAAAAACCAACAAAAATATTGAAAATGGAACTCTTAAGTCTTTTTCTAGGTACAGGTTACTTTCAGTAATAGCAATTCAAATGCAATAAATGTGGTTTTTGTAATTTAATGTGATTAATTTTGAGACAGAAATTAATTGATAACAAAATCACTGAAGATTAGCACTTAAAAGTACTGTAATCACAGAATCTCAAAGGCTGGAAGGGATCTTCAAAGATCGTCTAGTCAAAACCCTCTGCCAGAGCAGGACCATCTACAGTAGGTCACACAGGAACTCATCCAGGTGGGTTTTGAATGTCTACAGAGAAGGAGACTCCACAACTCATCTGGGCAGCCTGTTACAGTGCTCCAACACTCTCACTGTGAAGAAATTTGTTCTTATATTTCTTTGGAATCTCCTATGTTGCAGCATATATCCCTTGCCCCTTGTCCTGTCATTGGACATCATTGAGAAGAGCCTGGATCCATCCTTCTGACACTCATTCGTTATGTGTTTGTAAACATCAATACGTATTTGTAAACATTAATGAGGTCACCCCTCCTCCAAGCTGAAGAGCCCCAGCTTCCCTAATCTTCTTGGTGACCCTATGCTGAACTCTTTCCAGCAGCTGCCTGTCTTTCTTGAACTGAGGGGCCTAGAACTAGACATAACATTCCAGATGTGGTCTCACAAGGGCAGAGTAGAGGGAGAGGAGAACCTCTCTCAACTGCCCACAGCCCTTTTAATACACCCCAAGATGCCATTGGCCTTCTTGGCCATGAGAGCACATTGCTGACTCATGCTCATCCTGCTGTCCATCAAGACCCACAGGTCTCATTCCCTTACACTACTTTCTAAGGGTTCATTCTTCAACCTGTACTGGTATGTGAGCTTATTCTTTCCCAGATGTAAGACTCTACACTTGTCCTTGTTGAATTTCATTAGATTTCTCTCTGCCCAGCCCTCCAGCCTGCCTAGGTCTCATTGAATGGCAGCACAGCCTTCTGGTGTGTCAGCCACTCCCCCCAGTTTAGTATCACTAGCAAACTTGCTGACAGTGCCTTCTGTTCCCACATCAAGGTCACTAACGAATATATTGAACAGTACCAGTTCAGGCATTGACCCCTGAGGGACTCCGCTGAACACAGTCCTCTGACTAGACCCTACTCTGTTGATCACAATTCTCTACCTTCTTCCCTTCAAATAGTTAACAATCCACTTCACTACCTGATCATGCAGCTCACACTTTTTCTGTTTTACTTCAAGGATGCTGTGGGAGATGGTGTCAAATGCCACACCCACATCCACTTACACTACCACCATCTATCCACCTGGTTACATCTTCATGAAAGGCTATCCGGTTGGTCAAACATGACTTCCCTTTGGTAAAGCCATGTTTGGCTACTCCTAATGACCCTCTTGTCCTTTTAATGTCTGGAGACAGCATCCAGAATAAGTTGTTCCATCACCTTTCCAGGGATGGAGGTGAGGCTGAACAGTCTGTAGCTATCCAGCTCCTCCTTCTTGCCTTTTTTGAAGACTGGAGGGACATTTGCATTCCTCCAGTCCTCTGAAAATGTTATGCTCCATATTTATAACTGGCAGAAACAATCTTCGGAATGTCTGATGCTTTAGTATGGGCAGCCACAACAGTAAATGATTTTACCACTCTAAAACAAGAGTTGCACTATTGTGTTGAGTTAGGGGTGCTCCAGGCTTCCTCAATATCCTTGAATCAAGCTGTATATCAAGAATGCTTCAGATAGCAAAATCAGACAAAAAGATATATTCTTTTCAATGATAAGGCAGCAAAGCTGTAGAATTAATAGTTAATGGGACTTACCTAACTTCAAAAGTGTACTTTGATTTTAGATATGAACAAAAGGAGAAGTCAGAAAATATTTTATCTTAGTGAAGCAGTTAACTCAGCTCTGCAGGGCAATAAGGTTACTTGTTCATCTATTATGAAATAGTCACTAGGAGAGGTCAGAAAAAAATTTAGTCTGAGTGTCAATTCCTAGTATTTCAAGGCATACTTTCACTCGAAAGTGATCATCCTTGGAGGAATGAAATGAACCTTTGACCTTTTGAACTAAATACATGGTGAGCTAGTTGTTTGAGTGTTGAACCATAAAAGTATAGATGAACCATAAAAGACAAACAGCAAAAGCCATAAAAACAACCTATCTGATGTTCAAAAAGCTCATTGTATTGTAAAGTCATGACACTGACACAAATATTTTTTCTTAAGCACTTTTATGGTATCTACATATTCTGCAGTTGCATGAGAAAGATTGTGTGAGCACTGCTCAAAATATTTTTATTGAATTATGTTTTGTCAAAGGAAAATTTTAGGTAAAATGATTCCAGTTTTTTATTAAGGAGTAGTTCTCGAATAGTTCTCAAATAGACTATTCTCAAATAGTCTAAATTAAACTTTTCATTCTTCTCTTCAAAGTGACTTTTTGATTAGATAATCTGAGTAGTTTTTGAAAAATCAATGCAAAATCAGAAATTGGACGGCTGGGTTTTAAGTGAAACATTTTCATAGAGCAGAATAGTTTTTGTGGCTAACAGATACTTTTCCAGGAACATTAGTTTATTCATGTGAAGGAGTAAAAATTTAATCTAAGTAGCAGCTGAAATCAACCTTATACTGGTTTGTTTTGTTTGTTTGTTTGTTTGTTTGTTTTAAATAAAAAATACCTTGTGTTTCCAAGAAAACATATAAATAAAAAAATCTATACATAAACACACTTTTTCTACTGGATAGTGGGATTTTTTTGTTTGTTTTTTTATGCTATTAATTTTACAGTTTAAAATCATACCTTCTATGTCTTGTTTTACTGCTAAATGACTTCAAAGAGATTTTATAAAAATAATATTTGCAAGGCAAGTAAGAGAGTTCCTTTATAATTTTTCTCTAGTTTCTTTGTGTACTATGTGTATTAAAACCAAACAAACAAAAGTTAATAATGCTGCTACTAAATTCTTACAAGGGAGACACTGTAACTCTGTTTGAACAGAGCATTAAGCAGAGTGTTTTTGATGTTGATATTAAGGCTTAACAGAACTGGCAAGAAAATATTGCTTTCCTAACTTCCAATTTGCTGAAACCTAAAGTTATTATCTTTCCAGTTTTCATTTGCAAGGAAAGATAAGTCTGTATAAGAATCGTAGTGCTATTATTAGTTAGTACAGGTACTTTTACCAATCAAAATATTCCTGTAAGTAAGGTATACTTCTTCATTTTCTCAACATTAGACTTAGAAAACTTCTTAATATTTAATACTAAACTGATTAAAAAACCCAGTCATCTTGTATCATCTGACACCTGGGATTTTTAGTTGATTAAAATTAGTGTGTGTCTGCTGAAGTCAGTGGAGTTGAATTTCAATACTTATTCATCTACTATATTATTTCTAAATGTACAGACAGGACTGCAAACTTGAGGAAGGCCTAAAAGTTTGGTTAAACCTTTCATCTAGGGTATTTAACATAAGATATAGGAAATCTTCCTGTGTTTAAAGTTAAGCAAATTTTTATAGAACTGGAGCTACAAATTTCAAACAGAGATATAGCTATTTGGTTCACATTAATTAGGCCTTAACCATTTTTATTATGACAGGTGAGACATAAGAGGAAAGGACCAAAATTGAATGTGTTGTGGCTCACTGCAGTCCCCGGACTGCACATCTACATCACATCTTGACCAGCAGTTAAGCTTGTACTGACAGCCCTAGGCAGACATGGTGCATGCCTTGAGGATTGTCTGCTGAAGAGATTTGCTTTCCTGCTGTTAAGTGAGGATCTCTGAAATGCCCCTTCTATGCTTGAATGATGAAGCCAAGCATCCCCTCAGCCTTGGTTCCCCTAGGAAGAAAGCTGTTTAAAGCTCTCCCATGATGTACTCAAAGGAATACTGTGAGATTCTCAGAACATATAGAAAATGAATTTATGTCAAAAAAGAAACTCTCCAACACTAAATCACAAAAACATGTCTGCTGCAAGGAACTTGTATAGTCCTGTAGTGTTCAAATTCTCAGCCTTTTCACAGAAAGGGAAGTTTTCCTATATAAAAAGACTTGGTGGAGTGTTAAGAGGAAACGGCTACGGTAGCCTGATGGTCAGAACACTCACCCAAAACACAAGACATTAGAATTCCCAACCACATCTTTTGCATTATAGGAGAGACTATCCACTGCTTGAAAATAGGATGCATCTTGCTACCTTAAAAGGAAGCATTCACAATTACTGTGCCAGGAGAGTAAGGTAATAAATGGGTCTGTATATCCTACTGGATAAGGTCCTCAGCTGGTATAGTGGTGTCTTACTATCCAAATTTTGTTGCAAGAAATGTATGGATTTTGTTTCAACACAATTAGAATTTTCTAAAGTAAGAAGATATTTTGGCTTCTTATTAGAGGAGACCATAACAAAAATTCATCCTAATGGCAGAATGCCTTAACCAGCAGGGATAGAACTGATTGCATATCCTTGGTTTGAATCCTGGGATAGGTAAGACAAAAGCTAAGATCCCCCTCAGTGTCAGGGCAACTTAAGGTTACATTTGCCCAAGGGTATGCACTGATGGGTAGGATGTAACAGGCAGCTGACTTTACAGACTAATGTACATACCAGGTATGTTCAATATCCACCTATTGGACAAAGCCTTCAGGGAATGATGACCCATTTCTTACTAATTCCTGGATCCCAGTGCAGCTTGAAAAGGTATTAAATTCTTTGCTGCTTACATGAAGAGATTTTTGACATGAACAGAAGCAGAATGCAATCTGATACTGAAGTTTAGGTGCCTCCAGGCATACACAATTGCTGAGCAGCCTATGTTGATCCTCTTTTTGGACACATTTTTCTGTGCTTCCCTATGCCTTTTTTAAGATGTTTCAGGCAGTTTTTAGAACTTTCTTTAGGCTAAAAATATTGTT
This sequence comes from Urocolius indicus, assembly GCA_013401255.1. NCBI lineage: Eukaryota > Metazoa > Chordata > Aves > Coliiformes > Coliidae > Urocolius > Urocolius indicus. The sequence goes on along the minus strand of WBNH01010564.1, from coordinate 36,712 downwards.
TGGTTCTTGTTTAAGAGACTCATGTTTTGGTTGCTCATCAAGATTGATTTCTGAGAAAAAAAGATAAAGATCTATCGTTTTTACATTATTAAGATACACTTGAAATTAAAATGTGCCAACTAAAAATACAGAGGAAGATGCATATTCATTGTATCCTTCACTTCTCAAGTGTTCACATCATTAGAGTTGGCTATGCAGCAATTCCAATAGTGAGTGAAGACTGCCATCTTCTGACTGCCACATTAAACCTGCACGACTAAATATATAGCTTAGTTTCCCTTACTCCTGTTTATCACAGTGCTTCTAACTGGAAAAAATCCTGTTGTCTAAAATACTGTAGCCTAGTCAGGTTCTAGTACACACAGTGTGCTGCTCCTCTGAACGTGAAACACTTGTGACAAATAAAACTGTCTCACCACTTTATTTTCTTGCAGAGCTTTCTGTTTCATATTATTGTCATCTCATCCACACACCACCATCAGTTAGTTACCAGTTGACTATTTTCTTAGTAACTTTATGACTAAATGGTTAACACTATGGTAATATAGAGCACATATATATATAGTAGAGTTCTGTCTCTTATTACAAGTCAAGAGTATCCCAGCAACTACTACTAGTACCTTTAGAATTGCCATCCAAAAATTTCAGCAAGCACATGAACCTAAAAGTAAGTATCTGACATTTCATCAAATGCCTCAAGCTTTTCACTAAATTAAACTAATATTATAGAAAGTCTACAGCAAATGGAAAAATAAAAGTATATATACAGTGCTCAATTTTCATACATTTATTTGAGACATAAACAACAAAGTGAAATGAAATAAAAAGCCTCTTGTAGAATAAGGAAAGAACAACCAGCAACATCTAACCACTGCTGTTTACCACACTTTTTTTTTCCAGACTTAAATCCTTCGCATGCTGCTAACAGAAAACACAGACAGATCACAAATTCCAGGTGGCAGTTCTGTCTCTGAAGTCTATCATAACCCAGATATCACACTTGGAATTACAAAATCTCATAGCAAAAGTTTGGTGTACCTACCAGTGGCACAGAAGATCAGTTAGTATATACTCAGCAGGAAAGCATTTTCTCTGCTGCTGAAGATACTGTTAATCCAATAGGCTTCCCCGCCAAGAAGGAAACCTTTTGGCTACCAAAGCTCATCTAATGTTTAGATCACTTTCTATCTGACCTATAGCATCTGAACTTAGGCATTCTCAATGTGTACCTTGCTGTACCACACAGCTAACATCACAGATTCAGAATCCTACAATCAGATCAGATTCAATATCCCACAGTTTGATCAGTAGTTTTGAAGAGTAAAAGAGTAGAATATAAATTGTCATTTGGGTGAAGAAAGCAGACACCTGTATTTGAAAATGTTCTATTACTTTCATCCTTATATTATGGAAAATCTTTCTTCATATTTTCTTTCATGACTCTCAGAGTGTTTTTATCTCTTTTAAGTAATCCAATGCTTACAACTTTTTTCCTGAGGGAAAAAGTATTTAGAAATACTTTATGTCATATTATACAAACTCACCTTTTGCATTAATTCTTTTGGGTGTATTAAAGTGCTAATCCAATCTTTAATCAAATGTAGGAGCATGTGCAGGTGATTCAACACGTTTATGGAAGAATAGACAAATATCCTTCATGCAAAGGGTTCAATCATCCAAAAAAATCCCACTGATTAGCCATTATAAGTAAGATTCTCCTTTCTCCTCTTTACTGTGCTCAGTTTTTTTATGCCTCTGGTTCAATCATAAGGTAAGCATTTAGTCCTTTGAGAGAAAAAACAAAAGAATAAGTGGGTCCTTATATACCTAGGGTCCAACCGTGTCCAGTTCTTAGCTTCCCAATACAAGACAGGCAGGGTCATACCAGTGTCCAGTGAAACACCAGAAAGACAATGAAGCGAATGGAGCATCTTTATGTAGGAAAAGGATGAGAGAGTTGTAGTTACTCAGCCTGGATCAGAGAAGGCTCAGGGGAATCATATTAATTTGTGTAAATAACTGAGGAGATGACTGAAAAAGAGGAAAGCCAGGCCCTTCTCAGTGGTGCCCAGTGACAGGATGAGATGCAATAGGCACACATTAGCTAAACCAGAAACTGAAATACAGGAAATTGTGTTAAATTTTAAAGAAATCTTTTTTTCATCTTGTTATCTGAATTATGTGATTTTTTTTTTAATCAAAGTATCTATTTTGATCTCTGTTATGGTCCAGCCATCACTGAAAAAGCACCTTGGTTTGATTGGACTTCACTGTCTTCTTGGAAGACAGAGAAGGGAATGACCAGCATCCACAATCCTTCTGACTATGGCATGTCTGAACACTGGAATACAAACATGCTGAATGATGTGAAATTCAAATTTCTTTTGAACCAAGATTCTCTATAGCAAAGATAGCACCTTCTCCTGTTTCGTACTTTGCACAAGATTAGAACTTGGGTTTAAGGGGCTATGCAGAAAATCTTAGACAATTTCAGTCTTTAAGAAGGAATAAAGCAAGATGTAGTATTATATGCTTTTTCTATGAATCTATGTTTAAGTGTTTCAGGATCCAGGAGATGTCTTAACCGCTATAAATGCTTCATAACTTGATTTCCATATTGAAGCATTACTTTTCTACTTAAATTTATATATTTATTACAGTCATCACAGCTAATACCTTGAGTTATAACTATGATCAGGACTAAATGATAACCAAAAAACTGTAATATCTATCAAAAAAATAATCAGGCCATATAGGCCCACATTACACTTGTTTAGGTTGGTATCTTAACATGACATCTTTCAAATACATTTACCAAATGGATTCTGATTTCACTTTGGATGTGCACTTGCATACTAACAGAAATATTATGAAACAAACAAACAAACCCAATCATTAATCGCCTACAGACTTCAGACTGCAGCAACATGTAGTACATTAAAAATCTTTAAGAATTCACACTACATAATTTTCCAGTGCTTACACAAAGACGTTGAGAGTCTTAACCCCCCTTTATACAAGGTGAATGCTGATATTCTTCTGAAAACAAAAATTAATTAATATTAACATAGGAAATGTACATTAGAAGGTAGTAAATTACAGTTTGTTTATCATCCTGGACATATTCCTTCTTTTCCATAAAATTAAAAAAAATACCTTGGTGTGTTGAAAAACATATTTTGGAAGAATAAATAAAAGAGATTAAAAGGATCAACTATTTTCTTATTCACATAAGAATAGTCACATATTCACCATACTGCTCACTCTCTTTCCAATTTTGTCACAGTCATAATCACAATTTGTCTAGCTAGTGTCCTGAATTGATTAACTGTTATATCAATAAGAAAAGCCTCTGGGAATGCAAGGATGAACTAGAAAAATTATAGACAGAGAATTTATTTTTGTCTCGGTATCTTATTAATGAATTCCATTTTTTACTTCACTTTTTTTTCTTTTCTTCAAATGTAAGCAATATGATTGAAAACTCTAATAAGCAAATTGAATTCTCTACAGTGCTCAGATCCTTGATTATTGCAGTTAACTATGAATTGTCTTGTAGTGAACTATATTTGATGCAACCGTCTTCAACTAGCTATTGGGCAATGATACAGAAGACTGAGCCAAACTTCTTTCAGAAGCACACTGTGAAAGGATGAGCATACAGCAATCCCAACTAGATATAAAGAAAAAGGTAATCAAGAGTGGCCAAACACTGACATAGGCTTCCAGATGGGTTTTGGAATCTCCATCTTTGGATATTTTCAGAATTGAACTGGAGAAGGTCCTTGACAACCTCAGTAGACCCTGAAAGCAGTCCACCTTGAGGCAGAGGAAGTGCATCAGAGGACCTTCAGAAGTCCCTTCCAGACCACATCACTCAATGACTTAGTTTCATACGTTGTGAAAAACAAATATATTTTTTCTTTTTACAGTACTGCTTCCCAGGTAGTCCAATAGCCTGTTACAGTAGAACAAATCTCAGTCTTATATGAGTAACACTTCAAACTTATTTTAGTCCAAACTGGTTGAAAAGAGCATAGTGGAATGGATTCTGATCACTTGTCTGTAAAATATGACTTGTTCTCTTTTTTTTGCGAACACTACCATGATTAGTAAGTTAGGGGGCATCCCTCTCTATAGGACTGATGAGAAGCCATGTGGGTATATAATGTTTTTGTGTTCCTCTAGAGCCACATTATCTTCTTCAGAATTTCACCCTGCTAGGTGATTGGCAATATTTTAATCAATTTTTCTTTTTTAAATTTTAATTATACAGAACTTTGTAAAACAGACGCTACAAGACAAAAGAAAAAAAAATAGGAGGAAAAAAGAAACACAAAAAAAATCTTTGGTTTTTATCTTAATAACATTTAAGACTAGCTCTGGAAATTTCCACACCAGAAGTGTGATTTTTAGTTTCATCTTTTTTTATTCCTACTTGACTGAAAAAACTATGATTGCTTTTGGAACAATAGGTTCAGGCAATTACTGTAATATTATTGTAAGGGCTTATTCTCACATTATCATAAGGGCTATCTGAAAATGAGCATTATTTCTGTTCTTTCTTGTATCTGTTTTTTAAAATATTCTTAAAGAGGAAAAGTGCCACACACTGAAATAACCAAATATTTCGATTTAAATATATTCCCATGATGTGTAACATTTGATTGCAAAACTTGTCAATAATAAGAGATACTGTAGCTGCAAAAATCACAACTTCAGTGTAAATCATGCAGATTACTCTTTAGTTTCTTTAGAAACAATGCCTTCCTAGAATTTGTTCTGTATACAATTTAGTATACATATGAAGAAATATACAGAGCATGTAAAGAAGAATGAACCTTCCTTGAATTCAGTTCATTTTGCATGGGTTATTATGCAGCTAGAGTCAACACAACTGTAATTAAATTTAACTAAATTTAAATGGAGTTGTCCTAAATATAGACACATAATCTGAGGATCCTTTTTCATCTCATGTGCAGGACCTAAATGCAACTCTTGTGGAGATTGCTTTTATTAAAAGCTTAATGTACATTTACTAATGTAGGTTTAAACATAACCTAATTCTTAATCAAATATATTTCAGCAGCAGGAGGGCCAAAATTCAAATAACGATTAATTGAAAACTTAATTAATACTTCAAAATACACATGAAAGTGTTCTGATAAAACTTCAGGTCATGCAGTTTGTATCTGAATCCGAGTAATGAAAATGAAAGACTGAATTCAAAAGCCTTTATAGTCAGGTACTGAAATTACTCCAAAACTATTGAAGAACAACTAGCTGTCAATACTTTGTCCTTATTTTTTTCTGATGAGATTTTGAATTACGTGGAATATATAAATAAAGAGTTTACTTAATCTGCTTTTCCAAATTCTGGAGTTTCTGCATCTCCTGTGCTGTGAAACATGCCTTTATTAAACTTGGATTTTGGTTTGGATGTCAAAACTGCCAGAAAAATATTTTCCCAGTTTAATTGGATTTGAGACTGAAGAAAATAAAGACTGTTGTTTTTTAGTAAATAAAATTTTATGGCTTGTGTTCATTATTCTGCATGGTTAGTCACAGCATACTGGCAGGGAGCAACTCATGCACTTACTAAAAACTTCCAGATTGCAGGAACACTGTAATCCATTCATAACGGAAAGCATTTGTTTTGTTGTTCTCAATTTATGTCATATTTTCCCTCCCCATAAGTGGTTCATTTCATGTGATATAACTTTTGTTTAGCGCTGTTTATAGCCATTCTGGTGAACAATCCTGCTGACGGCTCACTGGCTCATTTTAAAATCTGTTAAGGGATGCATTGAGAGTCCTGCATATAATTATGATGATGTGTAACCTTCACTATAGAAAACCCTCAGGATGAAGGTTCATTTAAGTTGTAGAAAATAACTCTAGAGACAGATAAATGCAAAAAGAGAAGACACAGCACAAACACTTTACAAAAAGGTTTGTCAGCAAGTAAAACAAATACTTAAGTCCATACTCCTTTCAAAATTTGAATGTTGCCTTCTCTGACAACCGAAGATGCAGTTGTGCTTTTCATGAAGATAAGCTGCAATGGAGCAGGGTTATGTGTGTATGCATGTGTGTGCACACATTTGTGTTTGCACACATGCTGGTATGCGTACTGGGAAGACAGGAAATAAACTTTCAAATCTACAGAGAGAGAAAGGAATACTTATTCTTTGTATTTGCAAGATTAAGATTTTTAACAGCTGAGAATATTTAGGGCTGAAAATAAAGACAGTGGACTGTGAGCTCCTTTTTAGGATCCTGCCTTTTTAGGGAAGTAAAACTGATAAAAATGGATTCTCTTACCTATGGTTCTGGAAAACTGAATGAACCACAGGGCAGTGGCACAACTCAGAGGCTATGATACAGTTGTGAGAGTAGAAAAATACCTCTGGGCTAACTACTGGTCTCATGAAGGGCTGTAAGAAGTTAAATAATTTTTGGACTCCACAGCTAGCTAGAAGAGCAGGGATCTCTGCACAGTGCTATTTTGTGCACTGAAAATGTAATCTTCAATTCTTTACTACTAGCAGCATGGCTTCAGCTGAAAAGACAAGGAGCATCTTTCTCATGCCTAGATGGGCAAAACCAGTTATCACCATGGAAACTCAAATACTAAAATGACTTAACAAGTATTAATTAAAGGAAGTCATGTCTTTTATCTTAGTTGACATTTTCATTTTAATGAAAGAAAATACATCTTTAATTCCTCCTATTTACTCAATTTCACATTGTATTTTTCCGTTTGTATTGTCATTTAGAACAGTGATAGGAAATTTAAAATGTTTAATAGAATCAGGTTCTCGCTTTAATAGAATCAAATTGTGCTCGCTTTGTGTTAACACAAATTGCACTGGCCAATGGTGAAACAGCTATCATGAAACGTTTTCCCCTCCCATAAGAATTGGTGTAAGTTGAGAAAGAGGCAGTGTAAACAGAGCTATGATACCTCAGAGAGCAGCAGCTAATAATAGATGAAAAGTAAATGTCACTTTGACTTCCTAGACTGGTTAGAAAAATGACAGGGAAAATATACTCTTTCCTACCTGCTGAAGGTAGTGCAGGAATTCTCCCTACACTACAGTAGGGTGTACGATAACAAGAGCATATCCAAGTCCGTGTGTTGCCTGGGGATTACCTGCCCATCACACCCTGTCTGGCTTGAAGGAAAACACAACTGTTGGTAGATTTGGTGGTCTGAGCACTTATGTGCCTAGCTAAGCCCTGTTGAGGACATCAAGGACATCCTCTTTTGGCATTAATGAGTGAGATAAATAGAATGCAACCAGTAACCTGTGAGAAAGAGAAGTCAGTCAGGCAGATTTTGTTTCACAGCTGAACTTTGATCTTGAGTATTGATTTAATATCAATATCAGGGTATCATAATTTGGGTTAGAGCTGGAAGATGGTTGGGAAAGAATTGGCTTAATATTATATTTACATTGGCATGGTAACTGTCTGTAGTTAAGTGTATGAGCCACAGTAATTTTTCATGCTATGATACTTTACAGGAGTATACCAAAAAAATATCTCTCCCAAACCCTTCTCTTAGCATCCATTTAATTAAATTAAATATTTAATTAAAACAAATACAGAGATATAAACTCATCTCTTTGTTGTTACGGCATAGGGTCTGATGACCATATAGAATCTAACTCCTGGGACAGACTTCCTGGGTGCGCATACCTTTCACAGCCCAGATCCCTTCTTTTTCCTAAAGTAGTATCGTGGCCAATTTAGTATATGCTGTATTTGTTAGCACAAATCAATCAGCCCTGGCAGTACAAAGCATTACATGATGTAGTGTTCAAAGAACATGCTTTGCCAGACTGCCAGTATTGTATGTGGTCTACATCCCAATGGGCTTACAGTGCCTTGTTAATGTGCATATAAAGATGGCATATGTCTCCGTGGTGGCTGTTATTAAGATGAATTTCCTAAACATCAATAGATTTTACTTTTCTAATTCTACTAAGTTATTTCATTAAATTGCTTGATCAATTTCCCATTTATGTTTGTTTCTTGCACCTGATTACCTTGCTGTCATTCTCTGAAGTATAGTAAGGAAATGATACTATTAAATAAAGAAGAGAGGAATGCCATAACTTGATTTTCACGACCAGCAGTGTCAGCATATTATAGAGCTACATATATTTCAGTCACATTTATGACAACAGAGAAATCCATACTTAATGCAGAGCAAACCTCCTCACCTACATATCTTGACCTTCAAGAAAGATACATCACATTCTGGTTGTTATCAAGAAAAGTGTAGTGGTTTTGGCCTGGGCTAGGTTTTTCAGTAGCAGGGGGGCTAAAGGAGTAGCTTCTTTAAACACAGATTGTTGCCAGAAGCTTCCTGACCTGACCCAGGCCTGGCCAATTAGTAGTGGAGGTAATGCCTCTGTGAATAACATATTTGAGTAGAAGTTGTTGCACAGTTGCAGAAGCAACTCTCTCTCTCCCTGCAGCAGCAACAGGGAGAGAGAGTGTGAAAACATCTCCGCAGACATCAAGGTCAATGAAGAAGGAGGGGGAGGAGGGTGCCTGGGCACCGAGAAGAAGGCTCCCCTGTGATATGTGGTGAGGACCATGGTGAAGCAGGTTGTCCCCCTGCAGTCCATGGAGGACCACGGGGAAGCAGAGACCCACTCGCAGCCCGTGGGGGAGATGCTCACGCCGGAGCGGGTGGATGCCTGAGGGAGGCCGTGAC